>JAIFGZ020000244.1:0-416526 GCA_019925245.2 Oryza australiensis | reverse complement strand
ACGGCGCTCGGCGGCGGGCGGGGCGCAGCGCGGGGGGTCCGGGCGGGCGTGGGCGCGTGCGCGCTCACGCGACGCGTGGCGCACGCGGGTGCAGCGCGGATGCGGCGGCGACGCGGGCGGGCGCGAGGCCGGGCCGGGACGGCGTCGAACAGTTTGTGACCAATGAACAGTGCACCTAGTTTATTTCCCCGATTTTCTATTTTCTTTTCCCATTTTCTATTTTCTTTCCTTCTAAAAATTCCAAAATAAATCCTAATATTCCAAAAATAATTTTTAACTTTATATTTTAAACTTTTCTTGACTTTCATTTTTCCATAATTATTTTTCATACTTATTTAAATTCTTTTTCCTAATTTTCATAATTTACCCATTTTTAATAAAAAAATAAATTTCCTAAATTTCGAGTACGCCTCCGAGAATTTTATTATTTATTTTGTGTCTTAATTTATCTTCTCCCAACCAAAAATCTTATTTTATACTTCCCAAACGCGCTTTTGCAAATCCGCGCTTTTCTCGGTTTCCTGTTAAATCCGATGCGGCTTTCGCACCACCGTTTTGACAACTCCGAAACCTCCAAATACACCGAAAAGGGAATTAACCACGTCCAAATTTATGCAACGAGCTGGCAAATAAGAAGCAACAAACCCGAGAAGAAGCAATAAGCCAAGGTTTTTGAAAGTTCCGATTTTTACGTTCCGATTTCGGTTCTCCGATTTTCAGGATGTTACAAACCTACCCCCTAACAATAAATCTCGTCCCCAAGATATCTTACCGGTTCTTTGAGTAGGTGTGGGTATTCGTCCTCGGAACTCTTCGCTCTCCCGGTAGCCTCTTCTTCCGTGTGATTGCTCCATTGTACCTTGTACATGCGCCATGATTTGGTCGTGTCTTCTTTTACGCCTCGTCTAGTATCTTGATTGGATGCTCCGGTAAGTAAGATCACTGTGGACATGGATGGCTTCTAAAGGAGCTTGCTCTTCGGTACTCGCAAACATTTCTTCAATTGTGACACGTGGAACACTGGGTGGACATCGAGAGGTTCTCGGGCGGTTCAATTGGTAAGCCACTTCTCCTCTCCTAGCGCTTATCAAGAATGGGCCCACGTATCGTGGTGCGAGTTTCCTTTGACTTTGAATCTCCGAGTTCCCGTAGTGGTGAGACCTTTAGATACACGTAGTCACCTTCTTTAAATTTCAATTCTCTTCGACGGGTGTCCGCGTAGCTCTTTTGTCGTGATTGAGCGGCTTGTAGTCGGTCCGGATCGCGAACCTTTTCCTCAGCCTCCTTGATTATGTCGGCCCGAATACGGTTCGTTCACCGGTTTCGACCACATTAATGGGGTTCGGCATCGGCGACCAAATAGAGCTTCGTTTGGCGACATCTTCAGAGCGGCTTGATAGCTATTGTTGTAGGAGAACTCAGCGTACGGCAAACATTTCTCCCAATCCTTGGTGAAATCCAACGCACGTGCTCTCGGCATATCTTCTAGCACTTGATTCGTCCTCTCGGTCGTCGCGTCGGTTGCGGGTGGTGCGTACTAAAGGCGAGGTGATGCTAAGTGCCTCGTGGACCTTGCTCCAAAAATGAGATGTGAATTGGGTACCACGATCCGATATAATCCTCTTTGGTACACCGTGGAGACACACAATCCTACTCATATATAGTTCCGCTAGCTTGGCATTGTTGTAGTTAGTTTTCACGGGAATAAATGCGCGTCTTGGTGAGCCGATCTACTATTACCCAAATGGAATCGTAACCGGTCGCGGTCTTAGGTAGTCCTACTATGAAATCCATGCCTATCTCGTCCCATTTCCATTCGGGAATCTTGAGTGGCTGCAAGCAGGTTGGGCGTTGATGTTCGGCTTTCACCCTTTGGCACACATCGCACACCGCTACGTATTCGGCTACATCCCTCTTCATATTAGGCCACCGGTATTCTCCTTTCAAATCCTGGTACATTTTCGTGCTTCCGGGATGTAACGAATATGCCGATTCGTGGGCTTCCTTTAAGATCAATCCTCTCAAACCGCCTCGTTCTGGCACACTGATTCTTTTCTTGTACCACAGGATTCCCTTGTCATCTACGAAAACTCCCGAGCGCGTCCAATGCCATGCGTTCCTTGATTTCCGGGTTTCCTCATTCCCTTTTTGGGCTTCCTCTATTTGAGTTCTCGTAGGGGTTGGATTTCCAGGTGAGTTCACTTCTCCGTGAGGAATCGGTGCAGATTGAGTCGAGCCATTTCTTCTTGAAGTTCGCTGGCCATACCTCCCAATCCCATGTGGTTGCATTGGGCTTTGCGGCTCGCGCATCGGCCACTACATTTGCCTTGCCGGGATGATAATGGATTCCTAGATCGTAATCCTTGATCAACTCCAGCCATCGCCTCCATCGTAGATTGAGATCGGCTGAGTAAAGAAATATTTTAAGCTCTTGTGATCGGTATACACATCACGGTGGTTCCCGATCGATAGTATCTCCGGATCTTCAATGCGTGTACAACCGCGGCTAATTCCAGTCGTGTGTGGGATAATTCTCTTCGTGGGGTCAGAATGTCGTCGCGAGGCATACGCTACGACCTTCCCATCCTGCATTAACACTCCTCCCAATCCTTGACGGGATGCATCACAAGACATCACGAAGTCCTTCCGGTTGTCGGGTAAGTTCAAGATTGGGGCCGTGGTTAACTTTTCTTTTAATTGGTCGAAGGCTTTTGGCACTTCTCATTCCATTCAAACTTCTTTTCCTTCTTCAGGAGTTGAGTCATAGGTCGGGCTACGTGGAAAACCCTTCGATAAACCGTCGGTAATAACCGGCCAAGCCCAAGAAACTCGAACCTCCGTCACCGACTTGGGTGCCTTCCATTCCATAACGGCTTCGACCTTGGCGGGGTCTCGCTACTCCTCCGGCTGAAACCACGTGGCCAAGAAAAGCGACTTCCTTGAGCCGAACTCGCATTTGCTGAACTTTGCATACAGTGGTGCTCTCGTAGCTTTTCCAAGTACTAGTCGTAGATGCTTCGTGTGTTCCTCATCGTCCTTGGAGTAGATAAGTATATCGTCGATGAATACCACTATGAATTTGTCCGGTATTCCATGAATACCTTGTGTTCATCAGGTTCATAAAGTATGCAGGGGCATTGGTCAATCCAAAGGACATCACTTGTGAACTCGTATAAGCCGTATCGTGTAGAGAACGCCGTCTTAGGAATATCTCCAGCTCTAATCTTCAGCGATGATATCCGACCGTAGATCAATCTTTGAGAACACTGCGCACCCTTAAGTTGATCGAATAGGTCATCGATTCGAGGTAGCGGGTACTTGTTCTTGATAGTGACTTCATTCGCGATCGGTAGTCCACACACATTCTCATGCTCCCATCCTTCTTCTTGACGAAGAATCTTGGAGCTCCCAGGAGAAGAGCTGGGCGCACGAATCCCTTCTCTTGTAGTTCTCTTATTTGCTTCTTGAGTTCCTCCAACTCGTTGGCGGCATTCGATAAGGCCTCTTGGATATGGGGGCGGTTCCGGGCATTAGATCGATGATAAACTCTATGTCGCGATCCGGGGCATTCCGGGCAATTCCTCGGAAACACATCCGGGTACTCTTGTACTACGGCATTCCGCCTAGGGGTAGCATGGTGAACACTCCCGCGCTTGATCACATAGCTTTGGGTTTTGATCCATAGTTATGCTCATCGGTGATCCCCATGGGGTGGATACCGTGACTTCCCTTCGATGCAGTCTATAATTCCATTATTTTTGGTCAACCAATCCATTCCGAGTATGACATCTATGGTTTGGGCGATAACACCATAAGGTTTGAGAGAAACACCACGTCTCTAATTCGTATGGGCACATTAATGCGGGCATGGGGTACGGTTATGTCTCCCGGTGAGTGTACCAACATAGGCCTCTTAAGTGCTACTTGGTGTAGGTGGTGTTGTTTGCTTACTTGGGAAGATATGAATGAATGCGAGGCTCCGAATCGAATAAAACTTTAACTGGTGTAGAGTTGATAGAGAACATACCCATCAATACGCTCGGTCCTCCCGAGCTTCTTCCGCCCGCACATGATTCACCCGGCCACGTCGAAACCCGGTGGCGGCCTCGTTGGGTAGCGGGGTCTGAATGGACCTCGTCCCCGCGAGGGGGGGGGTTCCTCGGACGGGTGTTGCATTGGCGCCGGTGCGCACGCAGGGTGTTGCGTGGTTTTGGGCAGCTATTGGAGTAGTGCCCGAATTCTCCGCAATTGAAACGACTCACATTCCTTCTTCCCGGAGCGGCTAGGGTTGGTGTGGGTGTACGAAGGCTGTGGTGTAGTTGACTGTTGACATGGTCGGAGCGAGAGAACGTCCGGTTGCCGGGACGTTCGGCTTCCATCCGCACGGGTGGCTCCCTTGGGCGTTGTGGCGTTCCCGAAATGGGCGAGCCATAGCGAGTCTCCTCTTGCGGTTATTGTCTACCACCTTTTGGTCATGCTCAAGTCGGACGACCTTGTTGATGAGGCTTTGAAGCCGGTGTGATCCGCCCGATCATTGGTCCCCTCGGTTCGTCATTTAGTCCCTCAATGAATTTGTCTATCTTTTCTTCTTCGTCTGCAGTCACTTGGTGGCGTAACGGCAAGCTGGGTGAACTTGTTCGAGATATTCTTATCTTGAGGTGTTCCCTTGACGCGATCTGCGGAACTCGTTTTCTTCATCCTCATAATGCAGGCAGCTGCACGAAATTCTCACGGAACGCAGCCGTGAATTCCTCCCATGTTGGTTCGCCGGCGTCTTCAGTCCGTGTTTCCTTGTAGGTGTCCCACCGGTCACTTGCGGGGCCCTCCATGATTAGTGGCGAAGACAACTCTATCGGCTTCTCGGACTCGACGAGGGTTAGCTTCTTCTCTATCACTCTTAGCCAATCTTCGGCATCCATAGGTTCTTCGGCCGTGGAAAAAGTGGGTGGCTTAGCTCTCATGAATTCTCCCGGACTCGATCCTCCTCGACCTCCTTGATTATTAGCAATCGCTTGGAGTAGCCGGGTGCAAAGCCATGACCTCCGCCGAGGTGGAGGGGTTGGGTTCGACGGGTTTCGTTGGTTGCTGCGGCTCTGCGACGATGTGCCATCGAAGAAGGGAGATGAATTAAGAGATCGGACTAGTTTAGGTTATAGTTCCCGGGGAATTTTTCTTCAAGTTCTTTCGAATGATCTTCAATCAACGACAAGGTGAAATAATAATAAGCATACGAATTAAGACATCGCGAGGCGATGCTCGGGTTCATCATATTACATAAGAGGGTACGCGGATGTACACACACAGTCCTTCATGCCAGGATAGCAACAATACTTATATCGTCCAACTACATCAACTAATTAAAGGGAATTAGGGAGTGGTTCGTGCCGCCGAGCTGGGAAGGTCCTCCCGCCTAGTCATCCAACCATCCGCAAGAGCCGGGCGGAAGTGGGTGGTCCGCCGCCGAAGCAAACCGAAGTCCCCATGGCTCGGAGGTGGTGGCCTCGGAGTCACGCCGAATCTTCCGACTCGGTGGCCGCGTACTCTTGCGAGCGGTCGGCGGGTGAGGGGGCCTCCCGTGTGAGTCGGGCGACGAGGGGAGCTTCCTCCTCCATTGGGTCGGTGTCGCTAGACTCCCATTTGATCTCCATGGGCTCTGCCTCGGACTCCGTGTCGGTGTAGATCTGGATGGGGTTACCCTCTCCTGATCCCGGCTCGGATGGTACTGGTACGGAGCTCGGGGTGGGTCCCATGGACGCGGCAGCAGTGGTGTCCACCAGGTACGGTGCAGGCTCTGTGCTCAACATAAAAGCTTGCTCCATCATGGCTTGAAAGGTATCCAAGCATGCTGGAGTCATAAGGTAATAATGGTCGAGCACGGGGTAGGAGGTGATGGCACAAGCTCGGTGGAAGTACTGCAGCGTAGACGGGATGAGTGTGCATTGCTCCTCCACTGTTGATTTGCCGCTTGCTCTTCCTGAGCTGCTCTTCCAGCTCTACCAGAGCTTCCCCTCGGGCCATGTAGCGGTCCGAGAGTTGCTCATCTTGGGCACCATTGGCTGCGGTGAGTCTGCGGCATGTTTATCTGGTCTCCACGGCCTTGGTGGCTCTCGGCCGAGATCATTGAGGCGTGGCTCGGTCGTTGATCTCGGCGGGGGCCTCCTCGTAACGATCGTCTGCCGTCTCGGCCCAACGTGATAGACGCGTGACCATCGGGTTGTAGCAGCAGGGGGTAGCCTCCACAGTGCAGACTGGGTTGCCCTCTTCGCGATAAGGATGATGCACGAACTCTGTCATTGTGAGTTCGGCACGGTGTTCTACATTAAGGCGAAGGAAGGCCTCGCGAGCTACATCCCGAATAGTCGCATCGCTAGGTCCCGGTGGTAGCGAGTGTGGAAGCGTAGGGATGTCTCACTCCCCATGCGGGCTTCTATGGATACGGCTGCCTCCCGGCTGGATACACCTCGGAGCCATGTCTTTTGGTGTGATAAGTGGGTGGTTCCGGTACCTCAAACACCATAGTAGGGACTGGAGTTGTACCACGAACCCCTCGTCTCGCGGAATAGTGACTTCCGGTTCCGTCGTGGTTTGACATATGCTTTTATAGGCAACTTAGGGTTAGCGGGAGAGAGCTATCATAATCATTTGGTAAAAAGAAATACGGATGCGAAAAGATATATTTGCATTTTCGGAAATAATAGTTTAAAACGATCCTACTGTAGGGATATTTCCCTTTAGCCATCTAGTTAGGGGTAGGGCGCCATTTGGTCTTAGCCTACGGTCGCATGGCTCGATACCAGCTCTGTGGACCCCGTTTTTGAGACGGGAATCTTTCGTGTTCATAGTACCATTTCCCGGATCGAGTAGTTGGTACCCACGAATACGATCTTGATAATCAAGTGCACATGCACGAATAGTCTTACAATACCATTATTACATTAATAGGCCCGAAGGCATTGTTCATCCACCGGACCTTATGGTCCGAATACAACATAAAAACAAATTTAGATAAGGCGGCGGAAAGAGACGGCGGCTCGTCAATTGCCACAGTCAACGACAGGGCTAAGGTCTAGTATGCGCCGTCGGTTCCTTCGCCCTCCGGGTAGTACGCGTAGGGGTCTTCGGCTCTTCATTTCCATCACTGGAGGTTTGTGCGTATAGCAAGGGTGAGTACCAACCGTACTCGGCAAGCCAACACGAATTGATGCATATGATAGGGTTATTCAAAGAACATGGCTAGGGTTATTTTTGCGTAAAGCCGCCACAATTCTTTTCACAAACCTATCTACTAGCCAAATCAAGTTTTAATTTCACAGTTCATTAACCGGCGACGGTTCTGTCTACCATCCGTCATGATCCCAAGGATGGCTTCCGCCTCCGGTTCGTCATGATTTTCTGGGAGTCCACCCCTTCTCGCATTCTCGAGAAGTTGATCCACCAAATGAAACCATCATGCATACCCATCCCAGCAGTTTTAAGTCTAAAATCTAGCCAAGCGAAAGTCTTGTCACGATGCTCAATATCCGCGAGCACGGCTATTCGAATAGATTGATTCATTCACACTGCGGTGGATGTACACTTTACCCGTACTCCGCGACACCCAACAAATGAGCCTACGCCTCAACACATGAGACGGTCACGGCAAAGCCTTTCGATAACCTCGCTTTGGCAGTGCACTGCTCCATGAACTTAAGCCCTCATGCACTCTAGCCGTCCTTTTCTAGCGGTGAGAGGAGTTACGCGCACCGGGGTAAGGGAAGACTTTCCAATCTTTTAAGTTTAATTAACATCAGTTTAATCCCACCATTCTTAACAAAGGCCGCAGCCTCATTATAACCACATCATAGAGAACCATCTATGCAAGGATACTGCGCTCCGCTCGGCTATCTAGTCGGCTAGGTCTATACCCATTCGAGAAGTACGGTTGTGCGGCTCGTTTCCGCTATCTCATGGCTCGGTCCTTAACGCCACGGGTCGGCACTTGCCTTTTCCGGAATCCACCCAAATCATCCGGCCACCCCAGTCTAAAACATTTGTATAGTACTTTCAATTTTCATCAAACTTAGTTCATCATGGCCATGTGGCGCTCATGTCTCCACATGCCGAATCTCAACTACCTTCCCTAAGGTAGTTGCCCAAGCACAAAGCTTTTTCATAAAGTCATGAGTATGCATAATCTAAGTGTAGCATGGCTAAGCGGTTTACCGAAGTTATGCTTCGGTTGTTTGTATCACATCGCGAGTTACAAGGAGTAATTCTAATGGTAATCAATAGCAAGGTATGGCATAACAAGTATAGGTAACTCGGTAAAGCATGCAGGTTTAAAGTTTAAAATAACATCATTTCGCAATTGGGATCGATATGTTCAAAGGGTGTGAAGACTTGCCTTGCTCGCACACTTGAGGGGTGGGGTCTTCAGCGGTGTCGATGCCGGTTTCTTCGAGCGCTACCCGTACGTGCGAAAGATCAATTGAATTCGGTTAGAATTCAACAAAACACCGAGAGATCGAAAAGAACCACAAAAGCCATGAAAACAACTCCAAAAGTTTTGCCGAAAATTCTACTCGAGTTAGAACAAGGGTTGCGAGGAGAATCCGGGTTTTGGAATCGAGTTGATGACCTAGGGTTTTCGCAAAGTCGGCGATCGCAATAAATTTGGAAATTACGTTTGAAAATATCAGCGAAGAAAATTCGTGCTCGAAATTTGAGGGTTTGAGCACAAAAGCGAAACCTATTTCGATGGCGGGAAAGAATTAAATGGAATCGGATTTAAAACGATGCGAAATGAAATTCGGAAAACGTCCGATTCCGATTTTTCAAACTTTGCACCGAGAAAACATGCGAGAAAATAATTTATTTTTGCCCAAAATTTTACTCAAGTCATCCCAAAATATTTTCCAAATTTTCCAAAATTTTTCCAAAATTTTCCCTATTTTTCTTTTTTTCTTTTCTTTTTCTTTTTCCCGCACTATTCATCGGCTCCAAAGGTGTTCGACCAAACACCTCCACCCCGCTCCTCCTCATTACGGCCGGCGGCGCGCAAGCACAAAAGGAGGAGGTGGCGGCTCGGCTTACCGGTGGTGGCGACCGAGCGAGGCAAGGACGGAACGGGGTGGGGACCGGCGCGGCGACGGCACGGCGAAAGCGCGCGGCGCGCGAGTGTCCGGGCCGGGCGTGCGGAGTGCGGGCGCGCGCGGGGCGGCGCGGGCGCGGCACGTGGCGAGCCGCGGACGGGGCCGGGGTGTGGCGGCGACGTGTGGCAAGCACGGGCGCGGGGCCGGGGTGTGGCGGCGACGGATGGCGAGGCGGGCGCGGGCCGTGCGACGGGCGGGCGCGTGGCGGCACGGCGCTCGCGCGGGCGGGGGCGGCGCGCAGCGGGTCGCTCGCGGCCGGGCGTGGGCGCGTGCGCGCCACGCGACGTGTGGCGCACGCGGTGCAGCGCGTGCACGGCGGCGCGCGGCGGGCGTGAGGCCGGGCCGGACGGCGTCGAACGTTTGTGACCAATGAACAGTGCACCTAGTTTATTTCCCGATTTTCTATTTTCTTTTCCCATTTTCTATTTTCTTTCCTTCTAAAAATTCCAAAATAAATCCTAATATTCCAAAAATAATTTTTAACTTTATATTTTAAACTTTTTCTTGACTTTCATTTTTCCATAATTATTTTTCATACTTATTTAAATTCTTTTTCCTAATTTTCATAATTTACCCATTTTTAATAAAAAAATAAATTTCCCAAATTTCGAGTACGCCTCCCGAGAATTTTATTATTTATTTTGTGTCTTAATTTATCTTCTCCCAACCAAAAATCTTATTTTATACTTCCCAAACGCGCTTTTGCAAATCCGCGCTTTTCTCGGTTTCCCTTGTTAAATCCGATGCGGCTTTCGCACCACCGTTTTGACAACTCCGAAACCTCCAAATACACCGAAAAGGGAATTAACCACGTCCAAATTTATGCAACGAGCGGCAAATAAGAAGCAACAAACCCGAGAAGAAGCAATAAGCCAAGGTTTTTGAAAGTTCCGATTTTACGTTCCGATTTCGGTTCTCCGATTTTCGGGATGTTACACGGCGCGAGGCCGACACGGTCGAACACTGCTGAGCTAATGAACAGTGCACCTTTTCTTTCTCCCGATTTAATTTCCTAATTTTCCCATTTTCATTTCCTTTCACCCTAAAAATTCAAAACAAATTCTAATACTCCCAAAATAATTTTGAAATTATATTTTCAAACTGTTCCCCCACTTTTTATTTTTCAAAATATATTTTTCATATTTATTTTATTTCTTCTTTTAAATTCAATGAATTAGGGTTTTTGATTAAAAATAAATTTCTAAATTCATATTTCCTTTTCAAAAATATTTTTATCTTCCAAATCCAAATATTTATTATCTTTCCTCCACCAATTAGGGTTTAAACCAAAATATATTCTTTTCAAAGAATCTTTTATAAATCCACAAAATTATATATTTAACCTTTTCCAAATATATATTTTGAACTATTTCTCCCATGGGATCTCAAAGCTTAGGGTTTTTATCCAACTTCACATCAAAGTAATTCAAAAAGAACTCTCATGTAACTGAGCTTGGCAAATAAGAACGACAACCATGATAAGAAGCAATGAATTCAAAAGGTTTTTGTAAGTTCCGATTTTTAAATTCCCGATTTTAAATTCTTTGATTTTTAGGGTGTTACGATCTTGAGTCGAGAAGAAGATAAGGCCGTTTCGATGAAGGTGCTTAAAGATAAATAGAAGATTCAGTTTCCAAATTGCACGTTAAAAGGTATTGTCATCTATGGATAGGGTCCTGTAACGGCGATTGTATCTGTAAATTAGGAATTTGTTTAGATTTTCTATTGTAATGTGGCATGGGACCATATCCCGGGACATTGTCGTATTTTAAATAATAGATTAGATAGAAACCGTGGTTCATACACATAATGTTATTCTTGGGTATAAATAGGACCCGAGACCCCTGTAAACATCATCACACACAATCAATATAACTTTCGGCGTATCACCTCCTATTTTCTTCAGACGAACATTTGATCCGGCTTCGGGCTGCATCGTTTCGATCCCCGATTAAGGTAAATGTTCGTCATTAGTGGTGTATCTTGTCAAATTTAGTGCTCCATCGCTATGATACGCTAGATTCAATGATTTATGCTGCGCTAGTTATCATATATCACATATAATCCAGAACGATGTTTAGATCTGTCTTGACATTGACCTGTTTCTGTCAAGAGTCAGTAGCCGATAGAGCTAGATCTAAGGGTTGGCCTAGACTATATGCAATATCCATCGTCTCGAGGGGTTTTACATCAGCTATAGTAGATCTGATTGTTCTTTTTATACTTAATGTTGCATCAATTTGACCTATTAAGTCGTTTTTAGAGCTTTTATGATCTATTCGGCTAGATGTATATGTTTAGGGACATTGTCGGGGTTTCAGCCGGCCTTATCTATTTTAATATCCTTTTGGTATATTTACTATCAGATTTATTAAAGCCGCCTCTTATATTAAGATCTTGCTCTAGTTAAATGCCTTAAGCGAATCGCACATCGACCACGGCAAGCATGACCGGAGATCTAGGTTTAGCGCATTTAGCTTATATCAATATCTTTTCATAAAATAAGTCGGAGTACTAGCCGATTCACAGTTAGCCTTATGGTATCGGCTATGCTGTTAAGGCATATATTTATTATCCCATTGTATATTTGAATTAAGTGGTTAATACTGTCTCGGCGTAGCCGATCTATTTCAGTCACTTAGTTTAAATGTACTTCGGGATAGCATATATATGTAAATTGACTCTCACAACCAATCCAATAGGATCTAACTTAACCCTTAACGCATATGCCTTTATTATTCCTTGTTGGTTAACAGATCAAACCAACTCGCACGCCTTGTACTACACAAGCAGCCGAGAAGGACCTACACTGGAGCCAAGCAGATCTCCCAGGCCAGCGCGTGAGAGAAATTCCTCATCAACAGGAGTGGAGGTTAAGCTCCACTAGGATCACCCCTTTTTCCGTTGCTGCTTTCTTTTCGGTGTGAGGACTAAGTGTCTCTTCTATAAGTATTTACGCTTTATTTACATTTGGATATGTATATTAGTTTGTCGTTTTGTGTACCCTAGCTTGATTCTCGGACAGGGATTTATACATAAAATAGTCTATAAATTTGGGTAAATTTCTAGGCATGACAAAGTGGAGAGCCAACTTAACTCTAGGTTGGGCCAAATGATCAAACCCCTAAGGACAAGCTTTTTGAAAACACTACTTGCGAAAATGTCTCCTCTCAGTCTCGGGAGCTCCTTGTAAAAAATAGTTTATCAAATTTCTTTCCTTTCCTCTCCAACTCTTTTAGATGTTGGGTCCGGAAGACAAGTTGAAAGCTACCTAGGGCATTCTAGCCCTCATGCTTCAAGCAAAAGAGAAAGATAACCAGTCCTAAGTTGGCGTTTACGGATCAAGTGAGGACCTCCTGGAACTTACCTAAACTTAATCCTTCCCTGAAGAGTGTTGTGTTGTTTGCTTGTGTGCAGGTGTATGGTTTACATCAGTGGTGGAGATGTGACTATACTAGGTTGTTTGCTTAATCAACTTGAACAATAAAAGCCCACTCATCTCATATCAGTAGTTAAGTGGGTTAAGAACTTATCTTTAGTGCAAGCCCTCTCTTTCATCTCTCCCTTATGCACTGACAGATGGTCAGCACCAGAGGGATCAAACCACAACAGTGTGTTAAGGTCAGAAACCAATGTAACAATGTACCACCAATTCCAGAGAACCCCTCTCTTGTTCAAATCAGATCACCCAAAATCATATGGTTGTTATGTTGATGCAGCAAAATGCAGAGCCAGAAGTAGCAAATGCAAGCCTAGAATCATAATCAGAGTCAAAGTCAGTATATTTCAATGCTAGCACCCTCAACTCTTGACAATATACCACCAAGTCTCTAGCAGACAAGTACATCTAAGCCACCATCACTTCCAGAAGCAACAAGTGTTACCTACAATGTTTAAAGTGAACAAGGGCAATTTATTGCAAAGTATCAAACCGCCCTTGGAAGATGTATGCCAGGACACTGACTAAGGATGTCATGTAGTGCCCAAGGAGGAAGAAAGATTTAGGTCAGCCTACCAACAAGAATTATGGTACACCCAAGTCCAACCCTAAGAAGAGGAAGACACCAGTATGGGATATAGGTGATGTGAGTAACATCACCATCACTAACACAAAATTTTCTCTAGAAGATGTGGGGAAGATATACATGCGTCTAAAAGGAAATACCTTTCGTGTTGCACGTCAGCTAACCCGACACCTCAGATTGTATGGTTCGTCCATGGACGAAAATGATGAATCAGAAGGAGTGTCCTCCGATGATGATGAGGAAGAGATCCTTGAAGGTTCCAGTCGAAAAGAAATGAAGCTCAAAGCATGTACAAGATGTGGTCAAGTTGGGCACTACTAGTTTATGCAGCCACACCAGCCTCTATGGTGGAGACACCCATCCGCCAAACGAATGCCCTGTGAGGAAGGTCACATTTTTCTTGGGTGAGAGAACCGATCATGTGCCTAAAAACTATCAGCTAACTTTAATACTAGCTAAGACCATGGAAGACTAAAAGACACATGTGCGACCCGTCCGTCAACTCGTGGCCACCACTAACGATGGAAGCAGTGCTGCTGATCTTCAAGCAGCCCCAACTCTAGTGGAAATCAAAGTGGTCACAGAAACATTATCGACACAGTTTATAAGTCCCTACCTACTCTAGTTTCAGTTGTGAGCATGCACAACTAGAAGAATGCACTTGGTGACCAACCAAGTATGATTTGTTTGAATTGTCTTGAACCAGGACCACCTCAATAAATTTCCACATTCGAGACCAAGAAAAATAGCCCACCGTTGTTTCAATTGTGGGAAGACAAGTCATTTCTTAGACAGGTTGTCCAATGCAAAAGCATCAATGTCATCAAACCGACATCAGCACTATTTGCAACATTCCTGCTCCTCAAGTCACATCAGTTCCACTATAGAGTGGTCAAGTCCAGCCAAAGGACACCAAAAATACAGGAGATACCAGCCGTCACCTAAATGTGAAGCTTCCACCACGACGAATTGCCATTAAGAGCACCAACAAAGGCTTTATTGTTCTACCAACAATTGCTCCACAGCCAAGTAACCCGCACCATCAGAGAAAGCAATGCTAGGAAAACAGTAACCTACTCCAACTGCAAAGAGAGTAGTCTCCTTCAGCAATGCCCAAAGTCAATGCCTAAGCACCAGACCAAAAGACTGTCGTCAACATCAGCAATGCACCTCACGTTGCTCTAGCTCAGATGCCTAGCAAGCAATCACATAAAAGTGACACCAACAACAAAAAGGTTTTGCCTGCTTCAACTATCAAGAACAGGTATGTTTCTCCAAGGAATGTCAGCACCCAAAGCATTGACCCTGTGCGAACTCCAGCTAGTAAGCAATGAAGGAACAAGTCAACCATGTCAGAATCACGGGAGTGAATGTCATATTAGTCAATACGTCTATTAGCAAGGATCAACAATAGTCTACAAGTCTTTGATGCTCAAGTACTATTCCCTTGTACATAGAAGTTTTATGGCGGTTATGTAATAAGAAGGGAATATTGAATAAAGTATGAGTCAAATAGTTTTCCTTCTCTTATGAGTGATCTTGAGTATCCCAAAAGCAGAGTGACCTGTCTACCTGTTAGTTTTATTGAGCTCAAGGACTAGATTGCCAGCCAAGAAAGGAAATGGTTAACCAATAAATGGAGAATGATAAGACCGTAAGAACGCCCAATAGGACGAGATCCATATGAAGGGCAATACAATTGGTACATCAAGAGGATGAAAAGAATGATGAAATATTTGAAATTAACATCATATAATGTATATCAGAACAGTCTAACTTTGGAAGCCCTTCAAAGACTAGTAAGTGGTAACAACACACTAGTGGTGTGAACATGGATCAAAAATGGTTTTCTTAGTTCAAGACAACCGTTACAGTTTTTGAAATTCACCTTAGTGTTTCTTGGAAGACAACAAGGGAATTGCTCCATCAGCTCTACCTGGAGTAAATGGATGCAGATGTCAGGCCAGAAAATACAGCCAGCAAACTATGCGACAGAGAACCCTTGTCAATGAATCGTCTCTACTCAAGGAATGACAGTGAACTTATTATGATCAAAGAGAAGAAACCCATGGTAGTATCAAAGGCAGTTTCCAACAATGGTACAAGTTTTGGTATTTGTGAGAAGGTAATTGCAAAGTTTCTACCCTATCAACCCTGAAGAGCCAGCAAATGATATGAGAACAAGTCAAATGGAAAATTGGTAGAGCATCCTTTTGGGCATGATCTAATAAGTGATTGGTGCTTATTTCAGAGAATATTTGCTAAGCGACCCGCCTAGAAGGTCGATCATCGAAGTCTGGCAAGAAGCAGAACAGTTATGCCAACAATTAGAGGTAATGGGAAAGTTAATCAAGGGTCGGTATGTTCAGGAGTTGAATGAGGGCCACATTTTTGTGGAACCTTCTGTCATCAGTAAAAAGTTAAGTCCCAAGCCTTCCTGGATTCAAAGTGCACCATCACCTGTCATTCTAGTTTACCAATAAAGCATCAAGTTTCCAAATTCATGGTTCTAGAGGTTTGGTTACCCTCATGAATGACAATTTAATTGTTCACTGTTAGGCGAAAGCTCAATTACCTTGGTAAAGTGAGCTAAGTTAAATTGGTATATCACGAAACCGTCTCACTTGGAAGTCCAACCAAGTAAAGCAATTGGATAGGACTCAAAGAAGCCAGTTGCAAGGGTTTACCAGGGCTGCACAATTCCTGGACCAACAGATTGAATTCTAAAGTACACCCGAGTCGTGTCAACAGTTCAGTCTAGAGAAGCAACAACTTGGAATAGTCGCAGTCTAAACAAAGGACCAATCAAGTGTCATTATTGGAATGCTTGTCGTTCGAGTCAAGAGCAATTTAGAGCAAACTCACAATCTGTGGGTTTACAAAGGTCAATTACAAGGTTTCGAAAAAAGCTCCACAAATTTCTAGTTAGCAGAGCGAATTCTCAAGATATCAAATATGACAGCGCTAATAGTTCGGTCCAAGGAAAGTAAGATCTATGAACATCCATTGTCCATATTAGGGCCAGATCAAGTAGAACCAGATAGTCCTGTTTTGGGAAACCACAAAAAACCAAGCTTGATGCCAGCCAGTTCAGTTATGCCAGTTTGATCAAACAATCAATCACTTGAAAACAGAAAGAGACACTGGTAGATGTGAGCAAACCAGTCCAAAACTACCCACACCTAGCTTTCGTTCTAGCCATCCCCGAATCTCGGGACAAGATTCATGTAAGAGGGGTGGATTTGTCATGCTCCGATTTTCTTTCGAGATTAAAAATCATTTAATAATGTATTTCTAGAATTTATATTAAAGTTAAAGTAATTTATTAAGTGAAATTAATGTGGAAAATAAAATTTCCTTTAAAAATCATGGCTGGGAATACTTTTCTAATAATCTCCGGCCCTAAAGTACTCTCTCGGAATTTCTCGTGAATTTTCACAGCTCAAGAAGTAATTTTAATATACAAACTTCATTTAATCAATCAATTAAATAGCAAAACCAATTAAAATCCCCTTTCTTTCTTTGGGTCATTTTTGGCCCAAGTCTACTTCTCGTCTCTCCTAGCCCGCTCACCCTCTCTTTTCCCGCGGGCCAAGTTCATTCTTCCTCCCGGCATGGCCCGTTCCCTCCTTCCCCATGGGTCGTGTTCCCATCCTCTCTCTCCCTTAGCCTGCTTGGTCTTCCCTCTCTACCAAGTCCATCTTGCCTCCCTCCTTCCTTGGGGCGCCGATAGGTAGGGCCCACCTATCGGGTCAATCCCCTTCCTCCGCCCGGGAGCGCCAGCAACTATTCTGCACGACCATCGGTTTCGTGCTTCCCCGCCGATGCTCGCAAGTCCAAAGCACGCCGACCCAGTCCTCGCCACCTCCTCCACCTCCTTGCCCACTCCCTGCGAGAAACGACACCGAAGTGAGCCGCCACCCTGTCCACGTCGCTGCACCATCCTACGCCCTCTCCCGCTCCAAATCCGGCTCGCTCAGCCTTAGCCTCACATCCCTGAACCTATAAAAATCTTCCCCATCGCTCTCTCTCTCTCTCGTTTTTCCTCCTCACCTGTGCTCCTCGTGCTGCCTACCGCACTTCCCACGCTGAGCCAAACCTCCGTCGCTTGCCACCATGCTCCTGCCTCCACTCCAACCGTCACCGCTCTACGCCATCGACTTCGCCACATCGAGGACCACCTCGGCCACTCCCTGCCACCTAGAGCCACCGAAACGGTGACTTCGCCGCAAACCATAGCCATCACCAACTCCCACCACCTCCAGTCGCTGCTCACTGTCGATTGGAGCACCGCCAGTGAGAATTCCTCTCCTTTCACTGCATCTCGCGCACGCCGTTGGCGACCAACGGGTCACGTGCCGCTGCCTCTCGGTCGGCTGACTAGTGAGCCCGCCCTACTCGCTCGTGGTCGTCCGATCTACCTTGGGGCATATCGGAGCCATCCGTTTGTCAAGCCACGTGGCCGCTACGTCAGTGCCCTGTCAGCACCACGTGCGGTCCACGTGGAGCACCTGCCTGGACGCGTGTGGACTTGGTCCACCGTACGCCATCCCCTTGAGTCACCGACTAGTGGGGTCTGCTTGTTGGCGCCACTTCTCCCCTCAGTTGACGCCATAATTCATAATAATTGTGCAATAAATTGAGTTTAATTTCAAAATTTCATTTAAGTAGCTCAAAACTTCTATAATTCATAACTAATTCATGCGAACTTCAAATTGAGTCATTCAACTGTCAAAATTCATCTAAAATTAAGATCAACATGTTTGTTTACTTTTCATGTACTCTTTATTTGGTTTTTATTAGGCTATTTCCTCGTTTTGCATGCTAGTGTGTAGATTCCATCGTTTCAGAAGATCGCAACCGCGAGGAAAGGAATTCAGAAGATTAATATAAGAAGCAAAGCAAGTCACACATTCCCCCTTGAGCATATTGAGCCTAGTTTCTAAAATATTTTACCATTTGCAAATAAATTGCATGCTTTGCTAATTACATAGGAATCGGATTACCTATCCGCTTGCTTGTGACCATTTTACTTGATATCCATCCTTTGTGTATCTTAGGTATTAATTTGACTAGCTTGTGTCACGTATGTTGACCTTGCTATAATTATGATATGTTTAGCCATGATTAATTATCACTAGCTCATCTAATGGGATAATCACACTAGTTTACATCTAATATCTTGATGAGCTGCGAGCTCGAGACATCTGGCCATATTTTATTGGTCGTACTTATCCAACTAAAATATGGCTTAATGGTTTGTTATGGGTGCAATGGTTTTGATTATCGCACCCATGATAATTAAGGACTGATTTTGCAGGAAATCTTAAAAGAATTATCCTGCTTACCACAACTAAGAATAGGTAACTACTAGACTTTTAGTATAGCTCGACCCTTTTCTAGGCACCGAGGCGAGGATGGGCGTGAGGGAGTTGGGTCGGCCCTAGTTTAGGGGTTGATCGGCTACCGGATTCACCGCGGTGCATGGGGGTGCCACCTTATTTTAGGGGTGGGGGTGAAACCTCAGGGGTGGTGAGGATGTTTAGGGGAGGGTTATGCAAAAGATCCTATCGTGATTTTCCCCTTTGCTGTACCATGATGGTATTTTGAGGCATGGCAACATGCGTAGAATCATGTCTTGTGGGTACAGTTGTATATCTCTTGATTGAGTAAAACTATTCAAATAGCCATGCACGTGGTTATGGGCGATCAACCAACTTCATCTTGATTAGTCCCACTATTAATTAACTTGACTTAAGAACTGGTGTAGCTCAGATGGTTTAGTTGGGCTTGTTCTATGTGGTGTAGCATTGTTCAATGGAGATTTAATCTTGCCTTAATTAATCAACTATTTTACTACTTTACTATAAATATTTATGGCTTCCTTTATGCAAATAGCCACAAACATCTCTTTGCCTCCCATTGCACGTCTGCTCATTGGTTATACTCAGCCTTGCTATATTTTTCCTTTTCAGAAGTTTAGTGCTTCTGTGTTGAAGACAGAGTTAGAAGACCAAGGCTTATACCCTAGTTAAATTTTGCCTATGGAGTGGACCTGAACCCCAGCTAGGATCTTCTCTTTTTTCGTTGCTGCTTTCTTTTTAGTGTAAGGATCAAGTGCCTCTTCTGTAAGTATTTACGCTCTATTTACATTTGGATTTGTATATTATTTACCGTTTTGTGTACCTGGCTTGATTCCTAGACAAGAATTTATATATATAATAGTCTAAAAATTTGGCTAAATTTTCAGGCGTGACAATGCGCCACATAGATGTAGTAGAATTAGCATGTCGATCCATCTGTCCTCCAAACTTGGGTTGTTTTCTTTTCATAACTTCATCACGAGTCGCCCGATGAGCCTACAGCAGACTCGTCGCCTTTAAGAGATTCTGTTGTCCTTGTAACTTTTTCCTCTGGACTTCATCTACGACAATGCTTAACCTTTACAATTATCATCACAGTCGTCCTACCAAACAAAATTGGAATACTCCTTAGCTTGCACATCCTAGACTCCTCGAATACCATGTTCACCTTTATTTTTTGTCCTTAATTTGACTTGATCTAATCCATGACCAGATAATTGATATCATCACCAAATAGTCAAATCAAACTCACCAGACATGAAAAAAACCATTTCTTCCTTATCATCTTATGAACCGAGCTAACAACTCCAACATCCACGCTTCCCGCATCCGTAGACTGAATCCATGATCCCTTGAGAAAATCACCATTGGCTCGAATCACTCGAAGAAATTATCACCATAGCGCTTGCTATTCCTCTTCAATGACTCAAATTTTTTCATATATCCCCATCATATCGTCCTCATAGCTGGATATGTCATGTACTCTCAAACAGTATCGTTGGCCCCATCAATGATATTTGATCTATTATTGCTCGGGTCTTTCTACTGAACTTTTCAGCACCACATGCGCCAATCTATTCAATATGGTTCTAACTAACCTACCGCCCTTGATCTGACTGCTTGCGCACAATCTCGTCGGCCTGGCTTGGTTCGTCTGTATGCGTGCGCCTCCTATTGAGCCTTTCCACAGTGAGACTACCGAGCCACCTTGTGCCGACTTGACCGATGTTCTGTCGAGCCCCCACTCTGCTTGATTGTCGATGTATAGATGTGTTTCCTCCACTGCTGCTTCTTGCTTTGGATTGGTGCTCCCTCCCTAGCTGCATAATCGCACCCAGTGGATCCTGACGCGGTTATGAGTCCATGTCCACACAAGACTCTATACCCGAGACTCCTTTGCACCGCAGTCGAAGCTCTCATGTTCACAGTCCACGATCATGATCATTGGCCTAGCACATCCACCGCGCCACGTCACGTTCGTCGGCTTTGCCTTGCCACTAGGCCTCCCTGTCGTTGCGGATCCATGATCACCACATGCATTGGCCGCACCATCCTTAGCACTATCACTCTCATCTCTCTGGTGACGTTCGGCCATGCTCGGTCCCATCTTTCGGTCATGTTTTGTCATCGCTAGTCTAATCACGAGCGAGGTCTTCGCCCATGCAATGTCCTTGTTGTCGCCATCGATCTTATCGCTATGGCTGACAATCTCCTACCGATGCGTGATTCCACCTCATGTTTCCTTCTCCGCATATATTCTTGATCCAATACTGAAACCCTCAGTCTAATACCACTAGTTATAAAAGTTAGTTAATATAGTAGATCGACGACTAACCTTCTTGATCACTTCAGTCATTGATCACCCAAGACGCACCTGACGATGATACAGGAACACACGATATTTGTTAACGAAGTTCAGCTGAACCCTACATTTTCGAGGCTCTGGTTATGGACGTTCCCCTCCAATCAGTATAGCTCCTAGCCGCTACGCGTCTATGGCTTCTCCGCCATCATCTTTATATGTGTCTACACTACATTTGTTATGGCTATATTGTGATGTTTTGCTTTTTATTTTAGAGAGATTTTTTTTATTTAAGAGATCCTACGGTAGAATTCGACTCCAACTCTAACTCTATCCTACGTCTGTTTCAACTCCAAGTCTAACTCCTAGTAGGACTAGTGTATTCGACACGTACTATAATATCATTTAATATAAAAATCAAAGACAATAAAAACTTTTTACCGTCACAACACATGGGCACATTTGCTTGTCCAAAACAAACAATAAATTACTAGAATCAAGTAATAACAGAAGAGAAAAAGGCACAGGCACGAGCAGACCAGCTCGTAGGATCCATGACTGCATGAGGGTCATGAGCCCTCAGCCCAGCAAACTCTCACAAGCGAGCGACATCCGTCCTGTCCCACCAAGTAAATTCACACAAACACCCGCGAGTGCTCCCAAACTATAACATTGGAACCCCGATACCACGTCAGGGGTTGTTCTTTTTATTTTGATGATACAACTCAGAATAATTATTAACTTTCAACGTACAGTTACTAATAAATAAACGAAAGTTCAATCTTGTTAATTCAGACAAAAATCCTTCACTTGTAGCAATTCAACTTTGCACTAGCTCCGGTGACCGATCACGAGGTGAGAGAGTAGCTCTCTTTTTCCCCACTGAACTCGGGGGTGGCAGATCCTGCGTAGTTTGTGAAGTAGCTGTTGTCCCCTTCCCTGTGCAGCCACCCTGTGATGTAGCTCGGCTTCATGATCACCTCAGCCACCTCAACGTCTCCGGTGAGCTTTTGACATCGGTGGTCGCTGGTGCGGTGAGTCCTAGGTGCACATAAGTGCAACATGGATGACTCTTAAGGCTTCATCCCTGCTGAACTCTTCGATTCTTGGGTCAATAATTTCTAGAGCTTGCTCCTTTTCAAAGAGGCTCCATGCCTTTAAATGAACATAGGTTTAGAAATCGGAAGTTTATGGACATGAATGAACTTGTTCATTCTTGGCTGCAAAAGGACCATTGATCAACTTACCCATCCAAAGAAATTTGCCTTGCTTTCCTCAAGGGAGTTGTCAATATTTGACCGACCAACAATAGTCTCGAGCGCGACCACCACAAATGCAAAAACATCAGCCTTTTCAGTCAAACGACCTCTCATTGCATACTTAGGCGCCAGATAACCACTTGAAAAATGATAGACAAGATACAATTAGCTTTTGTTTTTAAGTTACAACCGCAAGAAGAGAAATCATAAGAATATTCTTACAATGTGCCGGCAATTGCTGTGCTCATATTGGTTTTGTTCTAATCATATAGCTTGGCGAGACCGAAGTCTGATATCTTTGGGGTGATATCACTATCAAGTAGTACCTATCCTACCTTGTGATCCGTCCTGCGCAGGTACCCTCTGCGCAGTCTTGTCAGGTGACATCATCTTTTGTCAGGTTGTCCCCTCGTGTCCTCTATGAACCTTGAAAAGCAAGCCTTCCTTCCCGAGGAGATCTGAGGTTGGGCCTATGAGCTGAGGTCAAGAAGGAACGTCAACGTCGCACCTGGGGAGAGGTCGGGACGGCCGACCCCAAGAGGAGGTCGGGCTTCCGACCTCGTGTTAATGACTAATTTTGGTAACCTAATCCCCGGGTTTGAAGCAGAGATTGAAGCGGAATCAAAGAAGGTATGTGATCTGAGAAGAGACGAAAACAGAATCGGCTGAGTCCGAATCGGCTACGGAGCCAGTCGGCTAAGAGCGAATCGGACTAGGATAGCCGATAGCCGATTCTGAGTCAGGGTTGAAGTGGGACCAATCCCGATGGAAAGCGTAGAGATAAGGAGTTGGATTCGGTTCCCAAATTGCGCGTTAAAAGATATTGCCATCTATGGATAGAGTCCTGTAACGGCAATTGTATCTGTAAACTAGGGATTTATTTGTATTTCCTATTGTAATGCGGCATGGGACCATGCCTCGGGATATTGCCGTACCATGTATAGTAGATTAGATAGAAACCGTGTCTTTCACGGGTAGTTTTATTCTTGGGTATAAATAGGACCCGAGATCCCTGTAAACAATGAATCACAATCAATACAATCTCGGTGCATCGCCTCCTATTTTCTTTTAGACGAGTTCTTGATCCGGCTTTGGGCTGCATCGTTTCGACCCCCGATTAAGGTAAATGCTTGTCGTTTAGTGGTTTATTTCGTCGAATCTAGTGCTTCCATCATCATGACACTCTAGGTTTAATGTTATAAACTGTGCAAGTTATCATATATGGCATATAATCTAGAACAATGTCTAGATCTATCTTGCCATCGGCTTGTTCTTCTCAAGAAGCAGCAACCGATAGAGCTAGATCTAGATGTTAGCCTGGATTATATGTTGTACCTACCGTCTTGCAGGGTTTACATCGGTCCATATAGATCCAATGCTATCTTTCTGTACTTAATGCCGCATCATCCATGACCTATTAAGTCACTTTTAGAAGTATTATGATCTATTCGGCTAGATGTAAATTTATGGGGACAGTGCCAGGGTTTCAGCCGGCCTTATCTGTTTTAATATTTCTCTAGTATGATTTGCTATTAGATCTATTAGAGCCGCCTCTTATATTAAGATCTTGATTTAGTTAAATGCCTTAAACCAGTATCAGTCCGTTTGTATCAGCTGACAGCCGATTGATCTAGGTTTAACGCATTTAGGTCAGATCGATATCTTTTTATAAGATCAATCGGAGTATTAGCCGATTTACGTTAGACCTGCAGCATCGGCTAGGTTATGAACGCATATATTTATTATCTTGATGTATATTTAAGTTAAGTGATTCATACTGTCTCGGCACAGCCAATCTATCCCAGTCACTTAGTTTAAATATGCTTTGAGGAAGCAATTATATGCAAGTTGGTTTCCTGAGCCGATCCGATAGGATCTAACTCTAACCTTAACACATGTATCTGTTTATTCTTTCTTATTGGTTTGTAGATATAACTAATTGGCACGCCTAGATCATCACAGGTAGCCAAGGACGGACCTGCACTCGAGCTAAGCAGATCTCCCAGGTCAGCGCGTGAGAGAATTTTCTCATCAACATGCTTCTTGGCACGCCCAGTGGGACCATCAGCAGATCACCAAGCATCGGACGTGATGGTTAACATCAAGAACACAAAGATCACTGAAGAGAACCTAACTCCAGTCACGATGGTGCAACTGTCGGCTAAACACCAGGCCAACTACAAGAAGATGGTAAAGGAACTGCAGGCCAACTACCTGCGCTCGTTCGCCCAGACACGATCTGGATCCATCCTCCAGAAATATAAGTTCAGCATGGAGGACTTCAAGGCATCCTCCTCAAGCGATACGAAAGGCAAACACAAGATGGAGGAGCCGAAACAGGAGCAAGACGATTCGGAGCTGCACACCTTGCAGGACCGGATCGATTTGGCTGTACATCACGCACTCGTCAATCAAAGTGGCATCTTGGTCAACACTCTGAATAATATGATTGTCACTATGGTCGATTCCAAAATTGCCGATCAGCTGCAGCAGGGGCCAACCTACTTCATGGACGGCCAGTTCCCCAATTATAGGGTCTTGGCGACACAAAACCGGCTGATCCCGCCTCCGATATAGCCAGGACCGCCAGGAGGAGTCAATCAGCCGACTGCATCTTTATCGGCTTCAAAGCCATCGCCCGTTATTCTGAACCGACAACAACATCTTCCCCAGGAGCAGCTAGCCGGTATGTTCAATCTCAATGGGCAGCAAGAGCCGATTGCCAACCCCATTCCAGGAGCTCAGTACAACGCCAGTGGCCGACAGCTCTTTCCAGAACCACAGACGCCCCCGGCGAATCGGCCGTTTCCCGTTGGCAACCCACTCCAGTATCAGTACCAGGGAAGCCACCAAGATTGGCATTATCGGCCTCAAACGCCACCTCAGTATCGGCAAGCACATATGCACTATGATCAATACGAGCCAATACAACCGGTTCAAGACAACAAGACTTGGGCCGATTTGATTGCCGACGTCATGCACGATCAATTTAGCCTTAAGCCAAAGGATTCTGGGAACATGTATCAGTATCCATACCCAGAGCACTTTGAGAGGGTGTCGTTGCCCAACCGATACAAGGTCCCAGACTTCTCCAAATTCTCAGGGCAGGACAACACTTCAACGTACGAGCACGTCATCTGATTCTTAGCCCAGTGTGGAGAGGCATCGGCTACAGACGCCCTGAGAGTTCGTCTATTCCCACTCTCACTATCGGGATTGGCTTTCACATGGTTTTCTTTGTTGCCCTACAACTCTATCCGGAGCTGGGCCGATCTCGAGAAGCAATTCCACAGCTATTTTCACACCGGCAATCACGAGATGAAATTGTCGGACCTGACAAGCATTAGGCAGAAGCATGAAGAATCGGTCCAGGACTACATCCAGAGGTTTAGGGAGATGAGGAACCGATGCTACAGCCTAGTGTTATCCGATTCCTAGTTAGCCGATTTGGCTTTCCATGGACTGCTGCCGCCGATCCGTGAAAGGTTCTCAGCTCAAGATTTTGGCAGCCTAGCCCACTTGGCGCAGAAGGTGACGGCCCACAAGTAGCGATTCTAGGAATCAAGGAAGGCCGTCAAGAAGGTTGTCCACGTCATCGTCGAGTCCGACTCAGAAACAAGCGACGATGACGTAGAGGTCGCGATAGCCAAATGGGCCAAGAATAAAAAGGCCATCGTCTGTCAATGGCTGCTGAAGACGGCCAAGGAAGAGAAATACGATTTTGACATCACCAAGGCCGACAGGATCTTCGATCTACTGCTGAAGGAGAAGCAGATCTAGCTTCCCAAAAATCATGTGATCCCATCGGCTGACGAACTCAAGAGGAAGAAATACTGTAAGTGGCATAACTCCACCTCCCATGCCACTAATGATTGTAAAGTTTTCAGGCAGCAAATCGAGTCGATGATCGAGGCCGGGAAGCTCAAATTCGTCGATTCACCTCGGCCAATGAAGGTAGACGAAAACCCTTTCTTGGTCAACATGGTTCAAGCCGGCCTCGGGCAAGCTGATCAATAGAACAGAATGGCGAATAGCTTAGCCGAAACTCTCAAAGGGGTTAAGGCAAAGAAGAAGCCGACTGGAGACCAAGCCGCACCAATCAACATGGTGCGTCCTGCCGGCCGATCGGCTGATCAACGGCCGATCCGCATGGAAAGCCGACGCCGCTTTCAACAGCGATTCTGGTGGGAAGAAGAAGCTCGGCGCGGCAGGCCTTATGTGAGGGAGCCAGAGGCTGCAGGTCCCCGCTTCATTAGGCATCACAGCGACTGCGATCCGCACTGGCAATGCGAGTTTTTCCGATTCTGTTGGGAATCGGGGATGAGGCAGCCGACGATTGAAAATTGTCCGGCCTACAGTGAACACCGTGAGGACGAATACAGAGACCCACCGATCTGAAGCCCAACTCGATTCGTCCCTAGGGCCGTGCGGCTGAACCAGACGCGGCAGTCTGTCCATGATCGGCTTGGGCCGATCCATCAAGACTTCTTCGAAGAGGATGAGAATGATGAATACTACGACGAAGAAGTAGCCGATGATGATCAATCGGCTAACCCCCAATGGTGCCCTTCTGACCAGTTCACTAAAACTCAGAAGAGAAGAATCCAGAGGTTGAAACGCTAGGGACAGGAAGAAGAAGTTCGGCAGATGATTCGGGATCAGCGTCGTCGGCTGGGCAAGAAACAGCGGAGGCCCAAGAAGGAAACCATACCAGCCGACGAAAGCCAAGCCGAAGAAAGCCCAACCGATCAAGCCAGGAGGGCAGCCAAAGGTAAAGGAAAAGCTATTGCATCGGTAAATATGGTTTTCATATTGCCAGCCGAATTCGGCATCACTGAGGCTGATGCAGATAGCGTAGAGGATACCTTGGCCAGGCTAGCCTTGTCCCCAGATCAAGCCATCTTTGACAAACCAGAGGGGACCGAAAATCAGCATCTCAAACCACTTTACGTGAAGGGATTTGTCAATGGCAAGCCGATGTCCAAGATGCCGGTCAATGGAGGGGCTACGGTAAATTTGATGCCCTATGCGACTTTCAAAAATTGGGCAAGGGAGCTGAAGATTTGATCAAGACAAATATGGTACTTAAAGACTTCGGCGGCAACCCATCAGAGACCAAGGGTGTACTCAACATGGAGCTGACCGTCGGCAGTAAAACCGTGCCCAACGGGAAGGAGTCTTACAGCCTGCTGCTTGGGAGGGACTGGATCCACGCAAATTGCTGCGTCCCTTCCACTATGCACCAAAGTCTGATTCAATGGGACGGCGACAAGATCGAGATTGTGCCAGCCGACAGGTCAGTAAGCATCGCTAATGCCGATTTGCCATTATGGGAAATCGATGGCATCGATTGTTTGTCCGGGAAACTCTGGCAAGCCGATTTTCTTAAAGTGTTTGATTCTGCCATACAGCCAATCGGAGATGAGGAGCCACAGCTGCTGCTTTGAAGGCGTCATAGAGGGCTCGAGCGTCTACGGCAAGGACACCGCGGACGACGACGATGGCAAGCTTGGGCAAGAATTTATGTCGGCCGACGAGCTAGAAGAAGTAGATATCGGCTCTGGAGATAGTCCTAGGCCGACATACATTAGTAAAAATTTGTCTTCTCATTGTAGATCCCAGCTTATTGATTTATTAAAAGAATATAAAAATTGTTTTGCTTGGGAGTACTTCGAGATGTCTGGTCTTAGCCCATCTATTATTGTGCATCGACTGCCAATCAAGCCGGGTTATCGGTCGTTCAAACAATCTCCTAGGAGATTTAAGGCCGACATGTATGATGCAATAAAAGCCGAAACCACTCGGCTATATGACGCTGGATTTGTTCGGCCTTGTCGGTATGCCGGGTGGGTCTCAAACATTGTTCCAGTGATGAAAAAGAATGGCAAACTTAGGGTGTGCATCGATTTCAGGGACTTAAACAAGGCTACACCTAAGGACGAATACCCAATGCCCATAGCCGATTTACTAGTGGATGCTGCTTTCGGCCACAAGATAATAAGCTTCATGGATGGTAATGCAGGTTACAATCAGATTTTTATGGCCGAAGAAGATGTCCACAAGACTGTTTTCAGATGCCCAGGAGCAATCGGCTTGTATGAATGGGTTGTCATGACGTTTGGGTTGAAAAACGCTGGAGCAACTTATCAAAGGGCCATGAATTATATTTTTCATGATATGATCGGCTCCCTGGTAGAGATTTATATTGATGATGTCGTTGTCAAGTCCAGGGAAGCAGAAAATCACATAGCCGATCTTAGACAAGTTTTTGAGCGAACAAGAAAGTATGGCCTAAGGATGAATTCGTTGAAGTGTGCGTTCGGCGTATCGGCCGGACAGTTTTTGGGTTTTCTTGTTCACGAAAGAGGCATCGAGGTCACACCAAGAAGTATCAACGCTATCAAGACAATACAGCCTCCGAAGAACAAGAAGCAACTGCAATCCCTGATCGGCAAGATCAACTTCATCAAGCGGTTTATAGCCAATCTCTCAGAAAAGATGGAGTCGTTCACACCACTACTTCGGCTGAAGGCCGACCAAGCATTCACATGGGGGGCAGAGCAACAGAAGGCATTGGACAACATCAAGGATTACTTATGCTCACCCCCAGTTCTAATGCCTCCATAGAAAGGGATACCGTTAAAGCTGTACCTATCAGCCGATGACAAATCAATCGGCTCAGTCTTAATCCAAGAGGCTGAAGGCAAGGAAAAGGCAATCTTTTATCTCAGACGACGGCTATTGGACGCAGAAACGAGGTATTCACCCGTGGAGAAGTTGTATTTGTGCCTATATTTTTCATGTACAAAGTTAAGGCATTATCTACTATCTAACGAGTGCACGATAGTATGCAAAGCCGACGTGTTGTCGGCTCCAGTGTTAAAGGGACGTGTTGGAAAGTGGATTTTCGCTTTGACGGAGTTCGATTTGAGGTATCAGGCACCCAGAGCAGTTAAAGGACAAGCTATAGCCGATTTTATTGTGGAACACAGAGATGACTCAATCGGCTCAGGCGAGATCATGCCTTGGACATTAACGTTCGATGGCTCGGTATGCACAAGCGGATGCGGTATCAGCTTAGTAATTATTTCACCAAGGGGGGCAATTTTTAAATTCGCCTTCTCAATCAATCCCCATGCTACAAACAATCAAGCCGAATACGAAACAATGCTCAAGGGATTGCATCTTCTCAAAGAAGTCGAAGCCGACGCCATCGAAATAATGGGAGATTCGCTGTTGGTCATCAGCTAGTTTACAGCTATTTGTAGAATCCTTCTCAATCGGCTTCAAGGAAATTGCAATATAAGGCTTTAAGATATGTTTTGCTCGATGAAGATCTCTATTATCGGATGATGGTATGCTGCTCAAGTGTCTTAGTCCCGATCAAGCCAAGGTAGCTATCGGAGAAGTTCATGAAGGAATATGTGGCACGCATCAATCGACTCATAAGATGAAGTGGTTGCTTCGGAGAGCAGGGTATTTTGGCCGACGATGCTGGAGGACTGTTTCAAATACTACAAGGTTGCCAAGATTATCAAAAATTCGGAGCAATACAGAGAGCGCCAGCGTCGGCTATGAACCCAATCATAAAGCCTTGGCCGTTCAGGGGATGGGGTATCGACATGATCGGCCAGATTAATCCACCCTCAAGCAAAGGGTATAGATTCATTATGGTGACAATAGACTATTTTACAAAATGGGTGGAAGCAATTCCTTTGAAAAAGGTTGATTCTAGGGACGCAATCGAGTTTGTTAAAGAGCATATCATCCACCGATTTGGCGTTCCACAAACAATAACAATAGACCAGGGATCTATCTTCATATCAGACGAGTTTGTTCAGTTTGCTGATGGCATGGGGATCAAGTTACTTAATTCTTCACCGTACTATGCACAGGCCAACGGGCAAGCAGAAGCTTCAAATAAAAGTTTGATCAAACTGATAAAGAGGAAGATTTCTGAGTACCCCAAACAATGGCACAGCCGATTAGCCATCACTGTGGGCCTATCGGATGGCATGCCATGGATCTATCCAAGTCCCCCCATACAAATTGGTATATGGGCACGAAGCAGTTCTGCCATGGGAAAACATCATCGGCTCAAGACGAATTCAATTACAAGATCAGCTCACAGCCGATGACTATTATAACTTGATGGTGGATGAATCGAAAGACCTAGTTTTGTCAAGGATGAGGGCCTTGAAAAAAGTAAAAAGAGATAAGGAACGAGTAGCCCGCCACTACAACGAGAAGGTTGTGCCTAAATCTTTCGAGGAGGATGAGCTCGTTTGGAAGTTGGTACTGCCGATTGGATCAAGAGATAATAAATTCGGCAAGTGGTCTCCAAATTGGGAAGGGCCTTTCAAGATCCACAGATGCATCTCCAAAGGGGCCTATATGTTAGAAGGATTGGATGGAGAGGTATTTGGAAGGTCTCTGAATGGCAAATATTTAAAAAAATACTACCCAAGTGTTTGGATCAGTTCATCATTCGGCTCCGATTGCTGCCGATTCATGTTAGCCGATGTCTTGACTTGTGCAAGCATCATCTTTAGGTCATTTTTTACACTAAGTTTTTCCCCTAGTTTTCTACAATCGGCTAGGTTCAGCCGACGACGATGATACAAGTAGCAGGATTGTGTCAAGTTAGTAATTTTGTCAACATCGCAGACAAAATTAGGGGGGCACGTACATACACCAATCAAGAAGGCAAGTACCAAGAGAAAATTTTTCAAGTTTTCAACGCAATTTGAAGTATTCAGAAGTATCGACAATCAAAAGGTAAAACCAATGTACAAGCCAATTACATAAAAAGCCAGTTCAGGCCGATTACATCAAGTGTACAGAGTTCAAGTCTAAGTTACAAGGCCAAGAATGCATCTATGGTCGAAATGGCAGTAGTTTGGATTGCCTTTATTTCGTCGACCACCGCTTGATCTTCAGCGTTAGAACCGGGGATTACTTTAGCCGATTTATGAAGTTCTTTCAGATACTTGATGATGGCCGTCAATTTGCTTGTTTGGTCTTCAGTAGCTTTCGGCAGATCGGCCAGCACCTGTTCCTCGGCAGCAATGTTAGCTCGGCATTGTTCCAGTCGCCGCATCAAGTCGGCTTCTTCGGCCTTCATCTCGGCGATCCGGGCCTGAGAAGTGGTTGGGTCGGCCTTCAGTTCATTCAATTTCGCCTTTTCAGCCTCAACGTTCTTGAAAGTGTCCTGGATCTTGGCAATTACATCGGCCTAGGCAAGCCTTTTGATCATGCGTTGCATTGCGCGCCCAAGCCTTGGCCGATGCAGATCAATGCAGACAGCAGCAGAAACCTCGGCGGCTAGGTCTTCAGGAAGCTGACCCTCAATTTCGAAGAATCGAGACTTAGCCGACCCGCATTCTTCCATCAGCCTGTCTGTATTGATGTCCAGCTGACGGCGTATGTCTTGAAGTTTTTCTTTTAGCTCGTCGGCTGGGGCATTATCCGGACTGGTGGCTTCCCCTTCTTCCTCACCAAGAAACTCCTTGATATGAAAGGAGAGCAGGTCGGCCAGAGGCTGCACAAAGAAAACAACAGGGTCAAACTATGATCAAAGCGGTCGATTATTCGATATATTGCAAGGAGAAGGATGGAGGTAAAACTTACTCTTGCTGCAGGCATCGGATCGGCCTCTTTTCCAACTTCGGCCGGGTCGACAGGAGTGGTGTCCTCTTCAATGGGATCACCAGCCGAAATTGCTGCTCCAACTGGCTCACCGGCCGGCGTTGTGACATCCCCAATTTCTTGGCCGCCCACAGCCGATGCCGTGTGCTCGCTTGATACCTGGGGGGCAGCCGACGGAGATGGAGGCGGCTACAAAAGAAAATACAAGTGTTAGTTGTTAAATTGGCTGGGATTGGTAAGCTAAATGCAAGTTGAAGGAAATGGTTACTTGTGGAGCGCGACGCGGAGGACGGCGAACCAACTTATTGACCTAAACAAAATACATTCGGTTGAGTACAAAGTAGTATTATGTTAAAGCCGAATATAGCAGAATGAGGACTTACCGGCAGTTTCTTCGTGGGAGGACTTGGAACTGGCGGGCTGTCGGCTGGAGGATTGATCGAGTTATAACTCGAATCACTTGATTCGGCCGCTGCTCCAATAGCCGCTGACAATTCTTCGTCTGCAACCTCCTCGTTTAGGACTTGGTCGACGCTGGGATCCACCGACGGGAGGCTGTCAGCTGGCACGATCGGCTGCCTTTTCTTTTGCTTCTTGGCAGGTGCAGCCGATGGCTTCGCGCTTGGGGCAGTTCTTTTTTGCCGGGCCAGCGGCTGGCGTGTCTGTCCGTGCAACAAAGTCTTCAATTTGGGCGTGTCCCGTCGATGGCCAATGGAGCTAGCCTGCATCCATTTGGCAGAACGCCTAGGCGGTACTCGATTGGAATGCCTGAGTTACTCACTGTCGGTCGTTCTGTTTCTGTTTCCTGCAAGAGGGAAGAAGTTCAAGTGTTAGCAGGTTAAATCAGCCAATGATCCGAGAAGGAAGAATAGTTTGGAGGTCAGGACTCACCTAAGGGATTTCATCTGGCAGCAGCAGAGTGACGTAGTAAAAGGACCGCTGGTGAAAAATGTGGTGCTTGATTTTGACCCACCAACGGTCGTAGGCTGCACTCTTCTTGTAGGCCGGCACTATGGTGTCAATACTACCAAGGGGGGACCGGCTGTATCCATCAATTTGCTCATAATTGGGGCCTGGTCTACGATTCCCCTTGTTTCAATCTTATCGGCGTAATAGCAGCCGATGGGCAGTTGCCCAAGTCCGAGTTGCCTGGTAGCCGATACAGGGTTGTAGAATTCATAACTCTTTGTAACTGATCGGCCCTAATGGATCCCAGTCGGCAGAATGCAAGGCGTAATGGTAGTTGTGGACAGTTCTCTGCATTTGGGGTAATCATCTGAGTTGATCTCCTCCAAATTGAATTCAACAGGCAGCTCGAAGAGTGACCGATCTCTGTAGAAATACCAACAGCGGTTGTCCTTTGCACATCCATTGTATAAGGACACGAACCACTCGGCTAGCAGTTCGGCCGATTGTTTTGATCCGGCATGCATGGTCGTTGCTTCTCCGTAGCTCAGACACCTCGTGGTGGTTATTTCATTTCCCTCATCATCTTCAGTTGGCTCTAGTCACGGGAAGCGTGCTTCAGTTAGAGGTGGCCGACCGGCTACTTTTTGGGTCATCAATACTAGCCAGATCTGAAGAAACCACCACGGACCCCAAGTGTTGACAGAGGCATCGGCGGCTATCTTGGCAACTGCTTGGTGGAGGGTTTGATATAAGTAGCCGAGGAGGTACTTGCCCAGAGGGATCTTTTTATTGTCTACCAGGGCCTTGGCTACAACTTGCCAATTGGCAGTCGGCCCACAACTTGAGCCGCAGAACACAAATTTTTCCAGCCACATCATGAGAAATGTGGCGTGTTCCCTAGGGCCGACTGGTCCATCCCTCATATTCATGGCCACGTAACCACTCCATCCCCCTATGGCCTTGGTCTTGAACTGGTGTTGGCCTTTTCTAGTCAGTTCTTCGAGGTTAACCGGCGACAAGATGTTTAGTCCAGTAGTCATTACTACGTCGGCTAGGGAAATGGTCATTGGACCTTGTTGAAACATGAAGGCATTTACGGTATCATTCCAGAAGTAAGTCGCGGCCGACATCAGCGGTTCATCTTTTTCCATATCGGCCATCAATAGAGCTAAACACTAAGCTATCCCTACTTCTTCCCAGTGGGTTTGCTTGGCCGATTGTATCCTCTTATACCATTCAGGCCCGGATTTATCCATGGATGGCCAGGATTTGAAGGTTCCAGACCAGTGGCTCAGAGAGGGTTTCTTCATGTTATAGAGCATCCTATCAGTTTCGGCTATTATTTTCTCGGTGGGGTCCTTGTTGTCAATAGGCCCTAAAAAGTATATATTGCTCTGGACAAGGCTAGGGATGGTTATCTGATGGGACAGATGCTACAATCGGAAAGCAGGGCAAGTTCATGAATCAGAAACCCTAGAATGATTTATATTTCAAGGCGGTAAAGAAGGGGTTTTTAGCCGATTAGGGTGTACCTCGGGGAACTCAACAGGTGTGGCGGCCAATGTGGCAGCGGCGGCGGCGGAGGAAGCCATCTTGTGAGCATAGGTCGCCGGAGGAGGAAATCGCCGTTGAGGGTCTTGAAGGATGGATGGGTCACCGAAGAGCTCGAAGATATCTGTTGAGGTGGCTATCTGTTTGACGGCGTGACGTGTTTGGCGGTCGTAAGGGCGGTATTTAAAGGATTTTTGTAACGGTCGAAGCAGAGTCACGATAGGATTGCGCCTGGGGTTTGAATAGCCTAAAATCCGCAACATTTCATATCGCGGACTTGGGGGCATGTGTTAACGACCAATTTTGGTAACCTAATCCTCGGGTTTGAAGCAGAGATTGAAGCGGAATCAAAGAAGGTATGCTATCTGAGAAGAGACGGAAACAGAACCGGCTGAGTCCGAATCGGCTACGGAGCCAGTCGGCTGAGAGCGAATCAGACTAGGATAGCCGATAGCCGATTCTGAGTCAGGGTTGAAGTGGGACCAATCCCGATGGAAAGCGTAGAGATAAGGAGTTGGATTCAGTTCCCAAATTGCGCGTTACAAGATATTGCCATCTATGGATAGAGTCCTGTAATAGAAATTGTATCTGTAAACTAGGGATTTATTTAGATTTCCTATTGTAATGCAGCATGGGACCATGTCCGAGGATATTGTCGTACCATGTATAGTAGATTAGATAGAAACCGTGTCTTGCACGGGTAGTTTTATTCTTGGGTATAAATAGGACCCGAAATCCCTTGAAACAATGAATCACAATCAATACAATCTCGGCGCATCGCCTCCTATTTTCTTTTAGACGAGTTCTTGATTCGGCTTCGGGCTGCATCGTTTCGACCTCCGATTAAGGTAAATGCTTGTCGTTTAGTGGTTTATTTCGTCGAATCTAATGCTTCCATCATCATGACACTCTAGGTTTAATGTTATAAACTACGCAAGTTATCATATATGGTATATAATCTAGAACAATGTCTAGATCTATCTTGCCATCGGCTTGTTCTTCTCAGGAAGCAGCAGCCGATAGAGCTAGATCTAGATGTTGGCCTGGATTATATGCTGTATCTACCATCTTGTAGGGTTTACATCGGTCCATATAGATCCAATGCTATCTTTCTGTACTTAATGTTGTATCAGCCATGACCTATTAAGTCACTTTTAGAAGTATTATGATCTATTCGGCTAGATGTAAATTTATGGGGACAGTGCCGTGGTTTCAGCCGGCCTTATCTGTTTTAATATTTCTCTAGTATTATTTGCTATTAGATCTATTAGAGTTGTCTCTTATATTAAGATCTCGATCTAGTTAAATGCCTTAAGCTAGTATCAGTCCGTTGGTATCAGCCGACAGCCAATTGATCTAGGTTTAACACATTTAGGTCAGATCGATATCTTTTTATAAGATCAATTGGAGTATTAGCCGATTTGCGTTAGACCTGCAGCATCGGCTAGGTTATGAACACATATATTTATTATCTTGATGTATATTTAGGTTAAGTGATTCATCCTGTCTCGGCACAGCCGATCTATCCCAGTCACTTAGTTTAAATATGCTTCGAGAAGCAATTATATGCAAGTTGGTTTTCTGAGCCGATCCGGTAGGATCTAACTCTAACCTTAACACATGTATCTGTTTATTCTTTCTTATTGGTTAGCAGATCAAACCAATTGGCACGCCTAGATCATCACAGGTAGCCAAGGACAGAACTGCACTGGAGCTAAGCAGATCTCCCAGGCCAGCGCATGAGAGAATTTTCTCATCAACACCCCGTCCTGAGGATTTCCTGTTCGACTTCAGTTGACCTTAACTCTGCTCTGTGAGCTACCCCGGGGTGACACCCCCCACAATTATCATCACAGTCGTCTTACCAAACGAAATTGGAATACTCCTTAGCTTGCACATCCTATACTCCTCGAGTACCATGTTCACCTTTATTTTGTCCATAATTTGACTTGATCTAATCCATGAACAGATAATTGATATCATCACCAAATAGACAAATCAAACTCACCAGACATGAAAGGAAACCATTTCTTCCTTATCATCTTATGAACCGAGCTAACAACTCCAACATCCACGCTTTCCGTATCCGTGGACTGAATCCATGATACTTTCAGAAATTCACCATTGCCTCAAATCACTCGAAGAAATTATCACCATAGCACTTGCTCTTTTTCTTCAATGACGCAAATTTTTCATATATCCCGATCATACCGATCCTCATAGATGGATATGTCATGTTGTCAGCGGGATTGCTGTCAGTCCTCCGAGGGGGTTACCCAAGGAGGTGAAAGAGAGTGGTCGGAGTGTCTCACTGATGGATCTGATGATCAACTCGAGTACCAAATGAGCCAAGAGACAAGAGAGTTTATACTAGTTCAGCCTTTCCGGAGGATAATAGGCCTACGTCCAGTGTTTTTTATTGGGTGGAGTATGAACAAGGATTACAATGGAGAGAGTTCTTCAGGCTCTAGGGATTAGATCTAGCTCCCAAAGACTCGAGTTCAGAGAAAGCGATCCCCTTGCCCGTTCGTCCTGCCCTCCCTTTTATAGCTCAATGGGGGCAGTTACAATAGGACTTGGGGGCCTAGAAAGCTAAGAATAAAGACTAAAAAGCAAGAACAAACAATATCTGAAAAGTACATAGAGATCCCTGGGGTCCTACATGCCATGGGCATCTCGTGCTCTATCCTACCTTGGGATCCGTCCTCCACAGGTATCCTCTGCGCAGTCTTGTCGGGTAACATCATCTTCTGTCGGGCTGTCCCCTCCTTGCCTCCTCTGCGAACCTTGCAAAGCAAGCCTTCCTTCCTGAGGAGATCTGAGGTCAGGCCAATGAGCTGAGGTCAAGAAGGAACGTCAACGTTGGACTTGGGAGGGAGATCGAGGCGGTCGACACCAAGAGGAGGTCGAGCTTCTGACCCCGTCCCGAGGATTCCAGGTCTGACTTCAACTCACCTTAACTCCGCTCTGTGAGCTACCCTGGGGTGACACCCCCACAGCAACCCCCCGAGCCTAAGGATGAATGAGACATCCATCCTTACGGTCCAAGTTCTTCCTGGTCGCCGTCTTCAGCGGGTTCCAAAAGCGTTTTGATCGGGCTTTGGTAGGTGCACCGCCTAGGTGCACCTGTCAGGGGCAGCCCTCGAGCCTAAGGTCGAATGGGACATTCCATTCGACCTTAGGGTCTGAATTCTTCCAGGTCACAGACTCCAGCGGATTCCAGAAGCCTCTTGACCATGCTTCAGCAGCTGCACCGTCTAGGTGCACCTGCCAAGTGTAGCCCTCGAGCCTGGGATTGAATGGTACATCTGGGCCTAGGGTCAAGCCTGAAGTACTATTTTTCATTCATCTTCGGATTAAGCCATCGCCCGGAGACTGATGGTGGTCGGCAAAGCCGACCAACCATAGCTCGAGGCGGTGGTGCATCGCAAGGCCATAGCCCGGGCGTGGCGGTCGATGAGCTCGGCAAGCCCACCGTCCGAAGGCCGATGGTGGATGCTGAGTTTGTCAGGACTATTGCCCAGAGGCTCACGGTAGTCCCGAAGTCGACTTAGTCATAGCCCGAAGACAAATGACGAAGTCGGCAAGGCCATAGCCCGGAGGCCGATGGCGGTCAGCAAGCTCGGTAAGCCCACTACCCGAAGGCTGATGGTGGTTGCCGAGTTCATCGGGACTACTGCCTGAAGGCTCATGGTTGTCCCGAAGTCGACTTAGTCTTAGCCTGGAGGCTAATGACTGAGTCGGCAAGGCCGTAGCCCGAAGGCTGATAGCAGTCAGTGAGCTCAGGAAGCCCACTGCCCAAAGGCTGATGGTGGTTGCCGAGTTCGTCGGGACTACTGTCCGGAGGCTTATGGTAGTCCCGAAGTCGACTTAGTCATAGCCTGGAAGCTAATGACTGAGTCGGCAAAGCCATAGCCCGAAGGCTGATGGCGGTCGACGAGGTCGAAGGAGAAGTTGGCGAGGTCCGAGGTAGCCGAGGCCGCCATGAAAAAGAAGCTGGCGAAATATTTTAAAGCCGCCAGGGCCACCGCGGAGGAGAAGCTTGTGGCCTCGAAGGCGGTGAGGGTCGAGGTGGAAGAAAAGCTGGAGGAAGCTGAGTCGGCGAGGGATGCCGCCAAGAGTAAGTGTCAGTACCGACATCTCTCTCTATCTTTTCTTATTTTTACTTGTGCTAACCGCCCCTTCCCTTTTGCGTAGGCCATCTGCCGGTCTTTCGTCGCTAGATCGAAGACCTCAACGCCCGCTTGGAGGTGGTCGAGGCTCGATCGACCCGATACCAGGAGGGGGCTCTGCCGCTTTTAGACATAGCCGACAACGAGCTTCCGCCAACAGAGGAGACTGAGGTGGTGTTCTTCACATGGCTACAGGACGGGCCACAATGCCTCCAAGCACTTGTACGTGATGCAGCAAAGTTTGTTGTGACACATGCCCTCGGCATCCTGCACAAGCTCTACCTACGCGTCAAGATCGAGGAGATCGCGGAGGGCTGGCCCGTTAGCGTGGCGGAGGGCAACGTGGACGACATCTATGTTGAGGTCGAGCCGACCGCCGAGAAGTTAGTTGGCGACCTTGTCCTCTAGGAATTCCCTGTAAAAACCGCAGTGTAAAGAAAAATTGAGTTAGTGAGGTTCAAAGTCTTCAAACTTTTTCAATGTAACAAAGTCCGAACTCTTTGCCGGATTAGAGAACCGTTTGTTAGACGGTAATGAAGTTTTAAGTTCATCTATTCGCATTGCATCCGACTACCTCACGTCGGGTCACGATCTTAGCCCACAGCGGCAGGGAGAAAACTCTGACCAGACCCTGACAGGTTTCAGATCAAGCCACAGCGTTGTAGTCATTTACTTTGCGAATAGGTGGATAAAGAGGTCGCTGGAGACCGAGCCCCCCGAGTAGTTTGGCATTGCACCTAGCTGTCTTGCATCGGAACCCGACCCTAGCCAACCTTGGGAGGGGACATGCCCATGCTCTAACTGGTGGGCAACAGGCCAAGCCACTACTTTATGCTAGGATATGCCGACTAGGTACCCGGGAGAGCCGCCGAACCCCTGAGTAACACAGACGCACTCGATAGGCTTCCTTCTGGGGAACCCCGACCATAACGGGTCGGGGCCGCGCAGCTCAGAGCAGATGATAAGCACAACGCGGAAGTTATCGAGCATACGAATGCTACTCGATGGTCGGGAAAAGCCACTGAGCCCCCGAGCAGCTTGGGCGTACTCAATAAACTACCTACCAAGGAACCCCGACCATTGCGGGTCAGGCCCGCATAGCTTAAGGCTGACCATAAGCGTAGCGCGAAAGTTATTGAGTATTCATAGGCTGCTCGGCGGCAGGGCGGAAAGTAAAAAGCGATGAATGGAGAGACATCAAAGCTGCTTTATAAAAAGAGCTAAGTGCAGAATACATAGTTGTTCGAGAGTAGAATCGGCATGAACTTGTCCTGCGCGATCACGCACTCTAGTGCATCAAAGGTCTTGCGGAGGGGGGGCGAGGCGGCTGGAGTTGCCGGCGCGAAAGACCAGACTCCCGAAGACGAACGTCGTCCAGCGGGCGCCGTGAAGTGGGTGGAGAAGAAAGTAGTCATCGGATCGTTTGGAACGGCAAAGAAGCGCCCCTACCTGGCGCGCCAACTGTCATGGGATTGCCGGAAGACCTCCGAGGGGGTTACCCAAGGAGGTGAAAGAGAGTGGTCGGGGCATCTCACCGATGGATCCGATGGTCGACTCGAGTACCAAATGAGCCAAGAGACAAGAGAGTTTATACTGGTTCAGCCCTTCTGAAGGACAATATGTCTACGTTCAGTGTTCTTTGTTGGGGTGGAGTATGAACAAGGATTACAATAGAGAGAGTTCTTGGGGATCTAGGGATTAGATCTAGCTCCCAAAGACTCGAGTTCAGAGAAGAGTTATGAGAAAGCGATCCCTTGCCCGTTCGTCCTGCCCTCCCTTTTATAGCTGAAGGGAGGCAGTTACAAGAGGACTTGGAGGCAGAGAAAGTTTAGACTAAAGACTAAAAAGCAAGTACAAACAACATCTAAAAAGTACATAAAGATGTCACGGGTCCTGCGCGCCGTGGGCATCTCATGCTCTATCCTGCCTTGAGATCCGTCCTTCGCAGGTACCCTCTACGCAGTCTTGTTGGATGACATCATCTTCTGTCGGGTTGTCCCCTCGTTGTCTCCTCTGCAAACCTTGCAAAGCAAGCCTTTCTTCCTGAGAAGATCTGATGTCATACCAATGAGTTGAGGTCGAGAAGGAACGTCAATGTCGGACCTGGCGGGGAGGTCGGGGCAACCGACCCTAAGGGGAGGTCGGGGCAACCGACCCTAAGGGGAGGTCAGGCTTCCGACCTCGTCCCGAGGATTCCCGGTCCGACTTCAGCTGACCTTAACTCAACTCTATGAGCTACCCCGGAGTGACACCCTCCACAATTATCATCACAGTCGTCTTACCAAACGAAATTGGAATACTCCTCAGCTTGCACATCCTATACTCCTCGAATACCATGTTCACCTTTATTTTCTGTCCTTAATTTGACTTGATCTAATCCATGACCAGATAATTGATATCATCACCAAATAGACAAATCAAACTCACCAGACATGAAAAAAACCATTTCTTCCTTATCATCTTATGAACCGAGCTAACAACTTCAACATCCATGCTTCCCACATCCATAGACTGAATTCATGATCCCTTGAGAAATTCACCATTGCCTCGAATCACTCAAAAAAATTATCACCCTAGCGCTTACTTTTCTCTTCAATGACTAAATTTTTCATATATCCCCATCATACCATCCTCATAGCTGGATATGTCATGTACTCTCAAACAGTATCGTTGGCCCCATCAATGATATTTGACCTGTTGTTGTTCGGGTCTTTTTACTGAACTTTTCAGCACCACATGCGCCAATCTGTTCAGTATCGTTCTAATTAACCTACCGCCCTTGATCTGACTGCTTGCGCACGATCTCGTCGGCCTGGCTTGGTTCATCCGTACGCGTGCGCCTCTTGTTGAGCCTTTCCACAGTGAGACTACCGAGCCACCTTGTGCCGACTTGACCGATGTCCTGCCGAGCCCCCGCTCTGCTTGATCGTCGATGTATAGATGCGTTTCCTCCGCTGCTGCTTCGTGCTTTGGATTGGCGCTCCCCCCCTAGCTGCATAATCGCACTCAATGGATCCTGACGCGGTTACGAGTCCATGTCCGCACAAGACTCTATACCCGAGGTCCTTTGCACCGCGGTCGAGCCGATCTCTATCCGACCTCATGTCGTTTTGCTTGCCAACTCCTCCATCTTCGTCTCTTCGGCCCATCTACTCTGTCAGCTTTTTCAATATCATATGGCACAAGAACGAGGAAATTTTGGCATTTATAATTTTAATTTTTTAAATATTTACAAAAATAATTTCAGATTCAAAATTTGCAAAACTAGTCCCTTCCGCCCTCGGGGCGGGATTCAAAACGCCCTCCCGGATGGCGTTTTATCCGACGTGGCGACGGCCGTTGGGTGCGTCAGTCGCGCGCGTGTTAATTTTCCATTTTACCCTCTTCCCGCCCTTACGAAGGGGCAAAAATGCAAAATTACACGCGCACGGCAGACGGTACCCAACGGCCGTCTGCCACGTCGGATAAAATGCCCTTAGAAGGGCGTTTTTTAAATCCCGCCCTCCCGGAGGGCGGAAGGACTAGTTTTGCAAATTTTTAATCCAAAATTATTTTTGTAAATCTTTAAAAAATTAAAATTATAAATACTAAAAATTCCAAGAACGAGCATCATGCACATCTATGTAGTCCTACTCCTTGGTTTCTTCACGTGACTTTTCCTGGCGATGCACAATCTCCAAGGTGGTAGTTTCCACATCCATGCATGCAATCTGCTCGTATCTCTCTCGATCTTGCTTCCTGCCTTAGCGGCATCTTAGTGTGCACACACTGGACGCGTAAGTATGACATGCATCCACACATGTCTTTTGTGCCTCAGCACGCACCGCAGCCGAAGTTCTCGTGTTCACCGTCCACGATCATCGTCATTGGCCCAGCACATCTGCCGCGCCACGTCACGTTCGTCCGCTTTGCTTTGCCACTAGGCCTCCTTGCCGTTGCGGATCCACGGTCACCACATGCATTGGGCGTGTCGACCTTAGCACTACCACTCTCATCTCTCTGGTCATGTTCGGCCACGCTCGGTCCCATCTGTCGATCACGTTTTGTCATCGCTGGTCTGATCACGAGCGAGGTCTTCGCCCATGCAATGTCCTCGTTGTCGTCATTGATCTTATCGCTACGACTGACAATCTCTTGTCGATGCGTGATTCCACCTCATGTTTTCTTCTCCGCATATATTCTTGATTCAATACTGAAACCCTCAGTCTAATACCACTTGTTATAAAAGTTAGTTAATATAGCAGATCGATGACTAACCTTTTTATCACTCCAGTCATTGATCACCCAAGACGTACCTGACGACGATATGATACAGGAACACAGCTGAACCCTACATTTTCGAGGCTCTGGTTATGGACGTTCCTCTCTCCAATCAATATAACACCTAGCTGCTACGCGTCTATGGCCTCGCAGCCATCATCTTTCTATATGTCTATACTACATTTGATATGGCTATATTGTGATGTTTTTCTTTTTATTTAAGAGAGATCCTACGATAGAATTCGACTCCGACTCTAACTCTATCCTACGTTTGTTTCAATTCCAAGTCTAACTCCTCCTAATAGAACTAGTATATTCGACACCTACTATAATAACATTTAATATAAAAATCGAAGACAATAAAAAATTTTACCGTCACAACACATGGGCACATTTGGCATATTGCTAGTCCAAAACAAACAATAAATTACTAGAATCAGGTAATAACAGAAGAGAAAAAGGCACAGGCACGAGCAGACCAGCTCGTAGGATCCATGACTGCATGAGGGTCACGAGCCCTCAGCCCAGCAAACTCTCACAAGCGAGCGACATCCGTCCTGTCCCACCAAGTAAATTCACACAAACATTGGAACCCCGATACCACGTCAGGGGTTGTTCTTTTTATTTTGATGATACAATTCAGAATAATTATTAACTTTCAATGTACAGTTACTAATAAATAAACGAAAGTTCAATCATGTTAATTCAGACAAAAATCCTTCACCTGTAGCAATTCAACTTTGCACTAGCTCCGTTGATCGATCACGAGGTGAGAGAGTCGCTCTCTTTTTCCCCACTGAACTCGGGGGTGGCAGATCCTGCGTAGTTTGTGAAGTAGCTGCTGTCCCCTTCCCTGTGCAGCCACTCCGTGATGTAGCTCGGCTTCATGATCACCTCAGCCACCTCAACGTCTCCGGTGAGCATAGCCACAACCTTTGACATCGGCGGTCGCTGGTGCGGTGAGCCCTGGGTGCACATAAGTGCAACATGGATGACTCTTAAGGCTTCATCCCTGCTGAACTCTTCGATTCTTGGGTCAACGATTTCTAGAGCTTGCTCCTTTTCAAACAGGCTCCATGCCTTTAAATGAACATAGGTTTAGTAATCAGAAGGTTATGGACATGAATGAACTTGTTCATTCTTGGCTGCAAAAGGACCATTGATCAACTTACCCATCCAAAGAGATTGACCTTGCTTTCCTCAAGGGAGTTGTCGATGTTTGACCGACCAGCAACAGTCTCGAGCGCGACCACCCCAAATGCAAAAACATCAGCCTTTTCAGTCAAACGACCTCTCATTGCATACTCAGGCGCCAGATAACCACTTGAAAAATGATAGACAAGTTACAATTAGCTTTTGTTTTTAAGTTACAACCACAAGAAGAGAAATGATAAGAATATTCTTACAATGTGCCGGCAATTGCTGTGCTGATATGGGTCTTCTTCTCATCATATAGCTTGGCGAGACCAAAGTCCGATATCTTTGGGGTGAGATCACTGTCAAGTAGTACATTGCTGGCTTTGATGTCCCTATGCACGATGCGCACACTCGACTCCTCATGAAGATAAGTTATGCCTCTTGCAATGCCTAGAATGATCTCAAAGCGCGTTGGCCAATCTAGGTTTAAGCTAGTGTCTCCTGTACCAGCATATATAACTCAGTAAGGCCTTGAGAATTTAATTCTTGTCAAAATGCTGAAGAGTTCATGAACAACCGAGTTTTCTTAGTGAAATAAAACAGGTCGGCCAATTTGCAGGTGAACTCACTGAAAAGGGCTCGATCTAGGCTTCCATTTTTAAGGTACTCATAAACCAGCAAGGGTGATTTACTATCAATGCAGCAGCCGTGCAATTTCACAAGATTCCGATGTTGTACAGCAGAAATTGTAGCAACCTCTGTCACAAACTGGCTTTTCCCTTGATGAGATGATTCAGAAAGTTGTTTGACAGCAACAACTCTTCCATCAGGTAGCTTACCCTGCAAAAGCAAAGAACCTTCCCAAAATTACATGCATATTTTAAGCATAGACCAACTAGGGTTCCAAAAGGGTGCATTGAAACACAAAATCATATCAATGTTACGTTATAAACTTATAATTTAACATGATTAGTTGTAGGAAACAGAAACCTTATACACTGGCCCATATCCACCCTCCCCAAGAATGTTCTGTGAACTAAAATTATTTGTAGCTAGCTTCAGTTCGGCGCTACTAAAGACATCAGGCCGTCCAACCAGGTCATACAGTTCTGCAAAAAAAATTCAAGATATAACAAACCATTTGAAAATTCCAATGTCCCAACTGCGGAAATATAATAAATGGTACCTTTTCTTTGTTGTGCCATTGTTCTTCGCTTCTTTACTAACAAAAATATTCCAAATAAGGCTGCCAAGCCTAGAACTGATGCACCAATCACTATTCCAACAATTGCACCAGCTTTACTTCTCTTTTTTGGTACCCCATTTCGCACAGTAGGAGTAAAATCTGAAGAAAATGGTTTTACACATGAGAAGCCAATATAATGCCTGTTGCGGTCAACTCAAAGGTTGTGCTTACTTGGAGTGATGCTTAATGCTGAGATCGTCGGCCCATAGTGACCTTGAGTAGGTACACAACAAGTGCCTTTGCCAGCCCAGAAGAGATGGATCTCAAGGAAGTTTTTTGACACAGTTACCGTGTAGCTCCTGTTAACTGCAGTAAAAGATTTTCCACCTGCTGTCTTCCTTATATCGAAATTCTTTTCTTTCAGTGCACCCTATACCAATTTCAATAATACATTCAGATAAAGAAGCAATAAAAATGGAATGCATTCAATTTGTACCTGAACATATATGTCAAAAACTCTCCTTCCTAAGCTTTGCCAAGTCGGTGTTTCCGTAAAAGAAAACTCTGCAAATTGCAGCAGAACTGTGTAGTTTCCGTTCTCAAGTCCAAGACCATAGTACCTCAGCGATGAAGGTGACATCCTAGCAGTCTCAAACAGTTTTGAATCAACTGTATTCTGAAAATGCTGGGAGCTATATATTCTATCCATTCCATTTGTGCCCTGGAAGAAATTTCCAATGCTACTGACACCCCATCTTGTTTGACTCGTGACATAATATGATGCAGTGCCAAGGCTCATGGGATCTGCTTCATAAATAGTATTATCTGAGGAACTTGTAGAACTATTACTGCCGCAATCAACTGCGAAGGAGTAATCTGCAATTAATATTGCAAAATTATAACCATTATTGCAATTCGTGTAATCCTGTTAATTGCTATGGTTGATAAAGAGCAAGACATATACATTCTGGAGATCCTTTGAAACAAGGAGTGTCTTGTTGGAGGCAGCCTAGACCTGAAGGTAGAATACTGTGCACAATTTGAATTGAAAATTACTAGTATAAGAAATTGTTACAATTAATCTTTTGTAAAAATATATGAAAAGTTTGTAAGTACCTGCTGTTAGTGCCCACAAGAACAAAGTTGTTTGCCACCATATTTCTTGTGGAAAATAAAATGTCAGAACATCTTCTTTTCACGAGTAACACAAATTTCAGAATTTTACACTCACAATTGCAAATTGTTCTTGCTAACCCAAGAAGGAAATCTTCCAGTGAGCTGGTTGTAGGAAAAATCTCTGCAAACAAATTAGAATTATTACATTTGAAATGAATACATCACTTTTTAATGAAAAAATTCTGTGCTATACTACTATGTCGATCTTTGACATACAATGTTTTTAACGAAGAGCCTATCTGATCTGGCAGCCTTCCAGTAAGACTGTTGTTCCCAAGAAAACTGGGTACAGCAAAAGATGATGAATACTGCAGATAATGTTAACTCGTGTTTGTATCAATTGAATTCATGTTGAGATGAATTTCTTACAGGAATTCAAGACTTCCCAGATTCATGATGGATTCAGGAATTTGGCCAGTGATATTGTTAAAACTCAAATCCCTGTGCAGCATTACAGTAATATTACTTCAACATATGCTTCACAAATACAGGAAAGGAGAGTGATAGCATCGTAAATTGGAACATGGTCCATTATGATAACTTACAGATATGTTAATTTTGCAAACTTCGAGAAATCTACTAGTCCAAGATTATCAGAAATCCTACAGTTCCTTAATATTCTGTAACAACAAAATCCAATCTCGGTAACATGTAACATTATCAATATTGTATGTATTTGGCTAAAAGAATCACATACAGGTTGCTCAAAGAAGTGAGATTGTTTATAAAGGCCAATGAAGAGCTTCCATTTACGATATCACCAATCCGCCTGCTCATTTGTTTTTCGTGAATCAGTTATCAAGCTTGACCTTCTCAATCGTCTAGAGATCAATGGCACAAAAAAGATAATGTACTTACAAGTTTGTTAATTTGGTTAGATTAGACAAACTTGTTGGGATCGGTCCTTCAAAAGAATTTCCTTGGAAAGCCCTACAGTTCACACTTTCAGATAAAATGTAGAGATATGCTTGTCCCTTTTAATATAAGAAAAAGTATGCTCTCTGTGTCTACATTTCTATATAAAAACTCTAGGCATGAACATGCCATACGGACAGTTTATGGGAATGCATGTGTGCATATTTGTTTAGTCAAGAGTCAAGACTGAAAAGAGGAAAGTGTTGTTGTCTGAGTTCAAATGGAAATAAGATATGCAGAAAGTTTATGTTACAAAATTTCCATCTGTCACAGAATAATATACACCGAATAATGTATTAACAACTTAATATAACTGATCTTACATATCTTCCAAACTACTCATGCTGCCAAAATTATCAGGTATTTTGCCTGTGAAATCATTATCTTGTGCCCTCCTGCAAGCACACCAAAGTATTTGATATTAAGCATATGAGAACACAAAAGAACATAACAGCTGACCAGTCTCTGTTATTAACAGTACAAGATCTTCAGTTTCTGAAGCTTTGAGAATGTCAAAGGGAATGGACCGCTGAAACCAGAACTATCGATGTACCTGTCATTGAAACATTGCAGTAATTATCATGTTCAACAACAGATCTTCGTTGTCCAAATTATAGTTCTTTTAGAAGTATAGGAAATGGAAGCTAGAAATCAAGCATCTTACAACTGCTCAAGTTTCACCAAGTTTCCTAGTTCTTCAGGAAGTTCACCCGTAAAATTGTTAAAGCTAACTCCCCTGAATCAAAATGAAATATTTCAAGTGATATAAATTATTTCTCTTCACTTAATAGCAGAAAAAGAGCATTGTTTTGCAGATGAGCCATCTGATTCCCTAATATTCGCCATTGGAATTTTTTCAAGTCTTCATCAGGTCAATTTTTCTCAAACATGTCACATGTGAAACACTAAGAAAAGGAAGGTAACATTGCCGTGCCTAATAAAAAAATTTATGAGTTCTTTTATAAGTTTAGTTATCAGAAGTTATGCAATCAATATCTGATGTATAATTCTACTAGTTCAGACAGTACATAATATAGTTGAAGATTTATCTAACTTCTAAGAAAAGACCTCTTACAACATGAGAAGATTGGTGAGGTTCCCAATTTCCTTTGGAAGTTGTCCAGATAATGGATTGAAAGCCAAGTTCCTTTAATAAGTGATGAAAGACAATTAATAGAAAAAACAATGGATGGAACATGAATCTAGAAAAGAACTTATATCTCTTACAAATATTCCATTGAAGCAAACTTTCCAATGAAGGATGGCACCACACCACTCAAGTAATTATAAGCCAGGTTCCTGAAACAAGACCAGAAACATAAAGTAAATAGCCGACAGACAAATTGAGCATACCATACTACTATTTTTCTGCTTTTTGCCAGGAAATCGGCAGTTGAACATTTCAATCATGCGTGAGATTCAATTTATAGTCTCTGCAAAACATTGATCTACAGCTTAATTCTTCTTTATCAAGAATAGACATAGTCACACAGATACCATACAGGTCCTCCATATAGGTGAAATTCTGAAGCTCTGCAGGTAATTGACCAACAACATTTAACTTAAATACCCTCCTGCATAAACAAAAGAGTAATATTGATAAGTAAAAGGAATAAGTACATAAGAAAATGCAAAATGCCCTGGTTTTGATCCATCATGTACCAAATTTGATATGAACTGGTCTGGAGAATTCCTCTACGCCAAGGAAACATTAATATCGAACCATGAACAAGGAAATTTATAGTATCCTAATATCCATAAGTACATAACAAATAAGCGAAATTTCCTTTTCCATCTCTCTGTGTATCCTATTATCGAAAAGAAAGTCTCTCTACAATCCAATACTCATATGGAAAGGTTTAGAGTTTTATAGAGCTTTCATGGTTGCAGTAAAAAGATGGCAATCAAGGTAGGTATTACGTAGAATTTACTAGCACAAAAATGGGCATGAGTGCTGGTTCATAACTGGCATCACTGCCGATTTCTGAACATGCACTACCCAATCGACAGTGATGACTTGCTCACCGGTTGTGTCTTTGCAAGAGAATTTTGGTTCATCCTACAGAGGTATGGCATGAACACTTTGGCACCTACGCTTGCTGATCAGTGCTTTGAGGAATGGTGGAACAGGGACAATGAGGCAACTAGCGTCCCAGTAAGACAGGGCGTTAACTCTATCGTCATTCTTGGTGCTTGGACACTCTCGACTGCCCTAGACAGGTACGCGTGTACTCTAAGAGTTAAGGATGTGAGGTGTGTATACTCAGGGTCTTCTAATATAATGATAGGCAGCTTTCCCACATGTTCGGGGAAAAAATAGATATTGGGCTCATTTTGTTGCTCTTCTCACCTAGAAAATAGCAGAATAGGTAGATCACAAATTACTTTATAAGTTTTGTGAGATGTAATTATATGAAACTTGTGGGTTATTATAAATTGATTGCATTAAGCAATTGGCAAGAAGAGAGTGGGCCCAATTATGCAGCTGTAAACAATGCACCTTTGACCTTTCTTGTACTATTGATACGTAGTAGTACTGCCTCTGTTTTTAACATATGGTGCCATTAACGTTTGTACATACATTTGGCTATTCATCTTATTAAAAAAATAATGTAATTATCACTTTATTTTTGCATATTTGCACAGTTTTTTTGTAAAACAATGGTCAAACATATATATGTGCAAAACTCCACAGCTTAAGATATTAAAAAACAGAGGGAGTAGTAAACAAGCACCAGGTGTGCAGCTGATCAAAATAAGACAAGGGGCATACTTACAATTTGGTAATGTGACAAACAGAGTTGTTGTTGTAGGAGCAATCACACTTGATAAATGGGTTGATGTTGGGATAGTCATCCCAGTTGGTCTTGTCGGCAGCCAGGCCACTACAAATCTCGCCGCTGATATTCCACTCTGATGATGCTTTCTTGCCCCATCTTCCCAGGATTGTGTTCAGAGCCGCCGCTGCACGGTTAACTCGGGCATTATGCACTCTTAGCATCATGGGAATAAAACAAAAGATATAAACATATGAAAATAGCATGTACACATAAAAACGTAAAAAAAATAGTAAACTTAAGACTGCTTTGAGATCATAGCCTACAAATAATTTTTTTCGAGGGAATTTCTTTTTTTTTTGAAGGGAAAGGGAACTCCTACTATTTTGGTACTAAGTACTACGGATTCATCCATATCACATATATTAATCGACTTTTGGCAATAGCATCACCAAAATACCCCTACTAACAAACCTCGTGTGAAAAAGAAGGATTCAGATGCTACTATTATGTTGTGCCAAATATTTGTGGAGCAGTAATAAATTTAGCATCAAACAAAACCCCATTATCTCTGTTAAGTGTTAATTAACGCAAGGCAGACGCTAGAATGTTCTGGCAGTGCCAAAACTTTCTTAAACTTTGCCACTATCAAAATGTTGACAGGAAATCGAACCAAACCGACCCATGGTTTCTGTGTGTGAACAGGTTTGGAACCGAGGAAAATTAGAGAAGAGGAGTTGCAATCAACCTCCACTTTCCCCCTTCTCTTGGACCCCACCGTTCTTATCCCCACTCATCTCTCCCAATTGTCACACACGGCTATCGAATCGACAAAGATTGGAGCTCGAGCTCAAGCGGCACGGCAGCGGGATCTCGAGCTCAAGCTCGAATCAAATCAAATTGTCGTATCGATTATCGAAATCATCTATCTACCTCTTCTGACATCGGGCAAGAAAGACACTGTAGCAACCAAAATTGCTCCTGGCATAGATGGAGGAGACGCAAATGTATCCATGATTACGGAGCTTACCTTCGGTTGGATCTGTTCTTGGTGCTGGCTGAGCCTGAGCTGCTGGGATCCGCCATGAGCAGGAGCAGCACACAAGCACCAGCCACCACAATCGCTGCCAGCTACTGCTGCAACGCCGCATCTCTCTCTCTCTCTCTCTCTCTCTCTCTCTCTCTCTCTCTCCCTATCTATCTATCTATCTTCTCTGTCCGCTCGCGTTCGTCCAAAACAACACCAAGTTTGGGAGTTGTTAAATAGCTGTCCTTTGTACTTGGAACAGAGAAAGGCTCACCAGCCGACAAGAGAACATGAAATAGGCGTACTTTCTTTGTTCGTTTGACTTTAAGTTACCAAACTTTGACCAATAATATATTCTGATAATATAATTATTTATTATCTCCGTCTCTGAATAATTATATTTCTAAAAAATTAAAAACAGATTAGCTGCACACCTAAATGACCACAGTAATCCTATCTAGTGATCACGTTGCATGCATACAGTTCATACTTAAACTTGATTAAAATAAAAGTTAGGAGATGGGACCCAAAAATAATAAAAGCTTAGGAGACAGTATATCTTATCTAGATTAATTTGTTACTTCATTAGAATACAATTTTTTTAGGATAGGATAAAATTTGAATGGTAGAAATATAATCACGTTTGGAGAGGTAGCGCGTACCATCATAGTTATATATCGTTAGATTTTTAAACAACTGTACTTTATTAATATGGTATATTTAAAATTTAGTATTATATTTGTTGTTTCTTAAAAAATAACAGTCAAATTTTATTTTCTAGCTGAGTGGAATAATTTTGTCCATCGTACGTCTAGCAATTGTAACCCCGTCGAATGAAGAAATTTGCTTTACATAGCTACTAAAATGGCTATTTCTATTAAATCTATGTATATAACTCCAATATCAGAAAAGAGAATCTTATGAAAAGTTAATTAAAAGTTAAAGTCTTTACGTGATTAAAAGAAGTAATTAAAAAATAACCTCGCTAAAAGAAATTGAGAGGAGAACATTGTTGTTTTACCACATTCCTGTTTGTTTTATACCTATTTTATCCTTTGTTTGCTGATCTCATCTCGACATAGGTAATGATGCCCATTTTAGTGTGAATAACATGGATAGGTAATGTTGTACACCTTGTTTTACATAAATTGCCATGTCGTACAGCGTGCTTAGCGATGTGTTTTTTCTTTCAACGTTCCTCTTCCCTGAAATGCTAAAATAGGGAAATGCCAGTAGTTTGCTAAAGGGAGTCTATATCAATTAAAAACCGATTTTGTTTGAAACTAGTGCCTGGAGCTTGGTTTTTTTTTCATTTTGAATGGCTTACTTCCTAAATAATATTATTATATCATTATATATTCTACGTATTTTTTATTTGGTATTTTATTGAACATCATCAGAAGAGAGAAGGGAGATTAGGATTTATCACATAACCTCTCGAATTTTTTAATGTATCTTTTCTTAACTTATTAATCATGTGCCTGAAAAGACGGATGATGTAAATCGTTTTTATTATTATAAAATATTTACTGCATCGATCAAGAGAAAAACCTGAGAAAAAACAAAACTAGTGCATGCATAATTTTCGTTATTTACAACGTACTTTGAGTTGAAATTATGTACGATTATATAAGCTTCTTGACACATATTTTGTTTTTTCATTCCAGAAGCGAAGATAACTAGATGCCGATTTTGGTATATTGAGAGAGCACCGCAAGCACAGACTTTTTTTTTCTTTAGCACTATAATATTCTCGCATGTTGGAACGTCGTGTTTTTCAGCTATTTACTACCACTGCTAGATAAATAGCTATAGGTATCAGTTAGAAAACTCATAGGTACCGGTTTCCCAACTAACATTTATTAGTCGGAACCTTTGTGATTTTCTCAAAGGTGCCGATTTAGAAACCGACATCTCTTTGAGGTTCCATGATCAAAAAATGGCACGATTTCGAGCCAATGCATCGAGCAGCTTCCCTTCAACCCGACGAGATCAAAGAACACATGAACATTAACAACATCCAAGAACAAATGAACACATGAACATAAACATGAACAAATGAACACATGGCACCGACGTCCTACCCCACCCTTGTCATCGTCCAGGATGGAGAGGAGAGGAGGAGGGGTGAGCCTCCTTCCCTCCCGCTGCAGCCACCGCCGTCTCCCCTTCCATCGGATCTGGCGGAGGGAAAGGTGCTGCTGCCGCTGTCGCCGTCGCTGTCACCGTTGCCGAAGGCCGCCACCTCCCTTCCCGTTGGATATGGCAGAGGGGAGGGTGCCGCCCTGCCACCATCGAAGCCCGCTGCCTTCCCTCCCACCAGATCTGGCAGAGGAGAGGGCATGGCCGACGCCGCTACCACCTTCGTTGGGTCGTCGCTCGACCACCGCCGCGAGAGAGAGACAGAGAGAGACGCGAGAGATAGATAGGCGTGGGATAGAAAGAGAGACTGAGGCAGGTACGAGCGAGAGAGCGCAACAAGCTACCGCCTCCACCCGCCGCCGCACCTCGAGCGCCATCGCCTGCCGCCCGCCACCTCCCCTCGGGCGCCACCTTCCCTCCCCTGGAATCTAGCGGAGGGGAGGGAGTCACCACCGTCGCCGAGCGAGAGGGAGAGAGGGGAGAGCGAGAGAGAAGGACCAAGAGAGAGAGGGGAGAGCGATCCAAACCGTTCTAGATCCGGACCGACCGAGAGGATAAGCTTATCTACTTGTCGACAATTCGTGGGCCTCGTCGGCTCGGCTCAAATCTTAGGTGCCAGTTTTTTAAGAAACCGACACCTATAATATATTATAGGTGTTGGTTTTTTGAAAAAATCTTTGTTGTTCAATGGTGTCAGTTCTTTATTTTTTAGCCCGTGAAAGGTGGGAAAACATCAATAGATTTTAAATAAACTGGCACTTATAAGCCGGTTCCCTATGAGAGTTTTTTTAAGTAGTGTATACCCCTCCATCCATAAAAGGCTTTAGCTTAAGATAGTTAAATCTAGATTAAGCATTAGGCTAAAAGACAGTTTCATTAATGCGGAGAGAAAATAAGCAATAGAAAATGGTAGAGACGAGGAAATACTAGATGGCTAAAACAATAAAAAACAATAAACGAGTGTTGATTATGGAGGCCATAGACTACTACCACTACTGAAGAAGTGGTCTTTGATCCATCTGTCAAAATTCATAATAGTCTCGGTTCCAATAGGAATCGAGACTAAAACACATTTTTAGTCCCGGTTAAAAAGGACAACGAATCTTTATGATCTTTAGTCCCGGTTGATGCATTTTTATTCTCGGTTTATTTTTTATCAGACTCCATCAGGCTGCCGGTTAGTTCTGGTTGGTGTTATCAACTAAGACTAAATATCTTAACTAAATGATCTTTAGTCTCTATTGGTAACACCAACCGCGACTAAAGTGAAGGTCCTTTTTATAGTTCTTCTTCCTCCTCTAGCCTGATCCATTGCTACAAAGGTTTGGAGGAGGAATGAAGGTGTTGCCAAAATTTTTTGTGAAATTGTTTTGATGATAATATACAAATCGGAGGGATCTAAAAGGTTAGCAACTCCATCCACTAATGATGTATGCTTAGCATATTACATTTGTAGGTATATTTCTATAAATTAATATCTCTAAAAAAGTTAGTGAAAAATGATGAGAAAATTTGTTTAGAAAAAATTATGTTACTTTTAAAATTAGAAGCTTGTGGATAAAAATGTTATCAAATAGATGACAAAGAAAAAATATAGAAAACTAAGATAAAAGAATAGAAAACTAAGTTTATTTAAAAATCATTAAAATAGTTAGAAATGAGTACAATACATTAAAAATATGTTTAGAACTTTAAAAACACTTATAAAAATAATTCTAAACTTTATTAAGTACAATACATTAAGTATATGGGATTATTATAAAATTATTGTATGAATATTTATATATAATTATTGTATTATTATTTATTTAGTTTGACTTTTTGGATTTTCTTTCTATGGTTTTTGTGCATTTCAGGTAGATGGATCGACAATGGATGTACACCACGGATCGATGGTCGATAGAGTTTATTCAAGGTATGCATTATTTTTCAGTGTGACTAATGCTAACAAGTATAAGGGCTTTTGTCACGCCCAAAAATTCAAAACCAGAATTGTTGATATTGCAAAATCTATGACTTAAAAACAATAAAAAATAAGATTACAAAAGTGTAGGGGAAAAGGAAAAGGAGAGCCTAAGCCTAGTCTTGACGCTTGCAGCACGGCACCACCACTCCATAGGCATTCTCAGACATCGGACGAAGCCTACTCCTCTTCAAAGTCTTCCTCTGCCTTGAAGACCGGCTCTGGTGGAGGAGATTGGGCAAGGTTGAGTACTTTCACAGTACTCTGAAAGTCATACCGAAAGAGAAGGTATGAATGTAAGGCGAGACAAGGATAGGATAGGGTTTACTTTTAGCATAAAGCAGCAATTTCACAGCAATAATTTGAAAGGAGTAAAACAGTTGTAATTATTAAGCAATATTAAAGCCATCACTATCCAACGTTACACCACGTTGCAACAAGCCCATACCAGCCACCTAATCTAGTCAGGTTCCATTAAATCAGGTTATTTACTAAGGTGAGACTAATCACGGTGAATCTGGTTGATCGCTCATAACCGCGGGCATGGCCATTCAAATAGTTTTACTCTGATCAGAGGTATACATCTGTACCCACAAGACATAGCCCCACGACATGTTTCCGTGTGCCAGAATACCGTCACGGTACCCCGGAAAGGGACTGTGATAGGACCCTTCGCATAACGCCCTCTAACCAATCGCACAACACCTCGGGTTTCGCCCTCACCCTCCTAAAGGCAGTGGGCAGCCTACTTGTGCCATAGTGAATCCGGCAGCCAAACAACCCATATGCCCCGGCCGAATCGACTCCATCACGCCCACCCTTGCCGGGGAACTTCAGCTAGAGGAAACCTACACTACAAGCCTAGTCATTGCCCATGCTGGCTTGTAGTACGCACAGTATTTCTTCTAGGATTTCCTGTGAACCGGTCCTTAATTGCCATGGACGCGTCTATCAAAACCATTGCGCCCATAGTCCACCATTGTCATATTTTAGTTGATCATCAAGTCTATAGTGTCTCATAATTAAATCCAACATTAATGAGTCTATACTAGAATAGTTAAGTGAAAAGACCCATTTAGTGAGCTAGTTGATCTAAGCAGGGCTAAGCATATCCTAGACCAATATTTAATCATATTAATACCCAATTTATCAAAGTTCCAGTGTAATCAAGTCCTAAGGCTGAGTACAATAGGTATACTATTCCCATAAAATGACATTCTAAAATACATGCAATATTTAAGGAAATACAGATGTTTTGATAAATTAGGCACAATATGATAAAGAATGGAGCATGACTTACCTTGCTCTGAAGCTTGAGGGAACTCTGCAACAACTTCAAAGTAAATAGGTCACCAGAGCTACCGGAATCTACACGACAAACAAAGACACTCAACAAAATATGCTAAAAATCTACTGAAACAGAGGACAAAACCATTTTTAATGGATACTTAGAATTTTTATGAATTTAATAAAATTTGAATGGGCTAAAACGGAGCTCGGATTAAAAAGATATGAATTTTAGAAGATTATCTATGTTTATTACTAAAACAGAAAAACATTAAATGAATTATTACGTAATAAATCCCGGGAGGATGACGTCACGGCGAGGGCGACGTCGGCCAGCTCGAATGGCGTCGTCGGCCGTGGGAGCGCTGGTCCATGGTGGACCGGGTCCACGGCGCGAGGAGGCGGTGCACCACGTGGCGCCGACGCAGCGGCCACGCGAACGAGCGGGATCGGGCGGTCCCGATCTACCGAAGGTAGATCGCACGACTGCAAACGATGCGGGCTGGTGGCGTGGTGCAGGCACGGCGGCCAATGGTTGGCCGGCGCGAAAACAACGGCGGTGCTAGGCAGAGGGAGGCGCAGTGACGAGCGGGTGGAGTCGCGCATACAAGAGCGGCAGTGCGCGTGCACGGGACCGAGGGGAAAAAGGAAGGGGAGGGGCTCACCGAACACCGGAGCGGAGGAAGAAGGGGATGGCCGATGATGTGCGGACGACGAGAAGCGAAGACGAGCGGCAGCCGAGGAAGCACGGGCGCTCGCGAAGAAGATGATGGCGGCGTCACGGTTTGGCACATCACGGGACAGCGAAGAACAGCGGCCGAACATTGGCGAGCGGTGGCGAAGCTTGAGCATGATGGTGCTAGGGCATTTTAGGGCATTGGAGAGCTTGGGAGTGGGTGGATTCAAGAGCGGGGGGAGGCCGATGGTATTTATAGGAGCTCGGAAGGGGAGGAAACGGCCGGGGAGCGACGGAATATGCGCTGGAGTAAAGAGAGGGATTTAACTCTGGCGACCTCGGATCCGGCTATTAACGGCGCAGGTGTGAGGGGAATGGGGCGAGAACGGCCGACATGATGGCACGGAATGAAAGCAGGTTGAATGCGCGAGTTAGGGCGCACGGGGACGGCGAGACGGGGCGAGATTCATGCGGTGAGGCACACGCGGTCGCCGGTGGCATGGCCGGATGTTGAAGACGGGGCTAACAGGTGGGCCCCACCTATCAGTGACCCTGAGAGAGAGGGGGAGGAAAAGTGAACTTTTCGGCGACGCGAGCACGAGGCAAGACTAGCCGCGGCCTCTGGGCCGGCCCGAGAGAGGAGAGGGAGGGAGGGGTGCACGCGGCGGGTTGGGCCGGTGGGATTGGGCCATCGGCCTAGGAAGGAAATTTTGGGCGGGAAAACAAAGAAAAGGAAAAAGATTTTTAGGGATTTATTTAATTTCGAGAATTGATTTAATTGTTTAAAAATTATTTCTTGTGTTATGCAAATTTCACTAAAAATCCAGTTAATGTAATTTGACATGTAGAACTCATGAAAAATTATACCATTCCATTTCCACTTATACTTTGTATTTTAAAATTATTTCTTTGCTCTAGGTTAATTCAACAATTAATTTCTTTTGGGGAATTATTAAATGACATTTAAAATGGGGATAACTCTAGGGTGTGACACTTTATATATTGTCCATGCAAAAAGTGCAAAACACGAAGAAGTATTTTGCATCAAGAACTGTTCATGCTCACTTGTTTGAGTTGGGATTCATGCGTAACTATAATTGTTGTACATTGCATGGAGAGGTAGGGGTTGCAACAGAAGAAGATAAAGAGGAAGACAACAATATTCCGGACTAGGGTCAATACGGCGGATTTGAAGAAAATACAATAGGCGAGACGGACGGGGTTGTTGAAGATAACGACGGTGAGGATGATCTTGGTCAGATGTTGCGCGATGTAAGGGAGGACTGCGAAGGTAAAAAGGAGATCCAAAAATTAGAGCGTATGTTAGCGGACCACAAAACATCCTTGTACCCAGGTTGCGAACAGGGGCACAAAAAGTTGGGTACCATGCTTGAATTCTTGCAATGGAAGGCCAAAATGGTGTGAGTGACAAGGCATTTGGCAAGTTATTAAAACTCGTAAAGAACATTCTTTCGGAGGGAAACGAATTGCCTGAATCAACATATGAAGTTAAGAAGGTAGTTTGCTCTATAGGACTGAAAGTACAGAAGATACATGCATGTCTGAACGATTGTATCATAAATTGTCGATGGGTCACAGTGGCGAAACATCAACAGAACATTTAAAGACTTTGGAGATGATGCACAAAACATAAGGTTTGGTTTAAGTATGGATGGCATGAATCCATTTGGATAGATGAGCAGCGGCCATACCACTTGGCCTGTTACGATGTGTATCTACAACCTCCCCCTTGACTAAGCATTAAGCAGAAGTACATCATGATGTCGATTACTATTCAAGGCCCAAAGCAAGCTGGTAACGACATTGATGTGTACCTAAGACCATTGGTCGAAGATCTAAAACTGCTACAGAAGAAATAAGGTGTCCCCGTGTGAGATGAGGACAAACATGAGCAATTTAACCTACGAGTGTTGTTGTTTGTAACCATCAACTATTGTCCTGCACTTAGCAACTTATCGAGACAGTCTAACAAGGGGTATAAGGCCTGTGCCCATTGTATGGATGAAATTGAAAGTACATATCTAAAACATTGTAAGAAGGTTGTGTACATGGGCCATTATCGATTTCTCATTGCAAGCGACCCTATCCGGAAGAAAGACAAACATTTCAAACAGAAGACAGACCATCATACTAAGCCAAAACATCATAACGAAAAAGTCATGTTTGCTATGGTGAAAAATCTGAAAGTAGTATTTGGAAAGGGACATGGCAGTCAACCTATAGCAAGTGTCCAATAAGGACTCGGTTTGTTTCCTTTTATCTTTAGGAAAGTTTGGATGTGTAATCTGTTAGGATCTTTGTCATCCTATGGGTATAAATATGTAAGCCCGAGGTTCATGTAAAAAATCTCATAATCAATATAATTTGGCGCATCGCCACCTTTTACTTTTTCTACTTTAATCATCATCTGACGAAACTTGGCACCCGACGCGGGGCTGCATCAGCTTTGATCTCCGGTGAAGGGGTAAGTCCAATGTCCCGCCGGCACAGGTATATCATCTCTATCTTTAGTTCCATTACTGTTTATAGACACATCGGCTTAGTTAGGACTTTTTCAGTTAGGTCCGATATTCTGATCAAGTTGATGTTTCTTTAAACATAATTTCACTTTAGATAGATTTGTTATATCCATCACGATAGATAGATCTATCGGCTCATTGAGTATTAGATTATCATATGCAATCTCGTGTTGCATCGGTTAGGTCTTACCTACTAGATTGTTGTCGATAATTTAAGTCTCGTTAAGCCGATAGGTTCATGCTAATATTTCATTGGAGGGTGAGCCGATCTTATCTGATGTGTTAAATTTCCCTTTGATGGTTTTACTATCTTGGTTAAATTTAACACATGACCACTTTGATCGGTGTCATATCGGCTTGTCTAAATCTATCAGGCAATCATCAACCTTATGCTGCATCGGTTAGGTTTGACCTATGAGGTTGTGGTTGCAGGTTAGATTTATTCCAGTCAGTAGGCATCAATGATCATTTCATCGGAGTTTCAGCCGATGAGTTGTCTGGACGTTGCATCAGCTTATAAGGATTATATATAAGTTGGATCTAGCCGATGGGAGCAAAGGTTTCATTGACTACTTAACTATTCGGGTTTAATGACATCGGACCTCCAACTGATGTGTGCTTTGATATTTGGATCAATATCTATGTCATCATGTAATTGGTTTATGCTACATTACATTGCTATTTTATTGCGTTATCGTCAGCTGATCGCTTTATATAGATGTTTGCCCAACACATTGCCGATGGATTAAAACCCTAACTGCATCGGCTGACATCGGCATCGGCTGGAATCACGCTATTGGCTTATCAGTCGATCGGCTGTCAACAGATCGGTTGTTTCGATTATCGGCCTATCGGCCGATATGATTTATGCTTTGCTGCTTTGTATATCTTGTTAGTGGCAGGATCAAACTGACTGGCACGCTCACGATTAAATGATTTTAGGACCTGCACTGGAGCTAAGTAGATCTCCCAGGCCAGCATGTGGTTTGACGTCAACACATCTTTCGACACGACAACGGCGATACGGATTTGGGGTCAACAACATGCTGATGACATAGCTGCTTTCTATTATAATTTGTGGTATCCTTCCTCATAATGTCTGGGCAACAATAACAAAGCTATGTGCTTTCATGAACACAATTTCATAGAAGATCATCGATCCAGACAGATTAGAAGCCCTTCAAAATGATGTGGTGCAATGTCTTGTCAGCTTTGAGATGATCTTTCCACCTTTGTTCTTCAATATAATGACGCATCTTCTATGTCACTTTGTCAAATAGATCCATATTCTAGTCCTGTGTACCTACACAACATGTTCTCTTTTGAGAGTGTCGAAACTTGGTTTCGGCAATAGAAATTTGGGGGTGCAGTCAAGATCGCCAAGCTCGATGGGTTAGGTGGAAAACAAGGTTTAGACAGGTTCATGCCCTCTCGTGAGGTAATACCCTACTCCTGTTTCGGGGATTCGATCCGCCGAGTGTTTATTGATCTCAAGATTTGTTGCTCCTAAAGTCGATTGCTCATATGTCTGATATCTGATATCCCTCAAGGGACGTCCCTTACCCCCCTTATATAGTCTTGAGGGGCGGGCTTACAAGTCAGAAACCCTATCTTACTCTAGGTCGGTTTTCTCAATCTTACCAAGTTATGACTATGAGCCGTTGCCTTATCTAATCGGCAATGTAACACCCAAGTCATAGCCGGTTTATATAATTAGCAGGCGTAACCTATTCCTATTACCAGTCGGATAAGCTTGCCATGTGGGTATCCGATTGTCATAATCTCCACAGTAGCCCCCGAGTCCTTCGCAGTCGACGAGATAACTTTGCCTCAAATCAAGATAACTCACAGCCAAACAACTCTTTGGCCGAGTGTTTCTGGTGCCAAGTGGTTCCGTCATCTCTGCCTGAATCTCCCGAGTGGCTCCAAAGACTATGAAGGGCTGACAAACATTCAAAAAATTCTCAAAAAATAAATATCTAGGTGCATGTCCTGATGCACCTAATTAGGTGTAGCCCCCGACTATGTGGTTAGTCAAAAACAGACTAAGCATATAGTCAAGAACTATAAAAAATCATTCTCATATAAATGCTTAGCTTAAGCTAAAGCAAATACAAAAAATCTCATCACTCGGCAAGCTCATGCTTATCCGAGTGAATTTGCCCGAGTCATCTCAGACCAAATAGTTCAATCAACCCTCGCAGGTGAAAAGCACTCGGTAAGCTCATGTTTATCCGAGTTAACCTGCTCGAGTCATCTCGGAACAAATAATTCAATCGACCGTCGTGAGTAAAAAACCAATTCACTCGGCAAGCTCAAGCTCATCCGAGTTGGTTCGCCCGAGTCATCTCAGGACAAATTTTTCAGTCATCTGAAAAATACGTTAATTATTTATGATTATTACAATTTAAAGTAATTTTAAATCGAGCATACGTTAATTATATATGATTATTGCACTTTTAAATCGGGGATATGTGAATTATTTATGATTATGACAATTTAATAATTGTATTAAACTACTTTGAAATGTTTTCTCATTATTTTTGTGATTTTATTTAAATTATTAAATGGATTATTATTAAATTTTATTAAATTAATGCATTAAATTTAATATTGTTTTAAACCTATATTTAATAAAATTAATTAGGCTCGGTTTAATGAATTTTTTAATGTTTAGTCCCGGTTGTTAATCCTAGCCGGGACAATAAAAGAATTGCAAATAGCGGCAAAAAAATTATCTTTAGTCCTAGTTGGTGGAAATAGCGAGAAATTATCTTTAGTCCTGGTTGGTTCCAACAATCGGGACTAAAGATCCTGGTTGGTGCCACCTACCCGGGAAGAAGATATCTTTAGTCCTGGTTGGTGGCTGGAACCGGGACTAAAGATTGATTGGAAACAACGAGAAATTATCTTTAGTCCCGATTGATGGCACCAATCGGGAGAAAAATATCTTTAGTCTCGGTTGGGGGTTGGAACCGGACTAAAGATATCTTTAGTCCCGATTGGTGCCATCAACCAGACAAAAGATCCAGGGATATATATACCCTAGGACACATAGTCTTCTCCTTTGAGGTCCAAACACTTAGCTATTTCTTGTTCTTCCTATGTCAAGTTTTCGGTTTTGCCCTAACCGCACGCTGCACACGCCGCCACCGATCCGTACGTCTTAATTCATCATCCTCGTTGTCGCCGCCGCATGCCGCAACCACCGATGATATTTGTTTTTCAAAACAAATATCATCTAATTGTTTTGAGATATATATTTTTGCTCTATTTTAATGTGTGGATGAAGGGAACAAATTTGACCATCTAAAAAGAAAAGAAGAAAGGAAGAACAATTTTCCAAAGAGAAAAAGAAGAAAAAACAGTGTAAAGTTTTTTTTCTTCTTATCTATGGATTTTTTCTCTATGTTTTTTCCTCTATTCTTTTCTTAGAGAGGTTGGTAATTAATAATTAAATTTTGTATATTTATGTATATATTGTTGTGTTATGTTAAGGGAGAACTTAAAGTGATCATTTAAAGTGAAGTATGATATAGTGGTGTATATTTATGTATATATTGCTGTGTTTCCCAAAATTCAATAATTAGACTGATGTTGTATATATATAGGATGTTTTTATATTTACGAACGAACGAGAATGATAGAACGAACGTTCATGAATGATAGAACGATCAAACGACTTTCATGACCGAACGAACGTGAACGACAGAATGACCGAACGAGTTTATTCGTTCGGTCGTTCGTTTGCTCGTTACAACGAGATAGTGGTTCAAGATATTTGCCGGAAACAAAATTCCAAGACAAATTTGGTTATTACTATGCATTGGGAGTCAAAAACAAAATTTTGTCTTGACTCCTATGCATTGGGAATCAAAATAAATTTTGTCTTTACTCCTATGCATAAGAATAAAGACGAAATTTGTTCGGTTGTTTTCATCCAATATCCTGAGTCACTATCTCCCACACAACAATGTATATATGCATTGGGAATTTACACTTGGAACCATTGTATATGTTTTAACTAAACATTTTTCTTTGTCAGATTTACTTGGTCAAGCTGCTGATCGCTGCCATCGCTCAAGCTTAAGTGGTCCTAAGGCCTCGAAGCAAAACTAACATATAGCAGATCGCACCGATGAATAGATCCTCTACGACATGATGAGCAGGGGATCAACGAGGATCCCAACCAATACCTTATCGAGAAGGGGAACGAGGACGTGAATGAGGCGGACATTGATAGCACACCGGCCATTGGAGAGAAGAAGGCTCGCGGACAATGCGATGTCACAAAAAAGATTGAGGGTTGACATATTATAACTGAAGTGGCACAGGACGGTCGATCATGTGCCCCGCCGATGCCGCAAGGAAGTTTGTCGCACACATCGGTTGGGTAGTGAGGGATCACGTGCCCATCTCAACGGTGTACTGGCGACAAACAAGGACAGGCGGTCATGACCAAAGCTATCTCTTAGATACGGAGAAAGAGATGTTGTGGACCACAATGCTCAAGACCTTCACAATCCCTGGGGCAGAACATGCCAAAGTGAAGGAATGGACACTAAAGAAGATGGTCGAACTGTTTAGGAACTACAAGAAGGAATTGCACAAGAGATACATCCTGAAGGGCCAGACATCGGATTTTGACAAATTTCCATAGTTGAGAGATCATTGTGATGCATTTGTCCAATACAAGACAGAAGAGAAAGCGCAAGCGCTGATAGAGAAAAATAAATTGAATGTCGCTAAGAAACAATACCATCACAGGCTAAGCTCAGGCAGCTATAACAAGGCAGTGCCGAGATGGGAACGAATGGAAGCCGACCTGATAGCAAGAGGGATCATTCCAGCCACAGCTGATTGGCCGGAACGATCGAAGCATTGGTACTACGCTCAGGGTGGAGCGCTAAATCTTTGTGATGGCTCCTTGATATTTAGCGATGAGATTTGCAAAGCCGCCAGCCGACTGAAGGATGCAGTCGAGACCTCTGCTTCGAGCATATTCCAGCCCGACAGAGAGAAGGACGAGCTTATGCTCGCCGTACAGAATCCCGAGCATCCAGGATGAACACGAGGAAAAAGCATCATTCCCTGGAAATATGGATTCCAAGAGGACATCCAAACATATAGGAGTCGCATGAGGAGCAAGAGAGATACAGAGGTGAAGCTAATAGAGCTCGAGTATAGGCTCACGACCCACGAGCTTAGGATGCAAGAGGAGGTGTCTAGACAAGTGGAACAACTGTTGGCCGAACAGCGGAGCCAGCAAAGCCAACCAGAAATTCCATCCATTATGGTGAGCCCCTTAGATAGGCGTAGCAGCTACGCATCTACAGGCCAAGTACCAGAACAGACCATTGAAGCTGAAGACGAACCCCCATGCCCCGTTGATGAGATCACGCGGTGGACACCTTGTGAGCTGCATACATATGACTTGTACATTGTAAGAAGGTTGGTGCATATATAGGTTGATTACTAATTAATGACCTCTCTTCTCGTGAAGGTGACGTTGGGCATGGCCATAACAGTAGAACGAGATGGGACATATCACTATGGTCCGATTTCACCTACGTATTGAAAGGTCGAAATTGAGCAGGTGGAACGACGCTTTGAAGATCTTGAACTGGATATCCCCGGAGAAGACGGAGAGATGAAACTAGGAGACATAACCCACACAATTATACTATGGTGCAAGCCATTCATCGTGTTTCTCGGGCGAGAAGTGGCTTCCATTCCTCTGTCTCCTCCACATGGATTTTCTCCTCCGCGTGGACCGTCTCTCCGCCTCCTCTGTCGCCTCCACGAGCATCGACTCCTAAACGGTCACCGACTCCTCCGTCTCCTCTGCGCCCAACTCGTGCCGTGCCATCAAGGTCAACGAATCAATCAAAGAAGCCAAGACTAGACGTGCCAAGGCTCCCTGCTCTAAAGAAAAGGGTGTATGACTGCACTCCCGAGGAGAATACCGTGATCGTTGCTGTGGAAGTGAAGGCACATTTCAAGCCTCAGAGTCCAGAAAAGAAGATTCCTATCGACCCGGCGACTAAGGCCTTCTTTAAGAAGATGTGCACACCAGTTACACGGTTTTATCGTCGGACTACGGCCGGTCGATTAGGAAGTCTTTTCGGAAGGAGAAAGAAAAATCGAAAGTTTTCCCTCAGCTCGGGAAGCAAGCAGAAACATCGCTTGAGCCGTTGCCGCCAGATGGTGAAAATGAGTTAAGACAATTTATGGCAAAGACGGGACTAACAACGGAGCAACTGTTTGGAGGCATAGAAATCGAAAAGGCGACAAAAGAGGATCTGAAATACAAGTTTACCCTCGGTGAACCTCTTGTCAAGCCTTCTCAGGTCAAAACTCTCTCTATATAGATGTACCGATTCCATCAATGGTACATGCAAAATTTAGGAAAACGTAGAGAGATGTTCGATGTGCGGCTAAAAAACGCAGATTTCTTTCATGGAGATGATATCATGTGGATCCGCTTCAAGGATGTATTCGACCTGTACCAGCTAGACGCCCTCGACGTGTCTCTTATCAGTTGCTGGGTTTTGTAAGTATCGTTCAGTTAAATTTATTTCATTTCTTAGCTCCTTGTATGTAGCTCATGAAAATTCCTTTTATCCGTTGTAGATCGCAGATTCAATAGTGTCGTAAAGAGGGGTGTTTCAACATTGGATTCATTAACCCCCTCAAAATAAACATGGATATGGTACGTGATTTTGAGAAAAAAAATAGAGGACAATATCATATATATGCTAGCGCAGCAGCATTACAAGACTTCGATACTCTTACCGTACAACACAACGTGAGTTTTTTACTGAGTTTCATACCAATTTCCTTCTCGTACATATATAGTTTCATATATATCATATCACGCAATTTACAGATTTTATTGGGTCCTTTTTTTGACCTTTCCTCGTCAAAAATCCATGTCTTTGACTCAATGGATGAACCAGAGTCTATATTTGCAAAGATTTTTGAAATGATAGACAGGTAATGCCATCTATTCCACTGTCATTATGAATGTTGCTATTGCTACTGTAAGAATCTCGGATAATTAATCATAGCTTGCAATTGTGCATAGGACATGAGCATGGTTCCGTACAACTGACTTGGAAAGAAAAAATTGATGTGAGGGCAAAATTTTCAGTGAGTACATGCTCTAAAATTATATTGAGTCATTAATTTGTTCTAAAATATAAATGTATATTAAATCTCTTGTCGTTTCTACTTTAGTGTGCAAAATAGCAGCGGGGTACAAAGTTATGCGGCTACTACGTCTGCGAGTATACTCATCGCCTAGCTCACAAAATCAAAACTAACAAGGATTTAAATGTACATAAAAACCATTCATACATTATGTCTTTTCTTATTGATTTCATATATTTATTTCTTATTTTTTTTCAAATGATTGATTTTTGAAATGATGGACAAACTCTCACACGATGGATTTATAAAAGCCGTTCAAAAATCAATAATAAGATTTATCAATGAGCAGATTATAATTCCGCGGGAGAGTTCCACTACGATGTCAAACCAATTGTCAACCCCACCCCACCCGATTTTGTAATATACGATACAAAATATTAAAAATTTAAAAAATGTAATATATGCATATATTTATATGTGTGTATATATTTTGATAAAATATGTATAGTTTACTTAAGTGCATGTATATATGTGTAAAAACATATATATGCATACATATAAATAAATATTACATATATATATTATACATATGTATTTATATATATATGCATAATATATGAACATTTCACGTATATATGTATAATATATAAATAAATAGCAAGCAATAAAAACAAAATTTTTTAAAAATACTGTTAGTTTTGGTTATTTTAACCGATACTTCTGATTTTCGTAGTTTGTAGCCCGATACTAAGTTATAAAGCGGGGCCATAAAAGGGTTCTTTTTCGGTAGCGTAAGTAACCGTATGAACCATAAGTTGTGCAAAAGGTGTAAAATGTGTTTTGTGCGTGCGCAAATGCGCAGCCGCTTACATGGATCACTGGATCACAGGCACGTTCACACGTGCTTTTCCACCTGCTACTGCTAGCCGCCTACACGCACAAAGCTTCAAAGGGTTAGGTATTCCATCGATTCGAGTGGTGGAGACCGGAGAGTAGAGAAAGACAACACTTCTTTCTTCACATGCGCCCATGTTCCCTTGTACGGAAGTAGGAATTTTTATTCGAAAGGATTAAAGCCATACACCAAAATGAGAAAGATCATTAGACTAATCAGCATCAGCAATTGCAAAATTTAAAAATAAATTTATTTATTATTTAAAGAATTTTCTACGTAAAATTTTTTTAAATAATGTTCATAGTAAATAAGAAAGTAGCTCTCTCTCTTAAGCTGAAAAAACACCTTCTAAAGTTGAGGTGAAATTTAAATAAAAAATAATTGTAATTGGCTGTTATAGAAATATAAATTAAAAATTAAATAAAAGATGATCGTGATTAGTTGAGATAAATGAGCAAAGATCGAATATAGCTAGCAACACATCATATTACTGTGAATACAGAGGGCCCTATTCATATTCATATGACTAGTTTATATTTAATTTAATATTAGATTGTTATATTAGTTTATATTTAATTTAATATTAGATTGTTATATTTTGAAATGCAGAGAGCAACTGAGAAAATAATTACATCGATTCAGAATTAGATGGTGATCTATATATGTTATATTGTAAAATCTTGGCAATCTAAAATAAACTACTAGGAAGGCCATTCCTAATGGGAGGTATTATTGTTATGTTTCTAAGGATAACACCTAAACAACATGACATTTAATTGATTATCAAAATAGCTTATACATTAAAATGACATTTAATTGATGATTACAATAGCTTATACATTACATGGTTAATTTCATTTTTGTTATTTTACATGTAGTACATGAAAGAGACAAACTGTATTGGAGAAAAGGTGCAGACAAGGTATTATCTAGATAAAATTTATTTTATCTCTTACTTCATTAAATCTTTATCACATCATAAAATATGCTGACATAATACCTTATTTAAAAAAATAAGAGATAATGAAACTTCTATTAGAAACGGCTTAAGATGTTTTATAAAAAAACTCAAAGTTAGCCAATTTCTTGGGGCACCCAAGCGAACGTAAAAGTCTGGCCAAAGCACAGACTGTACTGTACGTTGAGAAGGAAGAGGTCAAGAGGATCGGGCCAAATGGCAAAGACTGATTGAAAATAAAATGAGCTGTGACTGCCGAAGCCAGTTGCAAAGATAATAATGAAAACAAAAGTAAAAGTTCTTTAATTTCTATATTAGCTATTAATTAGCTACATATTCAGGTTTGGTTTATCTAAGTTAGAGATGGCAACGGAAAAATTTTCGCCTGCATGCATCCCCATTTCCGTCCCCACGAGACAATTTCCCCGTTCCTTGTAAAATATAATGAGAAACTTTGTTCCCACTCCCACCCTCATACAGGAAATTAATTCTCGTAGTACCTTCGTCTCCGCTTAAAACAATATATATACATATATATATATATAAGACACAACATATATATATTTATTTTATATTAATATATCAACTAACTCATATGATAAAAAATATCATTTATCAATTTATAAAAAAATTACAAGTAATATAATCACGTAAAATTACATTAAATTTGAGCCTCTATGCCGGTCTCCACGTGGGTGAGGAATGGCCCTGCAAAAGCCGACGAGGATATTAATCATCCTATTTAATTTTTCATAGAGAATCAATTTTAAACATCTCTACATTTGAATAGGATAATTCTTCAAGGGGAAAGAGGAAGGGGCTCGTTACCATCTGTAATCTCAGTACTCTCTTTTTTTTAATAGTGAACACTTTTAACTTTTCCATTTAAATTCTAATCCTTAATTGCTCTTAAATTGTTAGACATAGACAAAATAAACAAAAGTTTTGTACTATATTTAGAACATATCACACTTTAATAACATTATTTATAATATTTTTAAATATTAGAAAAACGAGTGATTAAAGTTTGAAAGTAAATAGTATCCTGCAGTCGTACTATGAAACGGAGGGAGTACTAAAATTTGGATGGTATTATATTAAAGATTGGGTAAATTTTGAGATGTGCTTCCGTGCTCATCGGAAAAAAAGTTTTAAAGGGATGATTTATATGTTTTAGAGTTTTAATCTATTTTCTAAATAAAAATAGCTTAAAATTTAGTGTTAGTTAGGATTTATTTTTGATGCTCTTTTAAATTTGCCAACACCAAAATTTGATGAATTTTGGTAATGTCAAAATTTGATAGGGTAGAATGGTAAAGTTTGAAAATAAATTTGATATGATAGAAGTGTGTTAATGTTGTTTGGTTTGCAACCATACCAAATATTCTTGTACGGTGTTATGTGAAGAAGTTTCTAGAAAATCATCTAATTTTGACATGATAAATATGTTTGAATATTTGATATGTGTTTAGATTGCTACCTTGATAATGATAAAATTTAGAATGGTTAACATGATAGCAAACTGAACAGCTCCTTAATTTAACGTCATTCAAACTAGTGTACAAAGTCCAGAGCCCCTTATTCCAGGTCATTCAAGCTAATGTAAAAGTCCAGATCCAGAGCACATGGACATCCTTTTTAGAATGGCACGGGTAGGAAGAAGACCGAAGGAAGAGTAGCGGACTGACCTGCTACGGATGTCGTGTGTCATTTACTCATGACGCGCCGCGTTGCCTCACCGCCGGACCTCCATGGTCTCTCTGGTGAGCTTTGACTGTGATGACGGTCGACGATGCACATGCACGCTTGAAGCGGAAATCAGAAGAGTGGAGGACAAGTGTGGTAATACGAAGTACACCCTCCCACCCACCCCAACCCGAAAAAACTACTGGAAATGTATCACGTGATAAATACACACGACTTCGGTAAGCAATAACAGCTTGCGTCGAAGAAATGAAAACTAGAGTACTTATTAGGATAACACTTTATATTTTTTGTCTTAAAGAAAAGTCATTATCAGGTAAAAACAAAAGCGTGACAAATTGATAGAGCAAGGGAGCTAGGGCTTTGCTCCGGCTGAGGCCCCAGAGCACCCATGCTCTTGTTGATTGTATATTTTTACAGTAAAAAGAGTATGAAAACCTACAAAATCTAGATCTATAAAGTACAATGGGCCTGCTCTGGCCGAGACCCCAGGCCATTGAAGATTGAGGAGCCGGTAGTTGTTCGAGAGAGGAGTTGAGATTGATCCTAAAAAGATTGAGAAGATTCCAGATTTCAAGACGCCGAATGCAAGAAAGAAGTTCAAAAGTTGCTAGGTAAAGTGAATTACTTGAGGAGATTTATATCTAACCTAGCAGATAAAATCGATGCTTTTGTTCCTATCTTACGTTTGAAAAAAGAAGCGATTTTACTTGGAGGCAGCACAACAAGAGGCGTTTGAGGGATTGAAGAAGTGTTTATCTACTCGACCCGTGGTGCGAGTGCCTAAATCCGGAATTCCGTTTCGATTATATATTGTCGCGGAAGACAAAGTCATTGGAGTTGTTTTGACACAAGAGGAAGACATCAAGGAATATACAATCACCTATTTGAGTCGTCGTCTTTTGGATGCTGAGACGAGGTATGTTTTTGTGGAGATACTTTGTCTTTGTTTATACTATGCTTGTACCAAGTTGCGTCATTACTTATTATCTAGTACTTGCATAGTTGCTTGTCAAACTGATGTTATTAAACATATGTCACAAAGGCCGATTCTAAGTGGGAGAATTGACAAGTGGGCGTATGCATTGATTGAATATGATTTGGCTTATGAACCATTGAAATCTATGAAAGACCAAATTATAGTAGATTTTATAGTAGACCATCATGTGGATATTGCTTATGAAGATGAGGTTTGCTTGCTTAATGTTACACCTTGGAAAATTTATTTTGATGACTCTTCGTGCAAAGAGGGTCAAGGTATATGTGTAGTTTTAATTTTACCCAGCGGTAAATGTTTTGAAGCATTGGTTCGTTTGGAGTATTTTTGTACAAACAATCAAACCGAATATAATGCTTTATTATTCGGCTTACAAGTGATGGAGATCATTAGAGCTACACACGTGGAGGTGTTTGGTGACTCAGAATTGGTGGTGAAACAATTTGCTAGAGTTTACAAGTGCCTTGATGGGTCGCTACATAGGTATCTTGATCAATGCTTGGATATTATTGTCAATTTTGATGATTTTGCCATTAAACATATTGCTCAAGTGAGAATTCTAGAGCAAATGATTTGACTCAACAAACATCCGGTTATAATGTCAAAAAAGGAGTAACTTTAATACTGAAAAAATCGGTGCTTGATTATACTTCTTTGGGAGAAGTTGCGGACGCAGACCGTGGGTGGTCTGACCGGTGCATCACTACCATTCTGACTGCAAGTGGCCGGAGGTCCGACCGGCCTTGTATGGCCGGCCCGACCGAACAGAGGAGCGGTCCGACCGACATTGCTTTGTCGGTCGACGCACACGTAAAGTGCTTGGGGGCATAAGATCGATACAGAGACCGAATTAATTTTAAATTCAGACATTTGTGCCCTTGAAGCGACAGAAGACTGGAGAATTCCTTTGATTCAATATTTGATAGATCCTAGTCTTAAGGGTGATCGAAAAATTCGGCGGCAAGCATTCAAATATACTTTGCTTGATGGAGATTTATATCACTGAAATATAGATGGGATGTTATTAAAGTGCCTGGATAATGATTAATCTAAACTTGCTGTGGTAGAGGTGCATGAAGGTATTTGTGAAACTCATCAATCGGCCCATAAAATGAATTAGTTGACTTTATTTTAAAACATATTATACATAGATTCGGTATTCCTCAAACATTGACTACGGACCAAGGAGCTTCCTTCATGTCCAAAGAGGTGAAAAATTTTGCCGAATCTTATGGTATTAAATTGTTGAGTTCTTCTCCTTACTACGCTCAGGCTAATGAACAAGTCGAGTCAAGTAATAAAACTTTATTAAAACTAGTCAAGAAGAAGATTGAAGAACATCCAAGGAGGTGGCATTAGGTGCTTTCTAAAGCATGATGGGTACATAGGATATCTAAACATGGTGCTACTAAAGTAACCCCTTTTGAGTTGGTCTATGGACAAGAAGCCGTTTTATCGGTTGAGGTGAATCTTGGCTCTCTTTGATATAAAAAGCAAGATGATTTGTCGGTTGAAGAATACAAAGGCCTTGATGGGAGACAATCTTGATGAGGTGATCGACAAGCATTTGAAGGCTTTGAAAGAAATAGAGAAAGAGAAGAAGAGAGTGGCTAAGGCATACAACAAAAGGGTGAAGGCAAAGACGTTCCAAGTGGGAGATTTGGTATGGAAGACAATTGTGCCTTTGGGTTCTCGATCTAAAGGATTCAGTAAGTGGTCACCAAGTTGAAAAGGGCTTTATCGAATATGTGGAATCGTCCTAGGGAATGCGTACTTTTTGGAGACACTTCAAGGAGAGCATTTTTAGCGAGCTATCAATGGTAAATACCTAAAAAAATACTTCCTAAGTGTTTGGCAAGATGCTTAGGAGGTACTATGGCCGGTAATATGGATTATCGCCCTGAGACAAACATGTTCTATGCTTTTAGATTCATAATGTTCATCATAAAAGGCAGGGGGCATGTGTTTACACCAAAATTTGGCATATAGGATCGAAATTAATTAGAATTGCCAAAATTTGGAAGTCCACCGGTTTCCTCGGATGACCGGTCGACCGCCATGTATGGGGCGGTCAGACCGCAGCCTATATCCTGGTCAGACCGTCAGCATGTGGCCGGCCTGACCAGTATAGTCCGAGACTGAGTCTGTTTTCATCGGTACTCGAGTTTCCTTGCCCTGTAAGGTATGTTTCGGGTTTCCTAAAGTTTCTATCCCAAGTTGGACGTGGAGGAAGACCTGTAGGAGGCAAGTCCAACCCCTATTTAAGGGCCAAGGCCGGTTCAATTGTAAAAAGACACAATCTAGTCTCAAGTTTTTAGCCAATTGAATCATTCTTTTACTTTTTTCACATTAATTCCAAGTAGTTCATCCATCTTTGTCAATTTGCGCTGTAAATTATCCGTCGCCGCTGCGAGAGTGCGACATCTCTTTGTAGGTTTGTCCTGAAAACCTTTCATTTGCCCACGAGACGGGTAGTTATCCATCGTTCTACTTAAATCGACTCCAGTAGCCGGTTTAATCTACAAAACCCATCTTGGTTTAGTTTTTTTGCTAGATTGAGGTGGTTGCCAACTCCATATCAGCGCAAGGTGTTTAGGTGTCCCGATCGTGATTGTCTTCTTGCCAAAAAAGTTACCAACAAGATCCAATCTCGTACACAACTGGACTATGGTATTACCTCTCCCGAGGGCCTTAACCAATATAATCTCAGTGTCACTATCTTTCCTTGATCTTGTGCACTCCATATATAATATTGATGATCACTAGAATCGAGAACGACATATAGAAACTCATGCTCATTACCGTCCTCCGTGAGAATGCCGATGTGTTTGTGTAGCAACCGTTCGACATGCCCGGAGTCCCTAGGGAGGTGATTGAGCACAAACTAATGGTGTGTCGCAATGCCAAACACGTGAAATGTAAGTTGCATCAATTTGCTCTAGACTACAATGAAGCCATTCGAGAAGAACTAAACAAACTCCTCAAGACCGACTTCATCAGAGAAGTATTCCACCCCAAGTGGCTTGCAAACCCAGTCATGGTACGCAAAGCCAACGGCAAGTGGAGGATGTGCATCGACTTCACCTCAACAAGGCGTGCCCAAACGACCACTTCTTCCTTCCACGTATTGACCAACTGATTGATTCTACTGCAGGTTGTGAATTGTTAAGTTTTCTTGACACTTACTCTGGGTACCATCAAATCAGCATGGCCAAGGAAGACAAGAAGAAGACGATCTTCATAACCCCTTTCGGTGTTTTCTGCTACGTCAAGATGCCCTTTGGATTAAACAACGTAGGATCCACTTATCAGTGGGAGATCCAGGGGGCTTTTCAACCTCAGCTCGGCAACAACATGGAAGCCTGCGTCGATGATGTCGTTATCAAGACCAAGATTCGAGATCGCCTAATCGATGACATGAGAGAAACATTCAACAATCTTTGGAAATATCGCCTTATACTAAACTCAAAGAAATGTATGTTCAGAGTACCATCGGGAAAGCTGCTCGGATACCTAGTCTCTAGACAAGGAATAGAAGCAAATCCCGAGAAGATCAATACTATTGAGAACATGAAGTAACCAACAAGGCTCAAGGAGGTCCAGAAGCTCACAGGATGTATGGCAGCACTAAGCCGGTTCTTGTCCAGGATGAGAGAGTGAGGGTTACCTTTCTTCAACTTGCTAAACATGATAAGTTTAAGTTGACAGCAGAGGACGAGGAGGCATTTCTTGCCCTCAAACTTAATCTGGCTAACCCACCCGTTCTCGTTGCCCCACATCCACAAGAAGACCTATTCCTCTACATCGCTGCAATGCCATACTCTGTTAGCACCATCATCATTGTCGAGCGTGACAAGATCCAACACCTGGTTTACTACATTAGAGAGGTTCTCCATGATGGTAAGACTTGGCCCACAAACCCAAAAAACTGCTCTACGCTGTGGTCATTACATATCAAAAGTTGCACCACTACTTCTAGACCCACAAGGTTATGGTCGTCTCCTCATACCCTCTTGGCGAAGACGTTCGTAGCAAAGAAGTTGCAGGATGCATCGCCAAATGGGTCATCGAGCTTAGCCAATTTGATGTTTACTTCATCCCTAGAACAACCATCAAGTCCCATGTACTCGCCGACTTCATAGCAGACTGGACCATCCCTGAGAACAACCAAGTCATAGACACGAGCAACGAGTGATGGAAAATGGCCTTTGACGGGGTGTTCAACAACCAAGGACTAGGTGCATGGGTCATCCTCACATCGTCATCCAGAGACTAGCTATGATATGCAATCCAGCTGGATTTCTAGGCTACAAACAATACTGCAGAACATAAAGGACTTCTTGTTGTACTTCAAGCAGCCTCAGCACTCAGAGTCAAGTGACTAGTTGTGAAAGGGGACTCAGAATTAGTTGCCAACCCAGTCCAAGTATCTCACAGAGGTAAGAAAGTTAGGGCCAAGATTCGACGGTTTTGAAGTACGCCATATACAACACAAGAACAACGTCGAAGTAGATAAGCTCACCAGACAAGCATCCAAACAAAAACCGGTTGGCCTAGGTACGTTCCTGGAAGTCATATCAAAGCCGTCCGTCAAGAACCCACCAGACGACGAATCTGATAGCACCACTGACGTTGGCTTGGAGGCTACAGAGAAGATCGACAACGTCGTGGCGGACATTAAGACAAAACCATATTGGTGTACACCACTCATAGATTTCCTCATCACCGATAATTTGCCAAAAGATGACACAAAGGCAGAAAAGCCTTCACGACAAGCCAAGGCATATTGTATGATCGGAAATGACTTGTACAAAAATGCCCTGAATGGAGTTCCACTGAAGTGTGTGTGGAGATTATGGCAATCGGGTATCTACATGGCAAGTTTATCCGACTTGAGGTAGGGATAGATTGTGCCTACCATATCTGTAAACCAAATATGACTTGGGTGTTACGTTGCTGATTGAGATAAGGCAACAGCCCATAGTCACGGTTTGGTAAGATTGAGGAAACCGACTTAGAGTAAGATAGGGTTTTCGATCTGTAAGCCCGCCTCCCAAGACTATATAAGGGGGGTAAGGGGCATCCCTTGAGGGATATGCGATAGGTGATATCAGATTTCATAAGCAAGAGCTTTAGATACACAAGATCATGAGATCAATAAAGACACTCGGCGGATCGAACCCTCAAAACTGGGCGAAGGTATTACTTCCCAACGAGGGGCTCAAGATCTTCAACGTCTAAATTCTCCTCCTTCGACTCTCGAACCCATCGCTGTCTTCGGCGACATCTTGGAGTTCAAGATGCGATCCACGACGAAGGACTTCACTATTGTCGAAACGCAAATTTCCGACTCGTCTACGCGGAAGAAGGGCGCCCTACCGGACAAGACTCTTCGAACACGATCTCGCCGGCTGCCGTGACGGGATCTTCGGACTCGGCGATTTCGCCGCCAACGACTCGACAAATTCCTCCCTCCCCGACTGACTTCGAGAGACCGAGCCGGCGGGAGAGAGACACTCGCAAGATAGCCGCTCCCAACAAAAACCAAGATCTTCGACGACATCTTGGAGTTCAAGATGCAGCCCACCCTCTCCGAGAAGGACTCACTGCAGAGACCGTCTCGGACTCGCCAACGCCGCGGAAATTTGCACCGACCTTCTCGTCTCCCCCAACAGACGATCTACTCTGGAAGACTTTCGCGCCGGCTTGGCGACTACCAAACGCCGCCGAGACTACAGAAGAAGCTCCTTCCTCGCCCGAGTCGCAGATCGACGACTCGGATTCCAGTCCGTCCTTCAAGCCATCCGATCTGACCGGGCACGATCTCGCCATCCGAGCAACTCAGAATCGGCGTGGAGGTCGGGTCATCCGCCACTCACTTTGCTCATCGACTCATACGGAGCTCAACGAGTATCTCCTTCTCCGCAACAAGATCCGAGCATTTCACATCCCCCGTGGATCGCGAGCTGAATCACCATTGGGGAGCCGCTTATGCCTATGAATCCAAGAGGATGACAAGCTAATCCGGAATCCGAGAAGGATCAACAAAGGCGCAACCCGAGGTCCCACAAGATCATGAACGTAGTGGCCTGGGGAGGTGGCCATCACAACAAGACCGCCAGGATCCATCCCCAAGAAGAACAACCGAGAATGCCGGTTCAAGACCGGGGGCGAGCTGAATCCATCTCTAGCCTGAATGAGCTCCGTGGTCCGCAACCCAGGTCAAGCTTACGATGCGTGGTGGCCATCATCGACCGCTAGGATCATCCCGCCTCAACATTTTTTTATTTCCGCATCAAGACCATGGACGCAGATGCGATCCCGAAAATAAATCGAAGGCAAGCTCTGCACTTCCTTCCATGGAGTCATCCCAGTGGCTGTCATCTACACCACTCGGGCGTATCGTCCTCCCGGTCACCTTCGGAGTTCGAGAGAATTTCCGAACAGAGAACGTCACTTTCGAGGTGGCTGACTTCAAAACGGCCTACCACGCCATCATCGGAAGGCCTGCACTCGCCAAGTTCATGGCGATACCCCATTACACCTACCTCGCATGAAGATGCGGGTCCCAACGGCGTCATCACTCTTCGCAGCGATGTGAAGCAAGCCTTCACCTGCGACAAGGAGAGCCGCGACATGGCCCAATCTCGCGAGAGATCACGCGGCCAGCAAGAAATCCGATTGGCCGCATCGACTTCGGCGAGAGGGTGAAATCCTGCGAAGAAGATAGCCAAATCAGGAACCAGCGATGCCAAGACCAAGACGATCCCCTTGATCCATCGGATCCCTCGCTCCGTAATTGGCGCCGAACTAGATCCCAAATAGGAAAACACGCTCGTCACCTTCCTCCAAAATAATAAAGATGTTTTTGCTTGGAAACCATCTGATATGCCTGGAATTCCTAGGGATGTGATCGAGCACTCTTTACACGTCAAAGATGACGCAAAGCCAGTAAAACAACGATTACGCAGATTCGCGCAAGATCGAAAAGATGTCATCAAGGAAGAGCTCACAAAGCTCTTGGCCGCCGGTTTTATCAAAGAAGTTCTACATCCCGACTGGTTAGCCAACCCAGTTCTGGTCCGGAAAAAGACGGGGCAATGGCGCATGTGCGTTGACTATACCGACCTCAACAAAGCCTTCCCCAAAGATCCATTCGGGCTACCTCGCATCGACCAAGTCGTAGATTCAACAGCCGGCTGCCAACTCCTGAGCTTTTTGGACTGTTACTCGGGCTACCACCAGATTAGTTTGAAAGAATCCGACTGCCTGAAGACATCGTTCATCACGCCGTTTGGGGCCTACTGCTACATCACCATGCCTTTCGGCCTGAAGAACGCCGGCGCCACATACCAACGCATGATCCAGAGTTGTTTTCAGACGTAGATCGGCAAAAACGTGGAAGCTTATGTCGACGATGTCGTCATCAAGACCAAGCTGAAAGAAGACCTGATCGCTTACCTAGAAAAAACCTTCGCAAATATTCGGGCCTTCAGAATGAAGTTGAACGCAGAGAAGTGCACTTTCGGCGTCCCATCAAGCAAACTGCTCGGCTTCATGGTATCACATCGCGGCATTGAAGCCAATCCAGAAAAGATCAACACTATCTTGAATATGAAACCCCCGAGTAACCAGAAGAATGTCCAGAAGCTCACTGGCTACACGACGGCGCTAAGCCGATTCATCTCTCGACTCGGCGAACGAGGCATGCCCTTCTTCAGATTGCTAAAGAAAACGGACGACTTCCAATGGACCACGGAAGCCCACAAGGCCTTTGAATATTTTAAAGAATTCCTTACAACGCCACCCGTCCTAGCCTCACCCCAGCTCCAAGAGCCCCTGCTGCTGTATGTATCGGCCACTCACCAAGTGATTAGTACGGTCCTCGTGGTTGAGCGCGAAGAAGAAGGGCGGGTCCAGAAGATTCAGAGGCCGATCTACTTTGTTAGCGAAGTGCTAGCAGGAGCCAAAACTCGCTACCCGTAGGTACAAAAATTGTTGTATGGTGTTCTGATAACCGCTAGGAAATTGGTGCATTATTTTCAGGGTCACTCGGTCACCGTCGTCACCTCCTTTCCACTCGGCGATGTCATCCACAACCGGGAGGCAACTGGGCGCATCGCAAAGTGGGCCCTGGAGCTTATGCCCCTGGACTTAACTTTTAAGGCGAGGACGTCTGTAAAATCTCAAGCCCTAGCGGACTTCTTGACCGAGTGGACTGAACAATAAGAAGATGTACCTCGGGAAGACCTTCAATATTGAACCATGTACTTCGACGGATCCAAGAGGATCACCGGCTTGGGAGCAGGAGTTGTGCTGATCTCCCCGACTGGGGAAAAGCTAAGATACGTCCTCCACCTCCACTTCTCCGCCTCACATAACGTCGCCGAGTACGAAGCCCTGCTGCATGGACTGCGGCTCGCAGTTTCACTCGGGATACGTCGGCTCGTCGTAAAAGGAGACTCCCACTAGTCGTAAACCAAGTGATGAAAGATCGGTCCCGTCTAAACGACACCATGGAGGCCTCACGACGGGAGGTCCGCAAGCTTGAAGACAAGTTTGACGGACTCGAGCTATCACACGTCCCGAGACACAACAACGAAGCGGTGACGAGTTGGCGCAGTTCGGGTCCAAACGAAGCCGCCCCAACGACGTTTTTGTCGAGCACCTCTATGAACCAACTATTGCGACAAAGCCAACTCCGGACGAACAAGCCGCAAACGAAGTCGCCATGATTGACGCCGACTGAAGGACACCACTCATCAAGTTTTTAACTCAGCAAGAGCTGCCGGAAGACCGGGATGAGGCAGAACGTATCCGACGTCATTGCCAAGCTTATGTCATGGTTGACTCCGACTTATACAAGAGAAGCCCCTCCGGAATCCTGATGAGATGCATCACAGCCGAGGAAGGACGACAGCTGCTCCAAGACATCCACTCGGGCATATGCGGAAGCCATGCGGCAGCACGCACCTTGGTGGGCAAAGCCTACAGACAGGGTTTTTTCTGGCTTACCGCGGTCTCCGACGCGAACAAAGTGGTACGAACCTATGAAGGCTGCCAATTTTTCGCCCGACAAAGCTATGTCCCAACCCAACAGCTACAAACAATCCCACTATCTTGGCCGTTTGCGGTATGGGGCTTAGACATGGTCGGCCCTTTCAAGAAGGCTCCAGGAGGATTCACACACTTATTCGTCGCAATCGACAAATTCTCTAAGTGGATTGAAGCTAAGCCGCTCGCCACAATTACTGCTGACAAAGCACGGGACTTCATCCTCAACATCGTGCACCGCTTCGGCGTCCCAAACAGGATCATAACCGACAACGGGACTCAATTCACAGGAGGCATCTTCAAGGAATTCTGCGAAGACTTCGGAATCAAGATCTGTTATGCGTCAGTTGCACATCCCAAAAGCAATGGACAAGTCGAGCGTGCCAACGGCATGGTCCTTCAAGGCATCAAGGCCCGCGTGTTCGATCGCCTAAGTCCTTACGCAGGCAAGTGGGTTCAAGAGCTCCCCTCAGTTCTATGGTCTCTGCGGACCACACCCAGTCGGGCTACCGACCAAACTCCTTTCTTTCTGGTCTATGGCGCAGAAGCCATGTTGCCAAACGAGATAGAGTATGAATCCCTCCGAGTTCGCAGCTTCAACGATGAACGCTATGACCCAGACCGAGTGGACGACCTCACCCGATTGGAAGAAGCCCGAGTGACAGCCCTCATCCAGTCGGCGAAATATCTTCAAGGGCTCAGACGATACCATACTCGCAACGTTCGAGCACGAGCTTTTATCATTGGCGATTTGGTTCTACGCAAGGTTCAGACCACCAAGGACCGTCACAAATTATCCCCCTTATGGAAAGGACCATATATAATTGCTGAGGTGACTCGGCCAGGTGCATACCGATTAAAGCGAGAAGACGGATCTATGGTGGAAAATTCCTGGAACATCGAGCATCTTCGACGATTCTATGCTTAAACTGACTTAAGTTTCATGTTCTTCTTGACTGCCAACCTCAAGCAAGATGACTTCTTGAGTTAGCAGTCGGGGGCTGTACATATGTCAATAAAGCATAGTTTTTTCTCATCAACTTTTGCGCCTGATTCGGTTTATCATTGTTTAACGATCCTTGATTCGAGTACAATGCATAAGGACTGAGAATTTTTCGATGACCTAATCAGGCTTAGGCTTGGTGACAGTCGGACGGAAATTACTTAAGAAATTATACATGAAAACTCGGATCAAAGCGTTAGCATAAATAGACTGAATATTTACAGGAAGCATCAGAACGTCACAATCATACAATGTTTACAAGACAATGATTACAAGACAATCAAGGCCGGAAATTATTCACTACATCAATGGCAATCTTCTTAGCCGAATCCTGCGCATCACTAATCATGTCCAGGGCTTGCTCATCTGAGGTGCCGTCGGCGAAGCCTTCCCCGACTGAATTGACATCCACTCGGGGGTAGAGAGATTTGGTCTGTGCGAGAGCAAGGCCAGCCCCCATGGTAGCAGCCTCGGTGATGTTGGCCAAGTATTGGTCGGGGGCTCTCCGCAGCTTATCGAAGATTTCGACTGGATCCAGTGAGCTAGCCTCGACTCCCTGATGATATAAAGACAGCAAGATCGGCGTTACCGCGTTCGCTACATCTTCTCGGACCCTTCCAGCTTGTTTGACCCTCTCAAGTAAGACGTCGTCTTGAGCTCGGGTCTTGACTTTGTAAGCTGCCAAAAGAACATGATCACGCAAAGTACTCGAAGACAAAGCAGCCCAAAGAATGTTACTTCAAAGAAGCTCACCTTCGAACTCGGCCTCCAACTCGGTCTTCCCGAGGCTGATTGCCTCCAGCTGGACCTGGAGCGAGTGGACCTCCGACGAATTTTCTACAAACAAGAAAGTCTATCAGCAACAAGGATCAACACGGAAACCACAGAGAGACTGGGAGGGTTGAGCTTACTCCCGACTGATCCCCGGAGGTCAAAGTTTTCTTCCCGGAGTTTAGCTATCTCCCTCCTCAGGGCTGCCTCCCTCGACGCGACCTCTTCTCGAGTGGTCTTCAATTTCTGCTGGACGTCCTCCAGGGAGTTCAGATGCGGGACCAACTTCTCGAGCGCCTCGGACTTGGCCATCGATCGGTAGTACTCTTTCTGTGTGCAAAACCCGAAGTTGGCTGACTGAAAAGAAATGATGATACAACAATAGAAGAAGACCAAGGCTTACGTTGAGTAGCCGAGTCGCCTCATTCAGGCTGTTGACGAGGGCATCCCTTTCCTCACTTTCCGCTTGCTTATCTAGGATGATGCCCTGCCTCTGGCCTTCAGAATCTTGCCACTCAATCTTAATTGGGGGAACCCAGGTTTCAGAAGACTGTAACCTGTGGATCTCCTCTACTGTGGCTGGCAGATCAGGAAGAACAGATGAAGACACGAAAGATTTGAACTGAAGATTAAAGACAAGATTTCGATTCAAGACTTACCGGCTTCGGCGGTTGCACCCTTGACTGGAGCAGCCCGGCTGGTCTTTTCCTTCTGGCTTTTCACCGACTGGTCTTCAGTCGGAGCTTTTTGAGCTGCAGCCTGGGGCTTCTCCGTGGCCGACTGGACTCCAGTCGGGGCGTCCCGGCTAGCGGTCGGGGGCTCCTTCCTCGGGATATCTTCCCTTGGAGGCGAGGGCTTTCTGCCCGGAGCACTCTCGCTCGGGAGAGGGCCCCGGGGTTTTGGCTCCGCAGGCTTGGACGCCTCGGACGCGGCAGCTGGAGTTGGCCCTTCATTCTTCTCGACAGGATCTATATCCTGGGGCCTCCTGCCAAACCAACGACGCGCTCGTCGTAATGAAGATAAAGAAATTTTCAACAATGAAGTTCAAACTTCGGTCATGAGGCATACCTGACGACGGCGGATCTTGGTGCTTTGGCGACACCTTGGAAGGGTTGTCTCGACTGGAGGAGCCGGGACATCATCGTCCGAGTCGTCGATGACAAGCCTCCTCTTGCTCGCCCGTTTGTTGGAGTCCTCACTCGGGGCTGCCCGTTTCTCGACTGGATCACTCTGGATTCACTCCACCGGTCGGCTTCTTGGCAAGGCGAAGCGGCACGTCATCATGAGGAACTTTGTACGGTTGAGATAATGGAGACATTTTCCTGCAAGAGAAATTCTCACAATACTAAGAGGTATGACATCAAGATTGCAAGACAGTACAAAAAGGTCAGTCGGCTTACCGAAGGAGGAGGCCGGTAGAGACTAAAGGGAAGAACTGGCAGCACGAGGGCGCGCTGGACTGCGACTCCAGTCGAGAAGATCTTGTACATCCGGATCTTCAGGATCTCAAAACTAAGGGAATCCCGGTCTTCCCGATTGGGGTCCCTCTCGCCTTCGTACTCGAAGGCTGGCTTCGATCGTTCTTTGATTGGCGTCAGTCGGCTCCTGATGAAGTGTCGAGTGATCTGTTCGCCGCGAAGACCTTTCTGCTTCATCTCCAAGATCTTCGCTAGCAGTTTGTTGGCTTTATCCCAATCTTGGGCTACCGGCACAGTACTCCAAGTATGCTTAGGCACAGGGGGAAGGCCGACAATGTTTGGCAGGCTGGGTTCAAGGTTGCTGATATAGAACCAGCTTGCATGCCAGTCCTTGTTGGAGGATTTCAAGGGAAGAGAGAAGTACTCCTTGCGGAGAGATCCGCGGAGTTGAAAACCCGCTCCACCAACAACGCATGGATGGTCCTTATTCGGATGCGGTTTGAGGTAAAACATGCGGCGAAAAAGTTGGAAGTGGGGGAGGATGTCAAGGAAAGCTTCACATACATGAATGAAGAGAGCGATGTGAAGCATAGAGTTGGGGGTTCAAATGGTAGAGTCGAAGACCATAATAATCCAGAAGTCCCCTGAAGAACTCGGAAGTGGGGAGGCTGAACCCGCAGTAAAAGAAAGATGTGAAAACAACAAGCTCACCAGTGTTCGGGGTGGGGAAATCTTCACCCGCCGCCAGACGCCAGCCCACGATTTCCTTGGGGGAAAGCACGCCGTGCTTCACCATCTCCTTGAGGGTAGACTCCCTCACATCCGAAGTGGCCCACTGCTCGAAAGGGATTTTCTTCTCGTCCGCCATGAATGTGGTTTGTGTGGGAAGCAAATCTGGCTAAAAGGGTAGAGGTTTGAGATGGGGGTCTTGGAAGCTAGATGCGGAGGCTGGTTTGTGGCGAGGACGAGCTCCTGGATCGATGGATTCGGGTGCGCGCGAGTCTAGGGTTTTCCGCAAGAAGCTTGTGAACAGTGCTGCGAAAAGAGGAAATTTTTCAGGAAGACGAAGTGGCGGGGATGACCTCGAGGCTTTGTAAAGAGATTTGAGGGTTGCGCTAGGTTTTCTCATGATTGGGCCGAGCCCATGAGAGACCTGCGGCCCAGCTAAGGTGTGGCCCGACGTGTGTCCTTAGGGACTTAAGTGGATGAGCTTAAGCAGATTTGCCTTGGCAATATGCACTTGTCCGAATGCCCTATACCTTTGGAAATCCTTTCATACCGCGATTTGCTTGACTTCATGAGAAGCTAGCACGATGCAATTTGAAAGGTGACAAACAGATAAGCTTTTCATAGCTGCCTTGATGACAAGGGCTGTTTGGTTCTCTAGCATTTGATTGGATGATTATATCAATGCTATTTTTCCACCTTGGTGAAGATCTTTATAGATTGAGACCAATATTATGACAGGAGCTATTTAATAACTTGGTATGTTTTTCAGACGACTGAAAAATTTGTTTACCCATGAGGGATGATTAAAATATTTGTTTCAAGATGACTCGGACAGATCTACTCGGACAAGCATGAGTTTACCGAGTGCTTTCCACTTATAAGGATTGATTAAGTTATTTGTCTTGAGGCGACTCGGGCAAATTCACTCGGATGAGCATGAGCTTACTGAGTGATAAGATTTTTTATATTTGCTTTAACATGAGTTAAGCATTTACATGAGTATGATTCTTTATAGTCCATGCTCGTATGTTTGGTCTATTTTTGGCTAATTATACGGTCGGGGGCTACATCTAACTAGGTATATCAAGAGATGTGCTTAGATATATATTTTTTAGAATTTTTTAGATATTTTCCGGCCCTTCACAGTCTTTGGAGCCACTCGGGAGATTCAGGCAGAGATGATGGAATCACTTGGCGCCAGAAGCACTCGGCCAAAGAGGTTTTTGGCTGTGTACTGTCTTGGTTTGAAGTTGAGTTGTCTCGTCGACTGAAAAGGACTCGGGGGCTATTGTGGAGATTATGGCAACCGGGTATCTACATGGCAAGTTTATCCGACTGGAGGTAGGGATAGATTGTGCCTACCATATCTGTAAACCAAATATGACTTGGGTGTTACGTTGTCGATTGAGATAAGGCAACGGCCCATAGTCACGGTTTGGTAAGATTGAGGAAACCGACTTATAGTAAGATAGGGTTTCCGATCTGTAAGCCCGCCTCCCAAGACTATATAAGGGGGATAAGGGGCGTCCCTTGAGGGATATGCGATAGGTGATATCAGATTTCATAAGCAAGAACTTTACATACACAAGATCATGAGATCAATAAAGACACTCGGCGGATCGAATCCCCGAAACAGGAGTAAGGTATTACCTCACGAAAGGGCCTGAACCTGTCTAAATCTCGTTTTTCGTCTAACCCATTGTGCTTGGCGATCTTGACTGCACCCCCAAAATTCTATTGCCGAAACCAAGTTTCGACAGTGTGTCTCCCCCAACGACGCAAGGAGGTAATGCTCGACATCCATGAGGGAATTTGCGGATCACCTGCGAGGGGCGTACTCTGGTCGGCAAGGCCTTTTGACAAGGTTTCTAGAGGCCAACAGCTCTACAGGACGTTGTGAGATGGTGCAACGATGCGAAACTTGCCAGTTCGACAAAAAGCACACCAAGTTACCAGTGTAGGTGCTACAAACCATTGCTCTCCCTAGCCTGTTCTTATGCCGGGGGCTTGATATCCTTGGACCTTTTCCACATGGACAAGGCAGCTACAAATTCCTATTTGTGGCAATCAAAAATTTAACTAAGTGGATTGAAACAGAGCCAACACAAGAAATTAAAGCCGACCAAGCGATCAAGTTCATCAAAGGGGTATTCTGTCGATACGGATTACCACACAGGATCCTGACAGACAACGGCTCCCAATTCACTAGCAGTGCCTTCCAGGACTACTGCTCGGGATTTGGAGTCAAAATTTTCTTCACCTCAGTTTCGCATCCTCAGGGCAACTGCCAAGTCGAGAGTGCAAATGGCATCGTAATACAAGGGATAATGATACGTGTCTACAATAGGCTCATGGGCTATGATTCATGCTAGGTCGATGAACTCCCATTGGCTTTATGGGCCATCCGTACCACGCCAACTACGCCTACCAAAGAGACCCCCTTCTTCCTCATGTACGGATCCAAAGCCATGCTCTCCTCGGATTTGCACAATCGGTCAGCATGCGTCGGGGAGTACTCAGATGAGGACCAAGAGGAATGGTGAGCAGACGACGTCAACCTTCTAGAAGAACACCAGGAATGAGTTGCCGTGCGAGCCGCCATATATCACCAAGCCTTACGTCGATATCATGAGAAGCGCATCCGAGCTCATACACTTGACATCGGTGATTACATCCTCCAACGGGTGCAAAACCAGACATGAGACAACAAGCACTTTCCAAAGTAGGAAGGACCTTACACAATGACTCAAGTTCTACGACCAGGCGCATACAAGATCGCTGACGACAAAGGCCGCAAGTTGAAAATTCCTAGAATATCGATCAACTACGTAAATTCTATGTATAAGATTGAATACTGTTTATAAGTTCACTTATATAAGTCAATACATTTTGAATCCATCACCGTGCATAATGATTTGTCCAAAAATCCCCTTTTGTCATATCGCTACTGGTCAAAGTTGTTTTTTATCGTTCTCTTACGTTAGCCTGACTAATTTCTGGGTCTCAGCGACTCGGCTAGGGACACCTAGTTCTCACGAAATAGTCGAGCATCGAAGGGTAAAAAAGACCATGTAAGATATGGTCATGTAAGAGTACCCATTTATTACGTATTAACTGGTCACGTGATACTCAAGCGCTTTCTTGGAAAATGTGCCACATCCTAATGTTTCCTTTCTACCCTTAATTTATTTAATAAATTGCTTGAAGAAATTGTCTAAAATTAACCTAGAGCAAAACCCTAGTTAATAAATCCATTTAATAAGTGGAATTGGCTTGGTGAAATTTTTCTTGGGTTCCTCATGCTAAAATACATTAACTGGATTTTCGGTGAAATTTGCGAGTAAAGGAAATAATTTTAATAATTAAAATTTGATTTTCGAATTAAGGAAAATCTTAGAATTCCTTTTTCTTTTTTTCTCTTCCTTTCTTCGGTGCCCTAGGCCCATCCCTCCCCCGCGTCGCTGCTCGCGCCGCTTGCGCCGGCGGCTCCTCCCCGTCGCTAGGCGGGCTAAAGGCCGCAGCCTAGGAAGGGCACCGCGTTGCTCCTTCTCGGGACGCCGACAGTGGGGCCCACCTGTTAGCTTTGTCCCCAACCTCTGGCCGGAGAAGGCGGGGCTGAAATCAGCCATGCCGCCACCTCCCTCACGCCTCCCGTGCCCACTCCACGCTGCCTGGATGCCAAGGCCCACTTCCCCCACCTCTCCGCGCCTGCCGCCCATGAATCCTCCTTGGATTCGAGTTTGAATCCTCCACTCTCTCCCTCTCTCTCTCTCTCTTTCCCCCCACGTCACCTGCGGTTTCGCCGTCTCCCAACCACATTCGAGCTCCCCGTGCCCATAAAACGATCCACGGCCTTCCCTCCGTCTTTTCTCTCCAACTCGCCGCTCTCTCTCTCTCTCACTCCCGCGCCATGCAACCCTAGTACTGCCGCCTTCCACCGCCTCCAACTGGCGCTAGCCACCGCTCAGGTCACCGCCTAGCCGCGCCACCGCCATCACCGCACTCGCAAGTCTGTTCGCCTCTTGGCCACCACTTCCCGCCGCCGATTTTCCGCGCGGAGTGCCATCCCTGTTCCTCGTCGGTGAACTCTCCATTCCTCTCTCTTCGGCCGGCATTGCCGCTCATCGCGTATCTTTATTCCCTCTCTAAAGACCCTTATTCTCTTTCTTAGGTCAAATCGAAGCCTATCCACCGCCTCTCCCTCCTCTCGTCGTCGCCGTCTTTGCGTCTTTCCCGCTGGTGCAAACCCTCACTGAGCCGCCTCCCCTCCGCACTCCACCGTCTCGTCCCGCGCTTGTCACCACGCCAGATGGTCATCGCCGGTGACCATCGGGCCGCGTGCATCGTCGCCTCCTGGTCGGGATGGCTGGCCGGTCGCCGCCGCCTCCCCACCGTTCGATCAGCCCTCGGGATTTAATGCACAATAAATAATTAAGGACTTTTCTGATTAGAGTAAAAACATAATGAATCTGCTAAAATTCATAGAAAATTCATTCGAGCTCCGTTTAAGTCTATTCAAATTACAGTAAATTCATAAAAATGTGTATAATCCATTAAAATGTTTTTATTTCCTGTTTCAGTAGACTTATAGCTTGTTTGTCTTGTGTTCTTTGTTTGTCACATAGATTCTGGCAGTTCTAATGCTCCAGTTTACTTTGAAGTTCTAATGCTCCAGTTTACTTTGAAGTTGTTGCAGAGGTCCCATAAGCACCAGAGCAAGGCAAGTCATGCATTCCCCATTGAACATACTATACCTACTTTGCAAATGTCTCGCTTTCTATTAAATTTGCATTATTTTATAATATCACGTGGGATGGTTCCTATTGAACATAGCCACAGTTCGTTTACCCTATATCATTGATAGCTTGGGGATTAATATGACTAGATGTTCGCCTAGGAAATGGTTAGCCATTCTCCTATCAACTAGCTCACTATGGTGAATCTCATTACTATCCTATATCTTTGATTAAGGATAACCATTATGGACATGTGCCACCATAGTGTTAATTCAACTAAAATATGCCTAATGGTGTGATTTGGGCCACCCTAGTTTTGATAGATGCGCCCATAGCATTTAAGGACGGGTTCAGGGGAAACCCTCTAAGAATGACCGTGCGTACCACAAGCCAGCGTGGGCAACAGCTGGGCTTGTAGTATATCTCGACCCTTTCCTAGGCACCGAGGCAAGGGTAGACGTGATGGAGTTGGGTCAGCCCGGGCTTACAGGTTGATCGGCTGCCGGATCCCCCGCGGCGCATGGGGAGGCTGCCTACCTTGGTTTTAAGGGTAGGATGAAACCTCAGCGTGGTGTGGATGGTTAGTAGAGGATTATGCGAAGGGTCCTGCCACAGTTCCTTTCCGGTATGTCGTGGTGACATGTCGATGCACAGAAACGTGTCATGGAGCTGTGTCTTGTAGGTACAGTTGTACATCTTTGATCAGAGTAATACTATTCAAATAGTTGTGCCTACGATTATGGACGATCAACTAGATTCATCGTGATTGGCTCTGTAGACTCTCATTTTTGTAACAGGAATCAATCATGTTCATAGTACCATTTCCCTGGATCGAGTAGTTTGGTACTCACGAATACATTGCTGAATCATCAAGTGCACGATACATTCATCGCCTTATGCGAATATTATAATATAGCGTCCGAAGGCATTATGTAGAACATAGGACCGAACGGTCGGGAATACAAGCAAAAGCAGAGAATAGATAAGGCAACAGAGAGAAGGCAGTGGCACGCCATTGCCACAGGCCACGACCGAAGCTAAGACCTACTGGGCGCCATCGTCTTCCATACCCTCATGGTAGTATGCGTACGGATCTTCAGGGTCTTCATCGCCCACATTTGAATGTTTGTGCATGTAGCAAGGGTGAGTACCAACCGTACTCAGCAAGCCACCATAACAAAGATGCATATGATAGGGGATAATCAATGAGTGGCTGTGATTCTTTTTGCATAAAGCCAATTTTGCATTCTTTTCATAAGCGTAAGACCTAAGACTCATCAAGTTTTTATTTCATATTTCATATAATCACCGATGGTTTTGTCCACCATCCTTTGTGATCCCAAGGATAGCTTCCCGCCAATGGATCGTCATGATTTTCTGGGGTCTATCCCTTCTCGCCTTCCGAGAAGTTGATCCACCAGTACATAAAAATCATTTGCTCATCCCATCATTTTAAAATTTAGAGTCTAGCCAAGCGAAAAACTTGTTCTGCCGCTCCATATTCGCGAGCACGACTATTCGAATAGATTGTTTTACTCACACTACAGTGGATGTACACTTTACCCGTACTTCGTGACTTTCCCAACACATGAGCCGAAGTCCCAACGCATGAGACGTGTCACGGCAAAGCCTTTCGATAACCTCACTTTGGAAGTACCCGCTCCATGAACTTGAGCCCTCATGCACTCTAGCCGTACATAGTTTCTAGCAGTGAGAGGAGTTCTGGTGCTCCCGGAAGGGGAAAACTCACTCATTCTTTAAGTTATAGTTAAATCCAATTTTCAGTTCATCATTCCACATGTAGGCCTTCCGCCCAATCTCATGTAAGAATCACTATGTAGTGATACTGCCTCCGCTCGGCTATCTACTCCGCTAGGTCTATACACATTCGAGAAGTACGGTTGTACTGGCTTATTTCATGTTTATCTCATGGCTCGGTCCTTAATTGACCAGGGACGGCACTTGCCTTTTTCGGAATTCACCCAAATCATCCAGCGGCCCCAGTCTAAAACATTTGTTTGTTTTAGTTTTTCATCGAAGAATCATTTCATCATTGTCATGGCAATGTGGCGCTCATGTCTCCATATGTCGTACATCAACCGCCTTCCCTAAGATAGTTGCCCAAGCACATAACATTTGATAAATATGATTGTGCATGAATCTAAAATAGCATAGGCTAAACATTGTCGAAGAATGACTTCGAACGCACGATACCGTAGGGTACAAAGAATAAACGAGTATTCAATATCAAGGCAGGGCATATAACAAGTATGGGAGTTCATATGTGTATAGCATGCATATTTGATTTTAAACAAACATAAGTTCGCAAAAAGGTTCATCATGCTCAAAGGTAGTGATGACTTGCCTTGCTCGCAACCTTATTGACCAGGATCCTCGACGCACTCAATAGCTCCCTCGGACGCTATAATAATGTGCGGTCAAATCGATTGAATTCGATTAGAATTCAAATAAAATCACCAAAATGCCAAATAAAATTGTAAAAGCAACTCCTAAAACTAGTCTATGATTTTAGACGAATTTATGTTCGAGTTTCGACAAAATCCGGGTTAAAACGAGCGAGTTATATTCATTTGAAGTTTCACGATTTTACCGATTTAATTTATTATAAGGTGGCTTTATTTGAGTTGGTTTATTTTAATATAGAAAAATAAATATTGATCGAAAATTTTGAAAATATTATACTGAAAAGAAAATGAAAATCCGAATTTTATACAAATTTATCAAACCGACAAGTCCGACGTTTAAAATAATTAATTTCAAAATAAATTACCCTAAAGCTCGACACTATTTTAACTTTGAAACCCGACACTATTTTAACTTTGAAACCTAGATTTAAATTTTGGAAAGAAATTCATATGATAAAATCAATATTTATTAACAACTTAGATTATAATTAATTTCTAAATTAAATTTATGCGACAATTAAACTCTTAATATTATTCAATTTTTAGCCTATAAATATCCCTAAAATTTTATTCCAGAAAAATATATTTTTACCCTAAAACTTACTAAATATTTTTCCCAAAATATTTTTCCTATTTTCTTTTTTTGTTTTTTCTTCTTTTTCTTTTCTCTTCTCTTTTATTTTCTTCTTTTTCCCTCTCCTTCCTTTCTTTTTCCCCTTCTTCCTTTCTCTCCTCTGTTTCTTCTTCTTCCTCCTCCCTCCTTCTTTGTTTCCTCCTTCTTCTCTTTGGCTCGCCGAGCCTGCAGAGCACGCAAGGGTGCACAAGGGCGGCGGCATGGGCGAAAGGAAAAAGGGCAAAGGGGGGATTACCCGACGCGGCGGGCGGCGACGCGGCACGGGGTGCGACGATGGCGAGCTCAGTGTGGCAGCGACAAACATGGGGAGAGGAGGGGAGGGGGTGCGTGAGGATGGGAGAGGAGAGGAAAGGGCCCTTTTGTAGGCACGTGCGGGAGGGAGGACGGATGGCGATGCGACGGGCGACGTGCGGCATGGGGCGCGAGGCGGCACGGCGTGGCAGCGCGTGGTGCGGGTGGAACGGCGCGCGCGCACGAGGGCGCGCGGCAACACGACGTGCACGCGTGGGAAGGGTGCCGGGAGGAAGGGCGCGGGCGGCGACGCGCAGCGCGGTGCGGGCACACGCACGGGGAGGGGCGGGCGTGGCGCGGGCATGCGGAGCGAGGCGGCGTGGGCGCGCGGGCGTGGGGGTGAGGGCCGGTACGACGTCGAACATGTGGTCAATGAACAGTGCACTTTTCTTTTTCCCGATTTTCTTTTTATTATTTTTGTTTTAAATTTTTCCTTTTGTGTTCCACCTATATTAAAAATATAATTTGGCCCCAAATTTGAGTTTAATTTAATTTTAAATCTTTGCTCAACTTTATTATTATTTATATATATATATATATATTTCTTTCTTTATTTATAATTAAATAATTGTTTTATATTTTCCCAAAAATAACTTTTGCTACAAGATTACAATGAACATGTTCTTTACAGATCTGGAAATCTTATAAAATTATCTACAACTTATACAACTTCTACAAAATCTGATTCGGCCTCTAAATAGGATTAATTTGCGGTTGAACGAGATACTACCCAAAATCGCAGGAATGAAAAACAGTCGAGAAAGAAACATTCATAACTCACTAACCACAAATTCGATTGAGGTGTTCTTTACGGCCATGGAAAGATCTTAAAATCCTCTACAACTTTCAGAAAGGCTTATTATCTTTTTGGAGCCACTAATATGCCCAAAACAACCGATTTCTGAGACTGCATAGATTGACGAGTTTCAAATCAAGAATGAAGCTGCATTTCGGGAGTCTCTCCTCTAATCACATCCCCTAACCACGGATCTAACCCACAAAACATCATCCAATCAGAGGGATTAGGGTTTCTCACCTTGCCTTGAGTTGGAGCAGCAAGAACCCTAGGTTCCCCACCTCCTCTTCTCCCCCATCCTCTTCTTCCTTCTTCTCCTCCTTTCCTCTTCTTCCTTCCCTCTCCTTTCTCTACTTTGGGGGCAAGAGCAGCAGCCAGCAAGGAGGTGAAAAGGTGGCTAGGGTTAGAACAAGCTAGGGTTGGCTGCCTTTTATACTAGAGTTCTCTACACACATCCAACGGTCCACAATTACTCGGGTCACCGAAGGGGCAATACTTAGCCGAATTGGGCGAGTGAGTAGTCAAACGGAGTCGTCTCGACGAGCTCTACGCAACCAAGGTCTCCGATCGTCCATCCGAGCAACGGATTTAAAAGTCAACTTTTACCCCTCTCACGAGTAATTAGTCAACTCTCTTTATTTTTTTCTATTATTTTTCATTACCGGTATTACAGCTCGGGACCGAGCGAAAAGAGAGAGGAACAGGGGATTCTCGCCGGCGATGTAGAAGAACACGGCGGCGGGCGGCGACGAAAATTGCGCGTCAGCGATTTAGGGCACGAATTGGCTCGAGGAAAAAGGAAACACGGGCGGACGATCTCGGCTTCTTTTATTGGGAAAAAGAGACCGGATTAGGCACGGATCGGTCGGGAATTGCTCGCCGTTGGTTCGGATACGGAGAGAGAGACCGACTCGGATATGGTTAGGGTTTGCGTGATTTGTGTGCTAATCCGAGCGCGCGTGAGCGGAGGGCGCGCGAGCTCGGGCGGATGCGGTGCGACGCGTGCGGCTCGGGTTGCGGCCGAGGTGGCGCGGGCTTGGGCGGTGCAAATGGCGCGGCGACACAGCTCGAGCACGGGGACGATGGGCCGACAAGTGGGCCCCACCGTCGCCGGCCCGGCGCGTGGGGTATGGCCGGCGGACTTTGGCGCACGCGGGAAAGCCGGTGGGTTGCGGCCCACGGCGGGAGGGAGAAGCGCCCGCACGACGACTAGGGAGGATTGGGCTGACGGCTCGATAGGGAAAAAAATTTGGGCGGGAAAAGGATGGGTAAATAAAGAAAAATAGGATATTGAATTCCCACGACTTAATTAATTCCAATTAATCATTTAATTGGTTAAAAATTATTTCTAGTACTCTAAAAATTCGCTAAAAATCCAGTTAATTATATTTTGACATGTAGAATTTAAGAAAAATCCTACCATGCCATTTTCACTTATTAAATGCATTTTAAAATTAATTGTTTGCTCTAGGTTAATTCAAAAATTAAAATTCTTTTTGGAAAATTATTTAAATGATTTTTAGAGGGCACAACTACAGGGTGTGACACGACAAGACGGGAGATTGGCTTTTGCACTAGAAATGACAAGAAGATAAGATGATGTGAGGAGGAAGATAAGGGGACAAGTATAAGGACTTACTCTGATCTCTTTGGCTTCAGAAACGCAGTCCTTCCGCGAGTTCCAAGAGCAGGCTTCTTGACGGCTGAGGCGCCGACCTTCATCAGCTTCCCAGCCCCTTGAGGTTTCGCCAGCTTCGGCCACTGTTTCTTTGGCAGGCCACTTGGTCTGGGAGCTAAGGAGGTGGGTCCTTGGTTGGCGGTGCCAGAAGATGATTGGACGTCAGCTTGCTCTTTAAGAGAGTCTAACTCTTGATGGTCGATCAACAGGCTGGTAACGTCCATTAAAGGCCAATCCTATGAGGATTGGCATACTATTCCTACCAGTCAAAAACAAAGACAAAAAAGATATAGTTTGACATCGGGAGGTCGTAGATAGGCTGTGGGATGTCGGATGCATCAGACGGCGGGTCGACTATCACCTGAGCCACATGGTCCTTCACGGTATCCTTGATGAGGATTGCACCAAAAGATTTTCAAGGTTAGTATTCTAGAACACCATATGTTATGGAAGATACTACTCGTCATAAGTGATGTATACCCCAATGTGAAAGGCGCGTTGGATCATCCGCTCCCATGTACACATACGCGGGCTGACCACGAGCTTGGAGAGGTTGAATCCGACAACGTACAAAATCTTAAATGAATTCATACCTGGTCAGACCATGCTCGCGAAGTTTATGGATCTTCTCGACAAAACACCCTAGGACTTCAGTCAAGGATGGTTTGGAGATCCTTAGCTTAGACTGAGTTGGCTTCTCATTGGGAACGACCAGACAAGGAGAGGTTTCATTGACATGGAGGAAGAACCATTTCATTCTCCAATGTTTCCTCAAAGTTGGGCAGTTGAATAGGATGTAATCTTCCCTCATACCATCCTGGAGGCGATGCCCACAACAATCAGAGATCTAGAAGACTCCATGAACCTAACATCATAAAAATACCTAAACAGATCTAAGAAAGGCGGTACTCCTAAGTATGCCTCGCAGAGACGGGTAAAGATACTCAAGAAACTGATGGACTTAGGGTTCAGATGGAGAAGATGGAGACCATAGAAGTCAAGAAGCAAGACCAAGAATTCGAAAGGGAACAACAAGAATCCACTCTGGACGAAGAAACAAGAGTTATAATCTTGCCTAGATCGGTGAGAGTAGTGGTACCTCCTTCAGAGCGTTCTAGCACTCTTATGCTAGGTAAAGCCCCATCTTGCTAGACCTTGTTCAACATCTCCTCGGTGACGACGGACTCTGGGAGATCCATGGAGACCTTGGAGGTGTTAAGGAGGGTTTTTGCTAGGGTTTTGCCGCAAAGGAGGTTGGAAACGAAAGGGGAGGCGAATGCAACTACGAGGGATGAAAGAGGGAATGGAAAAATCCCATACCAACCGACACCGAATACCAAAAATCCTGACCGAATGTCGTTTCCGCAAGAAACAACAGGAACGGGTATGAGAACAGGAACGGGAATGGTTGGGGTGCTTTCCCGACTGTATTCGCGGATCTCATATTTGACCGAGAAAATTCTCGTGGGAAATTCCCATTTATCAAACCTTCTCAACCAATTTCGGCCCACACAGCTACACGCCCACACCCCACCCGGCCACCCCCTGCCGGCCCACTGAGTGTTTGCGAAATGTTCCTTTAGCATATGGTCTCACTGATACATGGGCCTTCCTAATTCAAACGTGTCAGCTGCCTCATATTGCAACCTGTCATTTTGCTACTTTGTTTTGTGTAATACTGATGCCTCATATTTGTTGTAGGACGATGATGTCGCGGACAGTGAAGAAGGAGCAGATGATCTGGACTTTTACATGTAGAGTTCCTTGTTGCTGCCTGCTGGAGGACTTGTGCTATAATGTTGTTGGATTATCAATTATGCATGATCAACTTGTGAGTTGTGAGTCACTGAGTTGTGATATGTTGCTTTTTAATTTGGACTTGTGTTGTAATGTCATTGGATTATGCATGGTTGCAATTGTTGCGTCGAGTTACCTCTTTGAAGTGGTTACATGTGTGTCGACATTCCCGCTTTTTTTATCGATTCCCTATCATAATTGATATGATCCTGACCTTTTCGAATGTCCCGTATTACTGAATTCATTTTCCCGTCTGCCTTTCCCGTTCTTGTTCCCGATCTTGGCTAAAAAATACGGGAACAGAAATGCTTAAGCTCTTTCTCGACCGTTCCCGACCATTTTCATCCCTAGCAGCTACAGTACGAATGGAACCCAAATGGATCTCATATGGGTTTTTATAAGTCAGGTCCGATGGTTTGAATTCTAAGAAATCACGCCGGAATATTTGCCAGTTTTTTATATGGAAGTTAAGTTTCTGACCTCAATCCAAATTCCCAATGATGATTATGTTCGCTACTTTAACTAGAGAAGATAGTTGGTCAGAGGGTTATACCTATTTGGTGTACCAAGAACGATAAAGTAGTTCTGACAAGAATCGGTATTTGGGTTAAATGGTCAAGAACGCTAGTCGGTTCATTTAAATTGAGGTTGGGGCTATTGTCAGGGTTATAGATAAGACATATCTCCTATACGTGGGTTTGTGCTGTATGGAAATACCACATACCTAATGTTATACGAGAAAATATCCTTAGATACCATAACAAGATTGAGTCCGAAAGGAAATTGTTTTCGCTCGATATAAGGTGCCAGATTCCTTCTCGTAAAAGACAATGTTTCCTCGGCTCATTTCCTATCTAGGATCTCTTAGTTCTAGTTAGAGATGAAGTCAATTGTCGGTATAAATACAAGGCCCCCCATGGGGTAAGGATTATCGAATTACAAGCCATAGCCAGAGCTATACAAAGATAGAATCCAAAGGAAGTTGAAGCCCTAGTCGCCGATAAGTTCTCACTGGGTTGTACTCGGTTAGTTCTAGTCGACGAGTCCAAGAAGCTAGTCAGTTCCCTATTGTAATCTGTGTGGAAAAACCATTTTTCCTCCACTCCTTCCTCAAGGGTGGGCAGTTGAAGGGCATGTACTCTTCCTTCATCCCATCCCGAAGGTAGAGACCACAACATTCGAAAACCCTAGATGATTCCATCATCCTAACGTCATAGATAGATCTAAACATATATAGGAAGGGTTGTACTCCCAGGTATGCCTCACATGGATGAGTGAAGATACTCAGGAAGGCAATGGAGTTGAGGTTTAGGTGGAGAAGGTGGAGATCATAGAAGTCAAGAAGAGAAAGAAATTCAGAAGAAAGGGGCAAAAGACCACATTTTAAAGAGGTAAGAGTAATGATTTGCCCTAGGTTCGTGAGGGGATCGGTACCTCCTTCGGAGTGCCCCATTACTTGTGTGCTCGGGAGAGCTCCCTCCTATTGAAGCTTCGCGGGCGCCTCATCGTTGACGATGGATTTTGGGAGATCCATGGAAGCCTCTGTGGTGATTGAAGGGGTTTGGAGGTTTAGGTTTTCTTCGATGGCGTGTGAGGGAATGGAGACAAAAGGGGGAGGTGGATGCGCCAACAGTGCAAACAGAACTCAAATGGATCTCATAAGGGGATCTTATTAGTCACATCTGACAGTTCGAATTTCGAGGAAGAAAGAGAGGTTGCTAGTGGAATATTAGGCAGTTAGAGTTTTTGACTTCAATGAAAATTCAAATTTTGGTCACATTCTCAGCCATGGTTAGAAGGAAAACCTTGTCAAGTGCTCTGTTCCTACTTGCTCATCTGAGAACGATCATGTCACTCTGATAAGGGATAATCTGTAAATTACCAAGTCGAGAATGTTGTTTCGATCATTTGTATTGAAGTCGGGGGGTTACTGCCAGTGTTACGGATAAGACATACCTCCTATACTTGGGTTTGTGCTATACTAAATACCACATACCAATGCTACACGGGAATGTATACTTAATTAAGGTAATAAGACAAGCCTGGAAGGAAATTATTTTTTCGAGATAGAAGGTGTCAGAGTCCTATTCAGGGAAGACAAGGTTTCCTCGACTTATATCTACCTAGAGTCTTCGAGTTCTACTTGAAGAAGAAGACGGTCATTGCTATAAATACAAGGCCCCCTGTGAAGGCAGGAGGGAGAATCATAAGCTACAGCCAGAGCCACATCAAGAGACAATCCGAAGAAAGTCGAAGCCCTAGTCATACATAAGATTCTGTCAAGCCGTACTTGGCAGGTTTTAGTCGGCGGGTTAGATTAGCTAGTCGTCTTCCTCATTGTAATATGTGTGATACTTTTCCCTTTCCCCCTAGATATATATATAAAATAAAGTAAGGTTGTTACTCATATTGAGGGTCTGAACTAGTATTAACCCTTATCCCTTCTCTACCAGATACCATACCTTGGTTTCAATGTTCTCCATACTCTATAGATACTATAGATGGGTATAGTCCGTCGACGATTACTAGTACTCGTCCCAAAATAAATTTATTTTTAACCTATCCACATATATCAACATAAAATCAAAAAGACTAGAATACCATTATTTTATCAAATCCGAATGCATTCCTCTTTTTAGTTACTCCAAATATATTTATTCTCTATTTTCACAAACTCAAATCGCAACGACGGCTTAAAAATGAACTTATTTGCCGACAAACGGAAGGGGCAAAAATGATCTTATTCTTATATGGAGGGAGTATATTACATATAGTTGGAATATCTGTAGTACTATCACAACTATCACAAACAGTTTTTACTGTTTCACTCCCTTCGTTTCGAAATATCTATTTCTAGCTATGAATCTGGAGTTAGAAATAAGTACATTTTGTGACGAAGAGAGTACAATGTAGACTGTCAATGTAGATGTGGGCCTTACGATTTTTAAATATTCTTCTAAAGTATATTTTTTGTGAGAAGCTGCGAGAGGTCCTATTTGGAGCATGCAATGGCTGCAGTTTCTATCAGAATCTTTAATTTTCCAAACAGTTCAGATTTTTACCCAGTTTCTAAGAATTTATAGCTATATAATACAGAAAATAAATTAGAAGCCAGAAGCTAGAAAACCTTTTGTATAGATTCTCAAAAGCTAACTATCAACCAATTACTTCCTAGAATCTTAATCTTCTAAAGGGCTAAATAGGGTACACTCTCTCATTCCATTCCAAGTATAAGTTGTCTAATTCTCAACCATTTTATCAAATATAATATATGTTGTATTAAGATTTTATATGTATTTATTCTATTTTCTTCTATGTTTGGTCTTATCAAATAGTAAATGCTCATTCTCTACAAGATTATTCACGTTTTCCAACATGGTATAAATGAACGGAAAAAATGTTATTTGAGCTAGTTTCTTTGATTTTGTTTCTAAAACCTAAAACAGCTTAAAATATAGAGCAGGATGCCTTTATAGAAGCACGAGCAGACGACTTGAACAAGTTGAATCCTAGCTAGAGCACACCAATATGCATCAAAAATAGTCAGCTACGGTGGAGTCCATAATATTTAACATTGTATCGTATAAGGAAGAAAAACTTATGTCTTACTTGAGCTAAGGGAATACATGGGTCATACGGACTATGCAAGAGCTAAGAGCTATTTCAGTTCGTAAATGTAAGTATTTTTAGGCTATTTTGTTCTTCGACCGTCCTTGAGAAGTTATTCCCTCCGTTCGTATAGGAATTTCTAAGTTATTAAGCAAGATAAGATAACGATAAGAACAAATTTTCTCATTTAGTCATCTCATTGGTCAAATTTTTAAATTTTAAATTGCTTTGATTTCTCTCCTAAGTACTCGATTGGCTGAGGGTTTGTGAATTGTGCATTGGAATCTGTGTCATATAAATGCTTATGTTTTGTATAAAATGTGGATATAAAATATGCTTATATTTGGGAGTGAAGAGAGTACAAAATTATTCAATCCATGCAAATGTGCGTTATATACTCCCTTCATCCTGAAATAAATCTGTTGCTAAAGTTTAGACTTTGCCCCACTAAAAATCAATTCTCAGAGTTCAATTGGTCCATAAATTAAGAAACTTTGCCCTTCATTACCCTTTATCTACCCACTCTCTAATACTTTAATAGACGGCTTTTATCTAAAGAGTAAAATAAATTCTCCAAAAAATACCTTCAACTAGAATATGACATTTGTTTCGTTAAAACAACATTAGTATATATTGTCAGGAAAAGTATTTTTTTTGATCGATGATCTTGTAAATAGGAATTAATTAAGGTGATGCACTACGTACTGTATGTGTCAATACCTGATTCAAAAGAGAAGCAGTTATCCAGAAAAGCTAACGCACCATGAGAAGCTCTCCGCGAACGGTTTGACCGTTTGACGCCCTTGCCCATTTGGTTATCTCAGTGTGGCAAAAAATCAAAGCATGTCCAAAGTACTCAAACAATGGCGTTGAAACATAGATAAAAAAAAACGAATCCGTGCATAATAAGCCAAAGAATGCACGTTCATGGGGCCCACAATTTGGAGCAGCATTCCAGGAAAGGAAAGCAAACTGCCTTACGCAGATTCTTTGCAAACTTCCTAATCCTGGCATTTTGCGCCACAAAACACAAACACCTAACACCAACCAATTTGAAACACCCAACACCAACCAAATTCTTCATTGTTTGCAAAGGAACTCTTCAAGACAGAAAGTATTTTTATTTAGAAAATGGGTTAAAACCCAGCCTCTATATCTGAATGGATGTACACAACAAAAAAAACAGAGTATTTTCTCACAAGTTAAAACATAAAGATAGAACATTATAAAGTCTTAGGCTAGGGAAGAAAACGGGTCGGGAACAGACGAAAACCATCTCTACCATTTCCGTTTTCATATTTTCTTTAAATCGAAAACCACTGATATAAAAACGGAATTGAATATTATCGAATACGAAAATAGAGCAAATACTAATCGAAACAAATAGATAATGAAAATTTATCAGAATATAAAAACCCCTTAAACTGGATTTCTCAAATCAACGAAGAGATTTAGCTCAATATTTTTCTAAAATAATAAATTGACATTTCTAATTTTTATCCATTGATAATAATATACCTAGTCATATGCTTCACTTTCCATGAGAACCATAACTATATTCATCTAATGGTAAGTAGTATGCATAGCCTAATAAAAATAATCATTGGGCAAAAGTAAAAGCATATCTAAAGCACCGAACTAGAAAAAATATCTAAATTCAACTAACCATCTCAATACTCAATACAAATATGAACATTTAGTGATAAGGACATCACGTTCGGAAAAAACCATGCTTATATTACACATCACCAAGCTAAAGAAGCATATGTTCTAATTGGGTTTACTTATTATGACAAACGTTACTGTACCATAAGTTTTCTATTTTCTCATTTGCAGAAACACTTACATGGGTGAAGAAAAGAAGAGCGGGCTCACAAAGTGCTTGGATGATTAAAAAAGTTGATTGGGACCAAACCAAGTACTACCCCAAGTCTATTTCTACACCATCATGTTACTTTAGGTCCATAGAAGGCAAGAGATGAAGTTTTACATGTTTTAAATTTAGATTTGACCCTCCTGATAGCATCAACTTTAAATGGACCTAGCCGCTGATCTAAAAGGAATGTCGGGGCCTATGAGTACTTGTTGAAAAGATTATGGAGTTTACTTTCCTATGATTTTCATCCCACGTCAAAATTCCTACCGAGCTATCGGGAATCTGCAAAACAAGTCATATACTTCATCTAGTCTGAGTCTAATTTGGACCTTGGGCCTTATAATTGTGTCGTGGGCTAAGCCCAAAAGGATGTGCACCCTAGGGCTAACCCTAGGATGTCCCTAATCCTATTTATTCAGTAGCCATAATCGTTTAGAGTCAGGTTTTGCTTAGATTATTGTGTCATGATAGTTTCGCCGCTAGATAGGTTTATGGAACCCCAATTTATGAGATTCATCTTATTTTCACAATATATTCAGATTGCAACTTCTACTCTCTTGCTTGTCTTGATTCGCTTGCAGGAGATAGTCTTATCGACGAGGTCGACCATGTTTTGGCTTGAGTGATAACCAACAGAGGGTTGGTTTAGAGATTGCAAGGGGTTCGGTCATCCTAATCGAAGCATTTAGATCATCAACATCGAGTCTCCACAATCGACCTATCCAGTACCTAACGGAAGATCGGGACCCTAGTCTTCATCATTTAGAGTAGAAGGTTGAAGCTAATCAGATGTATATGAAAAGTTACTTGTTTCTGATTCCGAGGGGAAAAAATTCGAACTCATTTCTATAAAATTTCCGACCAATTCCGGTTTCCAAGGGATAGATTCTGGTTTACAAGGAATAGTAGCTTTACTGTATTCAGCTTTGTTTTTTAGAAAAAATCCGAATTCAGTTCCGTTCTCAAAACTTTCTGAAAAAATTCCAACCAACACTTACCGTTTCCAAAAACAGGTCCAAAAAACAGAAACTTTTTGAACCATTTTCATATGTAGTCTTAGCTTAATCAAAAGTTTTCAGTCTGCATCATCTAATGTCTTTAAATAGAACTGTTTTCAATCTCCTTTGGCATAAGTTGACTAGTTGGAAGATTGTAGGAGTCACAGTCAGCTTTTGATATTTGAAACTGAATTTTTTTGCCGGGTTCATACTCAGACGTAAAATGTAAAGCTAAGAACACAAGGCTGCTTTGCATTGACCAGAGGTAAATGTGTTGCATAATATTGACATAGTCCAAAGTCCGAATGGATTTTTTCCTCAACCTGAAAAATTGACTGATAGCTAGAATATTTGCAAGAACCAATAGCACACGCTGTCTGGATTGACGTTCAAACGAGCTTTATAAAAAATTTTGTACTGCCACTATAAATTGGTTGTCTATATCAAAACAGTATTGGAAAATTCCTCGTTTACCTCAGGTTTCCTCGCTCAATCTCATCTATAACCCTCCATATTGCTCACAGGTTTTAGTTTGATCCCTTATATCATATATGTCCATTCCATCATTGGATCATGTGAAGGCCACGACATTTTCCAAAAGACCATATTGCCCCTTCTCATAATCATAAACAATAAACTTCCATTCAAAAAACAAAACCTTCAAATCATTCGACTATAAAAGAGTGATCAGGTGGAATTAGCATAAGAACTGAAATTTAAACAGTTTTTACACATATTGAAAATATTTTTGTTTTATTTTTTAGTGAATTCAACCAAATTATAGGAAATTTCAAAAGGAGCAAAATATCCAAATCACCCATTTTTTGGGGATTTTCCTTCAGCTTCGAAATCAAAGTTATAAATTTTTGAACAGATGTTAACTAATTTGGAAAATGCAGTGAATGTGACTTGGGGGACCACAAATCTTTAAACAAAAGGATTACTTGCTAATGAGAAATTACATAAGTTACCAGTATAGTGTTTGTGCTAACGCCATGGTTTTATTTAAGGGATACACTTAAAAACAACCAGACGGCAAGATTATTTTCATAGTTTTTGTTTCACATAATTGTATATGACCATAAATATAATCTGAAATACATTCATGCATAACAATATATAATAAAGTAATGTCTCACATACTACTACAAATAAATTTTTAATTGCTTAATTAGATCTTTGAGGTCTTTAGAAAAGTTTTCGCATTCATTTGCATGACTGTTTAACATGTCTAGAAAGAAATCCATCTTTAGTGTATATGGTATCTGTGAATGACAGATAATAAGTTAACTTATTAATTTGATATGCATTTTTCAAATATACCTTATGCTCACAATGTTGATTAGCAATTTTTTCTCCTCCCACTTCTTTAGGTATACATAAGGAAGCCCGACAATTTCCTATAAAAATCAAATTTTTATTTGTTGGAGATAAATAAAATAAATAATTGATAAGAAATATTAAACATGTTATAAGTTATTACCAGTTATAATTTCTTGGAAACCATCTTGGTAATTCAATACCATCAATCGCGAAGCTGACGGGTAGAAAAGGATCAGTCTGCAAATATAAATTAATGTATCAGTGATCCAATTTATACTAATCCGTTGCGAGCATAAAAATAGAATTTTGGTTTGGAATAAACTAGCACAGTATCCACGTAAATGAAAATGAAACCAAATCAGAGAGAGCAAAAAAATAAAATACCTGACCTCCTAAATGCAGTATGAACACTTATAGCAAAACAAAACTTCATTCAATTTGGATGTTTCCACTGTAACTTCATGACTCGAACACTATCATAATGAGATGGTTTTAATTTTCACAAAATAATCTCATCTCCAATGTACAGCCTTTGCAAAAAAAAACATTAAGAGATAAGAAGAGGAAACGGCAGAAATTTACCAGCCGTGAATACACGCATGTGATCACCTCTACCTTTCGCCGTCCAGGCTGCCGCCGGATGCGACAGAAAACGGTACACTCCCCTGTCTCTTGGACGACACGAACAGCGGCAAGAAGGCGTCGGCGCGGCAAAGAAGGCACGGCAAGAAAACGGGCAATTCCTTGCGTAGACTGATCAGTGAATTTTAGGCGCGGCAAGAAAACGGGCAAGAAGGCGCCGGCGCGGCAGCCGTGCCGACGGAGATATTAAGCAATGCAATGGAAACAAATCTTCTTCAATGTAGCCATGCTGACAAAGCCTGCAGTGGAAATAAATCTTCTTCTTTCAGCTGCAAATTGATCTTATGGCGAGTGATTAGAGGATATATATATAGTAGCTACAAATTGAGGTTCGGATTTTTAATTTGAATTTTTAAATTAGAGATTTGGTCATGCCACACGGGATGAGGCTGTACGACACGCCACACAGATGTATATATATACATATATATATATATATATATGGGCTACGTGTGGCGCGCCGCACGCCCATCCCGTGTGCTATAGCCAAATCTCTAATTTGAAAACTCAAATTAAAAAAGTAAAATTTGATATACAAGGCAATATTAATTTGTAGAACAATTTAAATGGTTCGGATTTTCAATTTGAGTTTTCAAATTAGAGATTCGGCCATGACACACGGGATGAGGTTGTGCGGCGCGCTACACAGAGAACCCAACTCACTCTCTCTCTCTCTCTTTCTATATATATATATATATATATATGGATGAAAAGATACCAATATGCATTAGAAGATCTCAAATAATGCCCTTCTTTTAACGAAGCATATGACAGTTTTCAAAGTTTTGAAAATCTGGCATATGATCCGTAACAGTTTGGGAGATAGAAAATGACCCTGAGTTCTGCAGAAATTCCTCTGAATTTCATGAATTCCAAAGGTATAAGAATCCTGCAGTTTCTGCAATTTTCAGTTCGATCTCTGCCCAATGGGCCTGTTTAGTTCGCCTAGTTGTGAGTTTGTTATGCTGCTTGATCTAGTGCTTTCTCCCTCTATCTTTAAAGCACAAGGAAGGAGTGCCTTACAGGGAGCATGGAGAAAACAAAGTCGGGGGAGGATCCATCCCCCAAAATTTAAAAAGAGAGAGAGGGATCCCTCCTTCCTTCGCCTCGTCGTCGCCCAAGCGGCCACCGGCAAAGCCGCGCGGCCGCAAGGACGACGGCGGCGAGGCTTCTCGCCGGCTACGAAGACGGCTGGACAGGGTAGGAAGCGGGATGGCGGATGGCGGCAGGGATGGCGATTGGCGGCGAGACCAGCAGTTGGCGGCGGAAGCCAGTGACGATTGCTACGGCGGCGACGGCGAAGGGCCGCCGCATTGGTGGCGGAGCGGCGGCGACAAAGGTGGAGCTCGGTTGCTGCAGCGGAGGAGGTGAAGGGCGGTCGCTTCGGCGGCGGAGCAGCGGCGATGAAGGTGGGCGGCCGCATCGGCGACGGAGCAACGGCGACGAAGGTGGAGCTCAGCTGCTGCGGCGGCAGAGGTGAAGTGCGGTCGCATTGGCGGTGGAGCGGCAACACGTGCTCTCGACGACGCCCTCACCGGATGACTTCCTCGGCGACCACGACTATGCCGAGAGCTAGCCCAGCGGCGGCGGGTGGACGGGCGTGGACTGGGCCGCTTCTGGCGACGACGGGGAAGTTGTCCTCCTCGCTGCCGCCTGGTCGTCCTCCTCGCCGCCGCCTCTCTCCGGCGGGAGGCGTCGAAGAGTCGCGCGGGCGGTACAGCGTCATCGGTAGGCCCCTAGTCGCCTTGGCGTCGAGCCCATGCATTGGCGCTGCCGTGGCTCCCGCCGCCCTCACGGCGGGGAGGAGGAGGCTCTCGGATCGGGTCAGCGTGGCTGCGCGGAGCGGCGCCGCAAACTTAGAAAAAAGAAGAAGAAAGAAGAAAATAAATTGGAAAAAAAGGAAGAAGAAGAACAAAAAAAGAAAAAAGGAAAAAAAGGGGAGAAGAAAAAAAGAATAAAAGCAGTAGTAGTAGTTGCGTGACCGGACCCGACAGCACTTGCACCGTGGTGGTAGTTTCGGAGAGGCGACATGGCGAGGCTTTCGAGGTCTTGATGGCAACTAGGGGTCGTGGCATGGCGTCGGTTTCTAGCGGCTTGCAGATCAGGTGGCCGACATTGCCCGGCAATGGTCGGTGTGGTGCGGGACTACGTTAGTAGACGGCTCTTGCAGCAACGACATCATGTGACGACTAGGCTTGCAGCGGATCGTGGCGGGTGGCTTCAGCCTTGCTGGGCTATCTGGTGCGGTACATCATCAGAAGACCGCGTAAGCTCCTGGTTGCTGGCTAGGCGGCAAAGGTTAAGCGTGGCGGTGAAGCAACGAGGCCAGGTCGACTCTCTATGGCGGCTCAGTTGTTCGACGGAGATCGGGGGAAGCAAGACAACTACTCTCTCGCTATTACGACGACAATAGAAATAGATCCGTGATGAGGAGTGAAGTAGCAGGCGTGGCGTAGCCCCCGCAAAAAGGATAGCAGTAGCGGGCGTGGCATGGCCCCCGTGAAGAAGAGTGTAGGAGCGGGCGTGGCGTGGCCCCCGCGAGCGGTGAGGTGGTGTCCAACGACGGATGAGGCGAGGCCCCTGCGCGTTGAGTCCTATAAAAAATCCGGATTTGGTGGTTTTCACCCTGTCGGGTGGGGTCTAGCATGCTGCGGCACAGCGGCGACGAGTACCGTGTGACGGAGACCCTTTCGGTGAAGTGCGGTCTGTATTCCCCTTTGTCCAGTTGAATCGGAACTTTGCGGTAAAGTTGTCACAGCTAGTTTATGTGTATGTTTGGCGGGTGCCGTCCTTCAAGACGTCGATCTTTCGGCCATGTGGTGTAAGTGGGTCAGTGGGTCTTGTAAGGGTTCTGGTGGAAGCTCCTTTTGAGCGTTTGCTCGGGTTGAAGTCCCAATCCAACCGGGCGAGTTTTCTTTTCTTTTTTTCCTGCCTATGGCCTTCCAGGGCCGTAGTCTTGTATTTTTTTTCTGCTACATCAATAGAACACGCGCTATCTTGTGCGTTTTCGTTCAAAGAAAAGCACAAGGTAGATAGAACCTTCAAACTGACAAAACCTTCAAGATTTTATTGAGTCAGTTTTACAAAAGTATAAAAAAAATTTGGCAGCATCAAACTTACAAATCCAATACAAAGGACATGGCAGACGACCCTTGTAATAGGTGTAACAAATCAATGAATCATGCGGTGTAGATGTTACCAGGATCTCCCATCAGGCATTCAACGGGTAATAGTAGATCGCTGTCTCAGATAAGCAGCGTCTGACATCATCTTTACAGTTGCAGGTCGTGTGTTTTCAGATGCTTATACCTCTGATCCACATTTGATGACCTTGCAGCCTCTGTCAAACCATTGGTAACAACCAACTTCAGAATCTCAAAACCCTCTTCTATGGCTGAATCGATCTAGGTTAAAACAAAACATGCAAGCATAAGAATCTGCTCCCCAGTCCTCACTACACAATTCTTCAGGGTCTTTACATGCAGAATGATAAAAATTGTGATAGTGAAATAATTAGGTCAAAAATGGTTTCACCAGAATGATTCCATGACAAAAAAATCGCCAAGAGTGTCACAGATATTGTTATAATAAGTCCTCCAGGTAACTTAGACCTCAGCAGTTCGATTTCTAGGACATGGTGATATTACCTAAAACAATTAAGATCATTAAAGAGATCTCAAGGGCTCTGAGCTTCAACGGATTGGATTGGCACACCACATGGAAGTTGACCAGGTTAAGCCAATCTTCAAAACATACACATGCTGCAAGCCTATACATATCATCCCTCATTTGCATATAGCAACACAGAAATTATTAAGATTTTTAACTTAAGTAGAACAAATCTAGGTGTGGCTCGCTTACATGCAGAATATAGCTAGGGTTTTGGACTTTTGGTCATATGAATCTATCCCAGCAAATGAGCATGATCATCCAGTGAGAATTATGGAAGTAATAATACAATGATTACTGAATAAAAACTAAAACTCAAAGAAAAAAATGAATGACATGAAACTACAAGTACAAGCCTATACCTGTTCTCGACCGGTCTTATTGAACTTCTTGAGCACAAAAGCTTTGGATACATTTGGCTAGGTGGCCGTCCAATTCCTGAATAAGTTAAAGTAGGAATATTTATCCACATAAAGGAAAAAAAACTGAATGCCACAGATGTCGAACCTACCAATCCTTAATCGACCAAATTCTCGGTTCTTATGAAAATGGTATATCACGCTCTTCACCCTGATAAGCTAGAAAGGTAAATCTTTTGTGTCAATGTAAAAAACACTTATTTGCAGACATAAATTAGTTTCACATAGCTAATGGTAAACTAAACATGTTTAAAACAAGGGAGCATGCTACCACACTGATAAGAGTGTGCTTATGTCTGGTAAACCTTTCAACAGAACTATGGCTGCCTAAGGCTATCGCGACGTCCCTCTCACGTCTCACCTCACCAGAAAAAGAGGGTAAAAAAGATTGGGAGGAGAAAAGATAGATGGATACCCTGGAGTTGCGATCGAAGGAGTAGCGGAGCTCGGGGTTGATCTCGAGCGGCGGATGGGGACGGGATCGGCGCAGCGGCGAGGCCTGGAGGATGGAGGGGGCGGAGCAGCGGTGGCGATGGCGCCGAGGCGGATGAGATCGGCGCGGGGAGGCGGCGCTGCGGCGGATGGGGGCGCGCGGCGGCGGATGGAGGCGGCGGAGTGGCGACGCGGGCGACGGATGGGGGAGGCGCGCAGCGGAAGACGCGCGACGGCATATGGAGGGGACGGAGCGGCGGCGAGAGCGATGGCGCGGGCGGCGATGGAGGCAGCGGAGCAGCGGCGCGAGCGACGGATGGGGGAGGCGGGCGGCGGATGGACGCGGCGGAATGGCGGCTCGAGCGGCGGATTGGGGGAGGCGCGCGACAGAAGATGGGGATGGTGCCCGCGTGATCGGGATGGATGGGAGAGAGATGGCGCGCGTCATGGGGATGGCGCATGTGATTTCGTCCCGTGGGATGATGAGTGAGTGAGAAAAGAGAATGTATCTAAGCCGTTAATAAGATGAATTATAAGTGATGATAAAGATAGAGATAGAGATATATGCTCTGTCTGTATCATTTCTCTCGACAAAATTTGCTACAGCACACCTAAATTTTATGGTATTTGCTAAAAAGTGTAAACGGTCGGTTTTGCTAGAAGACACTCAGTTTGTGTTTATTTGACGGTAGCGGTAGACACTCATGGCATTAAAATATTATATTTTGTTGACTATCTATACTACTTTAAATTATACTAATGATGATGTCTAAGACTACTTTCAATATCACAAACTGACATGTGGGGCCATAAGGTACCCACACATGGATTGCCCTAGAATTGCTACCGATGGAAGGGTGAGGGCATTGGAACTCGGAAGAGAAAGTGATTGCCGCTGCTACCTCCACCATCTGCCAAGCCACTAACTATGCTATGAACTTATAATTTTTGTTTTTGCTTTTATTCCTTATAATATCCATTGCAACGTATGAGCCTGTACTACTAGAGAGAAGTTGACAAATGACCTTAATGTCTTCTTCCTCGTCCGTCCCGCCTCATATGTTCTTTCAATCTTCCTATCTCTCTGTTCTTCAACATACCATCTTGTTGTCCGGGCCAAATCCAAAGCATGTAGAGCTGTAATTAGAATTTTATAGGATCACAAAGGTCTTTCCTAACCCAAAAGCTAGCCAATGAGGTAAGGGGTTTTCTCATTTATATATTAGATCTCTTGTCATTTCACAACCAATATGTGACTATTCAACAATTTCCCGCTTCACACATTGGTCCCTCAGCCGTTCACCACCCCTACACCATATATCGACGGTCTCTCGGGTATACGGGTCCTATAAGCACCCATGGTGCATCAGACCCTCACACTTTAGTATCCCTTGGGCTAAAGATGTTGAACTAGCCAGGTTATGATACCAATTATAGGATTACAAAGGGTCTTTCCCACCCAAAAAATAACGAATGAGGTGAGAGGCTCCTCCACTTATATATTATATACTAAATGATACCCTGCGCTTTGATGCGAAATAAATAGATGAATATATGTTAAATATTATAGAAATATTGAATGTTAAAACATTGTGAAAATGATGTGAGAAAGATGATTTGATATACTTGTATGTTGAACTTTATAATATTATATTCTAAATGATGTATCATGCTTACATGTGATCACTTAGGCCTTATTCGTTTCACAGGAAAAATAGAGGAATATTGTTCCTACCGGATTTATTCCTACCACTAGCATTCGGTCCACAGGATTGCATGCCAGGAAAAGTAAAGGAATTTTTCCTTTGATATTGTTTGCAGTGAAAGAACGGAGGAAATTCCGCATCCAATCGGACCTCATTGGAAATTTCTGGCGGGAAATGAGCGCGCGCGCGTGCACTCTCGCGCCAAAACGGCAAGCGCCACCGAAAAGAATTAATAAAAATTCCTAAAGCTTGGATAAATATATATTCCCGGCTCGAAACAGCCTTTTCCTCTCCCCCTCTTCTTCTGTGTCTCCTCGCTCGCAATCCTCTCTCCGCAGTCGAATCCCTCCAACACCTCGTACTAGCAGGCACCTACGCCTAAGCCGTTGCCGTACGCGGCATCGGCGAGGAGGACAGGACAAGCAACCGGGATCGTGCGAGGAGGAGGACGGGACGAGCTGCGGGGATCGGCGAGGACGAGCGACTACGGGGATCGACGACGACGGGACGAGCGGCAGCAGGGATCGACGAGAAACTATTGATTGCAAGTCTGTGCATGTTCCAGCTTTTCAATCCAAACAGTCTAAATTCTCACCTAGTTTCAATGAATCGATAGCAACAAAATGGGAAATTTTTTGGTCAATTGCAGATGGCTAATCATAAAAATAATGAGCAACGAGAACATCATTCGCATTCACAAGGATGTAGTAGTGTCGGAACTGATCGTTTGTCCTCACTGCCTTTTGAACAAATAGGTATTGTTTACATGTTTAGTACATATGCCAGTTTCTTACTAGTTAGTAGGACCATTGTAACTGAATTTGGGCATGTTTTCAGCTGCTTTAGGTACCACAAGCACCTGTCGTAGAGCTAAATGGAATCACCAAATGGTTTGCTATCTTATTAAGCTGTTGAAAGATCATGATGTACCTGGTTTTCGAACACACAATGCATGGAGCAAGGATGCATGGACAAGTATTGCTTCTCAATTAAATAACAGGTTTGGTATATCATAGACTGTTAACCAAGTCAAGCAAAAAGAGCAAGATTTGAAGAAGGAATATCGAAGTGTTAAGGATTTGTTAGCTGAAAGTGGCTTTGGATGGGATAGTGAGAGAATGATGGTAGATGCACCTAAGAGTGTTTGGGCCACGTTTGCTGCTCGCAAGAACGGCAAGGAACCCCTCCAGTGGAAAGACAAGTCTTACCCATATTTTGATGATTTATCTGCACTTTACGAAGGTGAGTGAAAGCCATAGTGCATTGTCTTTTTGACATCATGTTTTTTCTATATTTCTAATTTGTGCTCAACATGATATATATACAGGCCATTATGCTGAAGGAAGGACTCGTCGTGGTATGGACTATTATGCAAGCAAGGCATTCATTTCTATTGATGAAAGTACTGATGCTTACCATAGTCCACCACCTAATTTACAAGGTCCAGGCGAACCTGGTTTGGATTTATTTGATCAAAAAGAAACAGAGGATACAAATTTGGATGTTGCCCATCGGTCATCAACACCAATGCAACCTAGTCCAGAAAAGCCTAGTAAACGCGCAAAAAGACAGAAGACAAGTACTACTGAACCAGCTGACGGGTTTCATGAGAGATACTTACAATTGAAGAAGGAAGAAATAAATCGATTTGCAGCTATTGAAGAGAGGAAACTAGAGGATCCCTACAGCATTAACAAGTGCATCACAACTCTTGAAGGCTTAGATGGTCTACAAACAAGTGACATTTTGATGGCATTTTGTGGCCTTTGACGAGCTCTTCCTTGTTCTTTTAAATGATACCTAGTACCACGATATGGAGCTATAAATTGGGGTGTATTTGCATAACCAGCATCTACAAGATAAAATTTACCACTTGTAACTTGAAAACCATGGTTAAGTGCATCATGCAAAACTCTTGCATCTGAAGTTGAGCCCTCCCATCCAGGATGTACATGCACAAACTTCAAATCAAAATCACAAGCAACCATACAATTTTGTGAGATTGTTTGCTTCCTATTTCTGTATGGCTCTTGCTCATCCAATGGAAGTTTCATAGGGATGTGAGTACCATCTATAGCACCAATGCAATTCTGAAAAAAAAGGCACACCATTGTTTGAAACTTTTCTCCAATTCATGAAATGTATGCCATTCCCATTCAAAATTTGAAATCAGAACAACTTAACAAGTGGTCATACCTTAAAAAAGGGGTAAAACTGTGGCTTGCTCAAGATTGGATGTGGGTGTAGGAAGGTGCACGAATGTAGACAGATGTAAGATTTGTTATTGCATTCAACACTGCTTTGAAATACCGATGTATTGTATCTGGGCTATGCTGAAACCGTTCTTGAAGTGTTTCATTGGTTGCATTATATGCTACTGTAAACAAGAATATAGCTACTTGCTCTTCCACTGCAACATGTATTGTATCAGCTATGTACCCTTTCTCACGCAACTTGTCGACTAGTGCATGAAAAATGCCGACTTCCATGCGAAAGTTCCTTTTGCATAATCTTTCATGTCCAGTTAAAATCTCCTGAACACGATAAGCCCCTGAAAGTTTTGATGTGTGCATTGGTCTCCGGTAGAAGATGATTGTGTTGAATCTTCTAAGGTAGGCAAAACAAAATGAATGAATTCATCATCACTATCTGATCTACGTCGTAGCTTGGATACATGGTGTCTGGAAGCAAATAAATTAAGTTGATGCTGTAAAATCAATATAAGAGAGTAAATATCATAGCATTTCCTATGAAAACTAACAATTTTATTGCACAACTTGAACAAGTGCTAACCTTATTGTTTCAGGAGCAAGTGATGTATAGCTGTGTTGGCTAAATGATGAGCAAGCTAATTCTCCAAAAATGATGCAGGCAAGCTTCTTCTTAGCAAATAGAAAGAGGAAGTGAAGTGAACGATGCTAGCTGAAACAAGCCCTGGAGCTATTTATATTATGCACTTGAAATGTAACGGCTAGTTTAGGCTGATGTGCTCAACGGTTGCTGGTTGATTCAAACTTCAAAAAATATTATATTTATTCAAGCAGCACAATGTTCCTGTGTTTTTCCTTTGGAGGGATCCGAATGTACTTTGTTTCTCAATTCCTGAGGTTTGGCTTCCTATAGGATTGGATTGAATGTGTCTTCTTAATCCTCCACTTTTCCTATCCCTGTGGGTTTCTATTCCTATGAAACGAATAGGGCCTTAAGATGTTTTGTAATAGTAATTGCTAATGAGTGATGATGTGACATATTTGTACTTTAAGTTTTAGCTTCTAATAATCTCTTGTGGGTACCAAACTACATATAGAAGGTATAGATTAGGTCCTCGTCCTTACATAATTAATATAAGACCATTCAACAAATTTTGGAAAAGGTGAGCAGGCAGGGCGGGCAGTGCAGCCACCCTGGGCCCCGGGCGTCAAGGGGCCCCGCTGTGTACAGCTAGGTGTGCACATATAGTTTGCCTTGTACGTACAGTTTGCTTTGTGATATATTAGTTAATCTCTTGGAAACAGGGTTATTAATTAAGCCATAGGTGCTTATATATGTTATATGTATGTATGCTTAAATCCTCTGAACACAAAAACTAGATAGAAGTTCGATGATTCTTATTTGTTCTACAAGATGGTCATGATAATTAGTGCCTGATGTATCTATAACACAATTTCCCTGGTCGCTTCATTTCTCTGGTGGCATTGCGCTAAATTTCTACGTTGCATGATTTTTAATTTTTTGGGTCATATCAGATATTATACACTTAAAAAGTTTGGTGTTAATGAATTCCTTTTATAGTATTTTTTATTTTTCATTCAATTATCACCTAACGAATAGTTTACTTTTAGCGTTGTGATAAAGTTAAACATTCCATCCTATTTAAAAACTTAACCACTATGGTTCAAATATTGCACATACAAGTAAGTAAACTTACAACAAATATTTATTAAGGCTATGGATGTAACATTGGGGCGTATATTAGGAGCGGACTCGTATGTGCGTGTATAGTTATGTGTATGCTAGGTTTTATATAATTAAATAATTTACTCATATATATACACATGCTACCTCAATTTTTTTCTCACCCTGACCGACCGGCCCTGAAGGTAAGGTCCCTTGTCTACTTTTGTCAACCATAGCATTTTTTACAACGGGCAAAAAAACTAAACATCAATCAATGAAGGCATTCTCTAGCCAACCTAGCGGATCAGCTTTGCAGAGGCAACCCATGAGATCACGCTGATTTAGACCACACACAGGCAGCGAACAAGCGCGTACCAAAGCAGAGCGAAACGCAGGCTCAAGCGGCAGGTGAAGTAGGTGTTGGCGATCGTTAAAACTTAATCCCATGTTCGACCGATTCTATTAAAATAAAGAGATCTCATCTTAATTTACCGTTCTTTATTTATTCTCACATATTTCGATGAGTTCAGTTGGATTAGCATGTTTTGCAGGGTTGATATAGCCCAATAAGGTAGTTTTCGGAAATTTTGGGATTTTTTTTGTATTTTTAATTTTTTAAAAGATTTGCAAAACTAATTTTCTGTTTCAAACAATTAAAAAATGATCCTCCGTCTTTCTATGGGAAGACGATTTTTATGACGTGTCTCACGGTCGTTGACCACCGTCGATGTTTTGGGCGTTTTTAAAATTTATGAAAATTCGGAGGGCCTACGCGCAAAAATTGCCAGTAACCGGGCGTGCCGGCGGCGGCGCGGATTAGGTTAGGGTTACTGGTGATTTTTTGCATTTAGGCCCTCCAAATTTTTGCAAATTTAAAAAACATCCAAAACATCGACGGAGGCCAATGGCCATGAGCCACGTCACATAAATCGTCCTCCGAAAAGCGATTTTTAAAAATCACCCTTCGAGAGAGCGACGGAGACCTTTTTGCAATTGTTTGAAACGAAAATTAGTTTTACAAATCTTTAAAAATAAAATTAAAAATACAAAAATTTAAATTTGGGCCGGTTTCCATTGAGATATAAAGAGCCCTCGAACCCCATCAAGACGAGGCCAAATCACATATTTGGCTTCACAATTTGGAATCTGGACAAAGGAGATAATTGAAAGAAAGGATTGTCTCACCGAGCTGGAGTTGGCGCCAGCCAACCCAGACAAGGGGCGACCGGTCCCTAATATGACCAGTCGGCCACCAACTCAGCCCCGTTGGCCCTCCAACTACCCAGAGCTGCTCCTAGACCCATTCGGGCATTGGCCAACCCCTATAATGGGTCAGGCCGGCCAGCCTTTCAGAAGAAGCCTGGTCGTCCCGTCCAAAGTCACCCATCAAACTTCCTACCAATTCTAGAACCTCCAAAATCACTAAGATCATGAAATCATCACAATCGTCATTGAGGAGGGATATGAGCCATCGTAGACCCGACCTTAGGGGTGGCTGACCGGCCCCACATGGGCTGGCCGCCCATGACTTTACCCATGGACGCCATGCTGTGCTTTATAAATAACGTCATTGTAAGTAGAGAAGATGCAACTGAAATATATAATATACAAGTACAAAGAAGCCCCACACTGCTGAAATAGTAGACTAGGGAAGAGAGTGAGCTAGGTACAAGTTATGAACCGGGGACAGTGGCATAGCTGTCGGGGGTGCCGGAGGGGCCCAACACCCCCTCCCCCCGTGTTGGCATAATTGCTATACGACTTAGGCCCTGTTTGTTTGAGGGACTAATCTCTCTAGTCCCTTGAAATTAGTCTCTTTTAGTCCCAAAAAACCCAAACACCCTTGACTAAAAGGGACTAAACTAATTTTAGTCCTTAGTTCCTAATTGAGGTGCTTTTTGGGACTAATCTCACCCATTCCACCGGATGCCCTTTCACCGTGCCGCGCCCGGGCCGCCGGTTCGGCGCCCTCACCGTCGCCGTTGCCGCGCCCCTCTCCGCCACATCCGCCCCGCCTCACGGTCCCGCGCCGCTCGCGCAGCCCGCCCTGCCGCCGCCGGCTCCGCCCGCGCCGCTGTGCCCGCCCCAGCCGCCGTCGGTCGGTCCGCGCCACCGCCCGCCTAGCCGCCGGCCCCGCCTCTCGCCGCGCTCCCGACTCCGCCGCCGCTTGCCCCGACTCCGCCGCCGCGCCCCGCCTTGGCCGCCGCCGGCCCCGCCCGCGGCGCGCGGGCCCCGCCCGAGCTGCCTCGGCGGTCCCGCCTCGACGCCCGAGCCGCACGTAAGCGATTATGCTATTTTCAGCGCTGGATGCTTCTTTAGTTTTAGGGTAAGAGAGAAATGAGAAAGAGGGAAAATAGGTTGTGATGTGGAGCAGCGGACAACTAGTATTGTAACGATTTTGTTCAGCTTTTGATCAGTCATTTTTGTTATCTGGGATAAGTATATGGCTATTGGGGATGAGATAGTTCAGGTGAAGGACTAAGTAGATTGGATTAGAAGCACTGTGAGGATTGGAATCAGTGAGCTTTGGTTTGTTGGTTAGTTGTTTCAGGGAGGAAGAATACGGGAATATGGTGAGTAGGCTCAGCTGTGAGGTTGAATGACCTGTAAAACAGAGGCATCTTAAGTAAATCTGAAAAGAGAAAGGGTGCCCCTGGTTGTTTTGAAGGTATAGTGATTAGTAATTGACAATTCTAAGCAAGGGTCCAACTGTCAATCACCAAGGTGGGGATGTAGTTTGAGCTGATAGCAATAGATACAAAATAAGGTAGATTATAATATGAACAATTTATATATTGAACCGAATAGAACGTCCAAACTAAAGTTAGGAGCCTAGCAGTAATGTTCCCTCCTTCAAATAGGGGTTGCCCTTTTTATTTGTGCATACTGCCAGCACTGATAGCTAGAGACTAGAGGTGACTATTTACTATATTATAGATTAATTCATTTCTCACCTTATTTGTCGCATATCTCATATGTTTGCAAGATTGTTGTTTGTTGATTATTTTGGGAATGGATGGATTTTTGCAGTGGACGCAATATCCACAACAAAGAAATGGCCGGCAACGAGGATGAGCACTACGATTTTTTCTCGCAAGCCCGCACACATCATTCGGCCGCTGGCAAAGACTTAGGTTTCTCGCAAGTGTGTCAGACATTAATGCATCTCGCGGCGGATTCCATTTTTCAGCTATGGGCTTCGGGGGGGGGAAGGGGATCCGGGGGGTTCGATCTGAACTCTCAGGCGGACGCATTCCCTGATTTCTCCTCGTACCAAGAAATGTTACGGTCGGATGGACATGGAGGTGATCCCATTTCGGCTAGCACTCGTTCGGCCGTCGCCCCATCGCGTCCTCCTATGTCTGCTAGCAGCCGAGGAAGAGGAAGACGGGGAGGAAGAACTGGTCGAGGGCGTGCTAGGTCGCTGTCCATTGGCGCGGGATCCGATAGAGGGATGTGGGGATTCGTTCCCCCCGCTCCCATTTCAGGCGAAGGAATCGTCGGAGGCCGTGGTGGATCAATGTCCTCACTTGCGCACGGCTTCACCGGACTTGGTGGATTTGGAGGTGGTGGCCGGCACTAGGCTTCGTCATCGGCAATTCCTGCAGCGACTGAGGAAGAGTACAACGAGGACGACGAAGAACCAGAACTTGGCGATGAGGGACAACGCACGGTAAATCCACTATGTGCATCTTTTTTTTTGAATATTTGATGTTAAGACATTCTTCTAAGTTTTTATCTCACTTATAATTTTAATATATGTAATGTACAATATGTCTAAATTTTACCTTGTGCCCCTAGAGTATTTATGACAAGGCATGTTGGACTGAAGAAAACACCTATAGATTTTGTGTAATAGCATGTGAGGAACTGAGGGATGGTAATTGTCCCAATGGAACATGGACAACTAGAGGCTATCAAAATTTGAAGTCTAAATATTTTGTTAGCACTCAACTGAAGCATTCAACCAAACAATTGAAGAATAGAATGGTCCAACTGAAGAGCATCTACATATGTTGGGTTTGGCTCGACAACAAACGGGGTGTGGTCGAGGACCGAATGGAGAGATAACAGGGTCGATGGTTGGTGGAAAAGAACAATCAAGGTACTAGTATTTCTCATAACAACCTCTTTCTTGTTCTTTTACATAATTAGATTTCTCGTAACACGGTTTTATAACAGAAAAACCGGATGCAAAAATTTTGAACTGGCAACCCCGAGTACTTGGACATGCTTATAGAGCTATTCCAAGGTGTCGCAGTTGATGGATCCACTGCATATTTCCCTGGTGATGAAGATGAGGAAGAGGAAGAGGAAACAGAAAGATTTGCAGATGCAGATGATGGATTTGAGGATAGTCCTATGAGCACTAGCAGCAAAAAGAGGAAGAGCAGTAGTAGTCTGTTGTCCACAGGTTCTAGTCCTGGGAAGAAAAGCAAGAGCCCAGTTGTTAGGTTGATGAAGGGGTTGTTCAATAGATGGGACAGTGAGACTGAGAACTCCTCTCATATACTAACAGAGCTTCTACACACAGGGAAACAAATTGAGAAAAAAGGAGACAAGTTTGAGCAGTCCTTGATGCACTGCCAAAAGTTGGCAATTGAGTGTGGGGCAACAGAAGAGACTGTGGAGTACTTTTGTGCAACACAGTTATTTCTGGAAAAAGGGAACAGAGTGATGTTTCAGAACATGAGAAGTAACGAAGCAAGGTTTTTGTGGTTGAAGAGATGGTGCCAGCAGAAGAATTTATATTAGTTATTAATTTCACTTATAAGTGAAACTTATATGCAATTTACTGTTATGTAAGGCACTTGTTTATTGATCTATGTTATGTAATGTTGTTAGTACCTTATTATGTTGTGTAATGGACATGTGGTTGAATGGCTTGCTACGATAAGTTATCATGTTATGTACTTATTCTATATGCTATGGATAACTCCTATGTTGATGATATGCTGAATTTAAACATGTAGGATGGTTATGGTTCATCATATGAGAAGGAAAGTGATGATGAGGATAGTAGTGATGAGAGCAATGATGATGACGGCAGTGGTGATGAGGATAATGGTGATGAGGTGGAAAGTGATGATGACAACAATCTAGATCGAAAGAAGCGCGTTTTGGCAGCATTGATGCTTCAAAAATCAAGGAAGCGAAAACTACTTATGCTAGCTGGCATGATTGGTACGTATTACTTGGACTCTTATTCAAACAAAGCTCCTAGAAGAATATCAATTGAGTCTGGACATGCTTGGGTAATGAGAACACTAGGCAACGAACGCATGTTACAACATGTTTAGAATGAGCGACAGAGTGTTTGAGAAATTGCATAATGTTCTTATGGATTCTTATGGGTTGAAGTCCACCACAAATATGTCCTCAATTGAGTCTTTAGCTATCTTTTTGTGGATAGTCGGTGCCCCCCAATCGCTTAGACAAGTTGAAAATCGTTTTGTTAGGTCTTTGAAAACAATAGTTCGAAAGTTTAATGAGGTGTTAACAGTGATAATCAAGCTTGCAAAAGATATCATTAAACCAAAAGATCCTCGGTTTACAATGTGCACAAAAAGTTACAATGTGCAAAGTATGCACCGTACTTGGATAATTGCATTGGAGCAATAGATGGGACACATATTCAAGTTGTGGTGCCAGTTTCCACTGCTGTGCAACATATGAACAGACATAAGGAGAAGAGTCAGAATGTGATGTGTGTATGCGATTTTGATATGAGATTTACATTTGTTCTTGCTGGATGGCCTGGATCGGTTCATGACATGAGGGTGTTTAATGATGCTCAAAATAGATTGGGAGATAAGTTTCCACGACCACCTCTTGGAAAGTTTTATTTAGTCGACTCGGGTTACCCTAACAGACTTGGTTATCTTGCACCGTATAAGGGTACAACATATCATTTTCAGGAGTACAATGCGGGTATAATGCCTAGAGGGAAGAAGGAGCACTTCAAAGAGATCTTTTGGAGTTTTGAAGAATAAGTGGAGAATTTTATTTCGATTACCCAGTTATCCACAAAAAAAGCAAAGCAAAATAATTGTTGCCTGCATAGCACTGCATAATTTCATTAGAGACAGTAAGCTAGCTGATGAAGAATTCGACCATTGTGACCAAGATGCAAATTATGTTCCATTGGCCGGAACATTTTCTTCTCCATCAAACGATGCAACCAATTATTTGGATAGCCAGGTGATGAATTATTTTCGAGACTCGGTTGCCGATGGCCTTTGGTCTTTGAGAAATATATGATTTGTCTTTTTATTGTTCTTGTGGAACGAGTAATTTTAATATGATTTGTAGAACTTTTATTTTAATTTGTAATAATATTTTGCTACTATGTTTGCAATCCATATTGTTGTATAAATATTTGTAGAGTCATATATAATATGGTCTTTATACAATGTAATTAATTACCTTTAGTCCCTTTTAGTCCCTATAACCAAACAGGAAGGAACTAAAAATTTTAGTCAAGGGACCCTTGACTAAAATGCCAAACAGCCCCTTACATACAACGCCAGGCAGTTAGCAAGTCTAGAAAAAACATTAGCCCATTAGCAAGTATACAAAATTAACTAATGAGAGAGATCAGAGAAGTAACGTAGATCAACGCCTCGTTTTTGTCACTTCGGTTTCGTCTCTCAGGCGATGGCGATGTCCGCGCCTCTCCGTCCTCCCATCGTGTCTCGACATCGAGCACGCGCCTACGGCCGTGACCTGCGAATGAGTTCTTTCTTCGATGTCTCTCGCATTACGACACCTAATTACTTGATACTTTCCTATCCCTACTGTAGTCAGACTAAGCACTTAGTTTGTGATTTCGCATCTATTCAAAGTAAAATAAAAGATGCTTACTTGTGAGATTATTTAGTAGTTTAAATTGAAAGGATTTAGCAATAAAGACTAGTTCCAAACGTCCAATGATATTATTAAAGAGCTAAAATTCAAGTTTTTTTCAAAGGACTAGTTTACATATTGATTGTTATTGACAGCGACTATTTGGCCTCATTTACTATCGCTATTGGTTATTCGGCCTTATGGCTTATCCCCAAACCCAACTTAACCTCAAATCTTGACTGGGGATGTCGGCTCGTCAACTTATTCCTCTGTGATGAGACTCCATTAGGATTGATCGTCGGTCTTCTCGGTCAGGTAACCGAATTTTTTACTTTTTGTCTTATTTTTAAAGTTTTTTATAAATAAGTCTCTATATAGTTTCAACTCAAAAATGAATATCAAGCTTGACGTTGTTGTTATTGATGTCGAGTTTACACATCTCAGCATCACTACAATTGACGCCGAGCTCTTTGCGCCACGTTGACATCAAGGTTGTCGTGGCGCTGACGTGGCGAGCTCGGCGCCGAGCTGCTTCACCCTATTTAGTACTCATGTATTTCTATAAGTAGTATGACATAGTTTTTAAATCCACCTATTAGCTCAGTTGGTTACCACATCGTGCTAGTAAATTGAAGGTCGTGGGTTCGAGCCTTTCTTTTAGCGATTTTTTAGCGAACAAAAATTATAAAATCTACCCCTTCAGGATTCGAATCTGTGACTTTTAGGTCATTAGGCTAATGCTATAACCAATCAAGCTAATAGGCAACTATGTTTAAAGTATATCTAGAGAAATACATGTCATTAGGCTGATGCTATAACCAATCAAGCTAATAGGCAACTATGTTTAAAGTATATCTAGAGAAATACATGAATACTCAACGTGGTGAAGTTTAGGTGTGGTGGCGACCTCGGCGTCAAGATCCATGGTGTCGAGTTCGGCGCCAAGATCAATGGCACCGAAATGGCCACGACAGCATCGGTGTCGACGTGGCACAAAGAGCTCGGCGTCAATTATGGTGGCGCCGGGATGTGTAAGCTCGGTGTCAATAGCGACGACATCGAGCTTGAGGTTCATTTTCTGAATTGAAACTATCAAAGGTCTATTTGTGATCATCTTTCCAAAAGAGAAAAAAAATAAAAAAGTCGGGTCGGGTACCAGTAGACTTCTTTTACTTTCTGATTTATTTGTACGCCATGTTTGTACGCCATGTTTATGCCATGCTTGTGTACGCCATGTAACGCTAGAATTGTTCGTTCAATGTTAGTCCATGGTAGGATAGACATACTTGTGCCCGAAGCAAGCAAAGCAAAATATTGGTTGAATCAGATTAAATCGGAATAGAAGTAGTGGCATGGATCCCTGAGCAGAAGACAGCCCCATCTCCATATTCTTTCCTTTGCTATTTTTTGAAAACAATACAACTTGAACAATCAATTAGGAATAAGTTCACTTCCCATTTGATACCCTGAAATACTCCTAGATAAAAACTACAATGGTATGCATATTCTAGCCATTTTTTTCAAATGGCTAGAATACATTTCAGCCGGGAGTAGCCTCTGCTTGCCCCCAAGTGTCCGTAGAAATAGGGATTTTCCAAGTCGGGCAACACAACCACACACGAAAATGGGATTTTCGCATGTGGGTTATACTGCCCGACCACAAAAGGAATTTTTGGAAAAAAGAATATGAATTGCAAAAAATATCCTAGAAATCCTAGCTTGGGAGTGGCTGTCCGTCGCCATATGGGGAGAGGTCGCAGGATCCACTCCTCCTGTTGCCGCCGCCAGTGCATCCGCGTGCGAGGAAGTGGACAGGCTGCTAGATCTGCCCCTCCCATCACCGCCGCCGGTGGATCCATGCATAGGGGAGAGGGGAGAGGCCGTTGGATCCACCCTTTCCATCGTCGTCAGCGACGGATCCGTGCATGCGGGAGGGGAGAGGCCTCCGGTGGAGGACTTAGGGTCAGCCTTGAGGGGGCGCGCAGACGGTGCGGCCGCAACGGGCCTCCAAAATCTCCTGGGCTTCCAAATTTTCTGGCCATGTGGAAGCCGCGCAGCGCAGGGCACAAGGCATCAAGGCCCAGAGCAAAGACGATCCAAATTCTCAGGAAACCGATCGCTTTTCCCGTAACAAAAGCCGCCGATCCCAATTCCTAGAACAGAAGCCGCCGCTGCCTACGACTCTCCAGGGCGCACAAAGCCGTCGCCAGCTTCAGGGTGCACAAGGCCACCGCACTGCCGCAGAGTAACTGGTACATCTCCTTTCTATAGTTTAGCCGGTACATGATAGTTATTAATTTAAGTATCGTTTAATTAGCCTCTTCTTATATCATCTGATGGTAATAAAAAATAATTTAATCCTTAATTCATTATTACTATCGATGTACATCAGTTTATGCTTTCTAATTGATGTGCATTTATTTTTTTCAGCGCTTATAGAATGTCATTTAGAAAGTTTAAATCTGGGAGCAAAAAAGAAAAAGAAAGAGACTCTGCTTGTGTTTCGCATTCGGTTATCTTTTGGCCGTTATATTGGGGAATGATATTGTCGATCCACAAAGTGAATCCGCACCTCCTTGGAATGCCCTGATAAAGAAATGTAGGTAGCCAGTTAGAGTGGCAATATTATGTAGACATTAGCGGAATTGAAAAAAACGTAAGACATACAACAAAGTCGTCATCTAAGTTGGGGCAAATAAAATATCTCATGCCATATGTTCGTGGTTCAAAGGAGGTAGTCATCTTGTAACGATCCCTACAACCACACATGGGACACTCCGACCATTCAGGGTAACCTAATAGGTTGTTTCTCCAATCTAAGCTTGAGATTTCCGTCCAACGTACGTACTCCATCCATGCCTGCATGAATTGTTCGGTCGACTCAAGTTGCGTTACCGTCGGACCGATGAAAGAAGGTCTCACCATATCGATCCACTGTTCGAATGGACACTGCCTTACATCCTCCTGTTGTACATTTGTGAAAGCAGAGGTTAGACAATCAAACAAGTGATAAGCTTTACTGGGAAAAATTGATACTCATGACAAAATCGTCGTCAACAATCTTAGGACACACGAAGCATCTTTGTCCTCGAGTTGCATGTCTAATGGACCTTATCACCTAGCAACGGAGACTACAATGACATTCTGGACGTTCCCGCCATGTGGGTAGTGCGAGCGGATCTAGAGGCCAATCCAAAGCTTCTGCACCAATTCGATGTTGGTACTCAGCCTTCCGTCTAAGGTAGTCCGACCTTGTTTCGCTAAGTGGGTAGGAACGTGTTCCGTCGATTCGTGGATTCTCCATATCTATCCACTCAATGAAGTTGCACACCTAACGATATGCCTGCGTAAGATGTAACCATTATGTAGGAACAAGTTAGTGTTTTGTGTATTAAGATTGGTATTACAAATCGGAGCACAGTAGTCATACCTGATCCATGTTGGCGCATTGGAAGAATCACCTCCCTTGAGTTTCTGAGTTGAGGGACGACGTAAGTATACATGCATCCCCACAATGGTACAACGGACGGTCACACCATAGTGGAATCCAACCGCCCAAAGGATGGAGTCACCAGTGAGTTCAAGTGAGGCACAAGTGTGTGGCCCGACAACTCTTATTATCTTCCACTTTCAGATGAACTTTTGCTTCCTTGCACAAACCTTCCATGGGCAGCGTTCGTGATCACAAACAACCGTGTACCGCCGTTCCGCATAGGATTGCAGGACCTTGTAAGGCCTCTTGCATATCCCTACAAATGCCTGCAACCACCTCTTAAATGCAGGAAGGTCATTGAAAACCCTGTCCTTCTCAATTCCATGCTAGGACCCGCCTCTGGAGCTTCCAGGAGCTCATCATCACGACCATAGGCAAAACGCCTAATCGAAAATAGTAAGATCACTGAACTCGTGAACTCTAGGATAACGACGACTGGGGAAGATACGCCTAAGCATCTCAACATCACTCTCCATCAGCTCTCCAACTGGTCGATCATCATCAGAGTCAATAGCCCTTGCAATCTCGTAAAGGCTCCCAATCATTCAAAACTTGAACATTGTTGGATGCCCGGAATCCTTCTCCAGAGTGCAGTTGTGGCGCAACAAGAGGAGCACCCACATATTCGGGAATGTCTTCTGCAACATATGCACAAATAGAAGGAAAGAAATAAATTAACAGATGAATAGAAGGGGGTAGGATGACGAGAACCGTTGCATAATTGAAACTTATTCGGATGATTTTGTGTCAATGGGATCTCCTGAAAATGATCTGCCACATCTTCATGAGTCCGACACGCATCTCCAACTGTCTCAACTAATTGGACCTCATTGGGGGCAGATTGAGCATCAGGAACCGTACATGTATTCATAAGAGGTTTCGGGACTTTTATGGCACGGTATGGCTGATCAGCCATCAGTGGAGAAAACCCATGGCGATTGGGATCAAGCAACAACCGACGCACAACCACGTCCGAAGTCTGGAATTGACTCTTCATAACCGATCTCACAAAGTTCTCCCACTGATCTGCATACCCTATTGGGATCATCTTCCTTTGTATGTTGAGAGGGGAACTTAGGTGAAGTACACCCTCAACTTCGATGGCATCATCTCCATGGCAATGTAGCTCCTCCCGAGCCATACCAACCAACTCACTAAATGTTGGCTTCTCATTGAATAGAACAGGCACACTTTGCATGTCTACAAACTCCACATATCCATAGCAATCTCTTTCCATAGTGCCTCCATGATATATGCTCACTATTCAATAAAATTTCAAATACAGTTATTTTAGTCCAAAGTAGTTGCTACATAGTACTGAATTTCTCGAAACCGCTAAAGTTTTGTAAAGACCTAAAAATTTCTAAAAAAACTCTGGCCCATAGGAAACTATTCAATACTGAACTTCGTTGTCACAATCGGAAATTTAGGTGTACGATCTACCATCCTAAACCCTCATACACTTGTTCGAAGGATGTGATTATTTACGTCGACATAAAGGAGACCCCCTTACTCATGTCAGAGAACTTATAGCGGGACGGTTCGTTTTAATCAGTCTAAAACATTATTTTGTTCAATGTTCGTGTAATACATACTACACCTCGAAAAATATAACTAGGTATCTAACTATATTTTAAATTGTATCACTAAGTATCTAACTATTTTATATAACTATAGTTATGCCGCTAAAGTTTTGTCGCTAACTAAATCAACTAAATATTCACGAAAAAAGATACAAAAATATAAAATTTATGTGGTCGAAAATTTAAATGTTACCTATTCAAAAATAACATACATTACATATTTAAAATTTACCTACATTGCATATTCCAAAATAACCTACATTACATATTTAAATTATACCTACATTGGATATTCAAAAACAATCTACTTTGCATATTTAAATTTTACATACATTGCATATTCAAAAATTGCCAACATTGCATGTTATCATATTTAAATTTATTGTGCATTACAAAAATTTAAAATTTACATTTTCCATTGATTTTACCTATTTCCGGGAAGGGGGCCGGCCGAGGGCGACGCCGCCGTAGGGGATGGTGGCGTGCGGGCCAAAGCGCGCCGGAGTGGTGGTACGAGCGGGGAGGGGGCACGCGAGCCGAGGCATGTGGGGGCCGGAGCGAGGCACGGCTAGCCGGGGCCGGGCGGGCGGCGCTGGAGTCTGGCAGGCGACGCACGCGCGGCGCAAGCGACGGGGGTCGAGGCGCGAGGTTTTGGGCACGGTGGCGGCTGTGCTGAGCAAAAAACAAAGGAACCTAAGGTCCACCTGTAAGCAGGGTTCGGCACCACGGACGTTGGCGTCAAGCTCAACGCCAAGATCTATGGCGTCGAGCTTGGTGCCATCCTTACTAACGTCGAGCTCGGCGCCAGGATCCATGGCGCCGAGGTTGCCACGTCAGCCTCGGCGCCGAGTTGTGTAAGATCGGCGCCATCACTATGACGTCGAGCTTGGGGTCCATTCTTGCAATGAGAACCGGGGTTTCCTTTCCGCGAAACCGGCGCGAAATCCATGGTTTTCGCGCGTCACCGGGGTACGATACGGCATCCCCGCGGTTTCGTTTCAATAATTTCGTGAATTCAAAAATTTGAAAAAATTCATTTTATCACATATATATATTATCACAAAAAATAAATTTCGCACAGTTTGCCGCGAAAACCGCGGTATGTAGCGTTGTTTTCGTGCGGTTTGACCGAAAACCGCGGCATGACAAGATTTGAATTTGGTTCAAATTTAAATTACGGTTTTCGTGGTTTTCGCGTGGTTTGCACGGTTTTCGTGGTTTTTTAGCAGTTTTCGTGATTTTTGGCGCGGTTTTCGCGGTACGCACGAAATCATCCAAATTCAAATTTGTTACCGTTCATCGTCGGCGGTTTTCGCGGCTTCCGCAGTTTCGCGCAAAAACCGCCTTACCGACGAGGGGCGGCACGGCAAGGGCTAACGAAAAGGTGATCCCTGATGAGAACTTCTAGGGACCTATTTATGAAAATCTTTGTAAAAATGGATTAAAAAGCAAAAAAATTCGGCCTTGCAGGGCCCATCTATGGCCGGTGGAGCCGCGAAGAGGGGTGCCAGATTCCCGCCTCCCTGCTACGCGCCATCCCGCTCGAAATCCCAACTGCCTAGCATTGAAGAGGTGTCGGGCAGATATTGACTTTGCAGCGGCCTTTCTTGCACGCGCTTAGGGGGTGGCATCAACAGCCTTAGGGCCTATTTAGTTCCTTATGTTGGGTAAAAACTTTACACCCAAAATTTTAAATTTTGGACGTAAACTTTACACAAAACAAAATTTTAAATTTTGGACGTAAACTTTACACAAAACAAAATTTTAAATTTTGGACGTAAACTTTACACAAAACAAATGTTTAGTTTCTTGTGTAAAATTTTTGGGCTGTTATAAAAAAAACAGATTTGTCCCTATTAAATGCTTGATTTTTGGGCTGTGCCAAAATGATACCTCTTATGACAACACGAGCGGCAATCTCATCATCAATGTGAACCCTAGCAGGACCTGCAAGACACCACCAGTTTCCATCTTACAGTATCCAATGGTATTTCAGCTTTGTAAAAATCTACTATATGCAATAAGCAGAACAAGCATTTGGTTCCAGATGGAGTGATTCATTGTTATATATTTAATTTTCAATCTAACTTCAGCATGGCATAAAGAAAAAAAACTATGCTTCATATTACTATAAAGAAAAAATATGTTCTGAAAAAAAACTATGCATCTGCACCGCACTGCACTCAATTGCATCTGGATTCTTTTGCAACCACTCAAATTCAGAGTAATGAAAATTCTCATTTGCATTTATACTACTACTCCTACTCTCCTACTCTAATTGAATGCCTTACATATTGATGCCTTTGCTGATAGTAAGCAAACAATCAATCGAACAGCTTAAACGAACATACTGTAAGCAAAGATCCATGTACGTCCATCTATCAATAAATCGTGAGAACAATAGCAAATCAATCCCAATGAGCAGAGCAGCAAAGAGAACCTGTCCTGAAAGGGGAAACAAAAAAGAAGACAGTTACTTCTTAAAACCTAAGGAAATGTTTGGTCGATGTCAACTTTATCATAACTAAGGTTAAATTATTTATGACATAGTGGAACAAATTTATGACATGGTAATAGCATTTATCATAACTAAGGTTAAATTATTTTTGTTTCCCCTGTCCTGGAAGGGGAAACAAAAAAGAAGTCCCAAGAAAGCACATATTTTTTTGTTTGATTTGAATACCCAACATGAAAACTCAAATGCTGATTTATTTGGGAGGCATAATCAGGTCTCAGTTTGTTCATCAGCACCAGGCCAAGACATAAACAACTACTTCATAGTTCAGAACACTTCGAAACAAACACTTCAAAATGTTTTCAGAACAAGGCAGGCATGCACAACGATCCATCGATCGATTGCCGCAACAAAAAAGAACTCTTCTTGGCATCGCCGCAGCAGCCGCCTGCAGCTGCTTGCGGAACACCCTGAGCACGTCGGCGAACGTGACGATCCTGGTGAGGCGCCAGTCGTCGTCCTCGTCGAGCACCCATAGGTAGCTGGCACGGTGGGCGAGCACTTGCATCATAACGGCCACCAGCGAGCTCGCGGGGCTGCACACCACCGGCTCCTCCGTCGAGCGGCGCCCGTAGCTCCCCGATGACGGCCGCCTCAGCCGCGCCGCCCGGCCGTGGGCCTCGTCGTCGGAGGACGACGAGGTTGAGGAGGAGAAGGCGAAGGAGGACAGCGCCTCGTTCTCCACTAGCTCGAGCATGGCATCGAGGCCCTTGCTCTTCAGCCCGACCTTGACCGTGCGCGGGATGTGCTCCGGCGGCGCGCCGAAGTAGGGGATGGGGATGACGCGTTTTGGATCTGGGGAACGGCGGATCTCGGGATGGGGATGGCTAGAGCCGGACGAGGGATGGGGATGGCTTGCTGGCGACGCAACTTCACAACGGGATGGGGATGGGGATGGGGATGGCTGTTGCGTAGCTGGCGGCGGACGAGGGAGAAGGAGAGTGTGCGGCGGATGAGGGGCTAGCGCGCCGATGCGGAAAAAGTAGTACTGTACGTGCGCCGGATGGGAGATTTTTCTATTAGAGTACTGTACGCGCGGGGTAGGATGGGCTTATCCCGAGAAAATTTTACATTTTCTTGATTGGTCTCTTAAATCCAAAATCTTTACGCTTAATTTATACATATTTATTTAATTTTAAAATTTTAAAAAGTGATCAAAATCCTAAATTTAACTAAACATGCCCTTAATGTCTCTATTGGGATAGCAGGACCGGTCATTGCCCCTGGGTTGTCACAGGCGCAGACGCGACAAGGGCTCCTGTCAGCCCGCCACGTGGATGCGTCCTTCCCGTCAGGAATCCGCCATGAGGCTCCACCTCTGCCACGATCACCCTGCCCACCGTCGATGAGCGCCTGTCAAGGCGCTCGTCGACGCCCGGCATGGCAAGGATCCCTTGAGCTCTTGTCCGACGACTCTCTGTGCTGGCTACCCATCTGCTCTTCCTCCGTGAGAGGAGCTTGGTCGGGAATGGCTGGCGACCCCCAACATCGGAATTCATCGTCCGCATCTCGAGTCCACAGGTCGGCAATGGGCAGCCCCTCCCGGACTGCTGCTGTCTCTGCTAGCTTTGTCCCCTCCAGCCGCGCCTCAGTGAGCAAGTTATCCTTCCCCGCCGCCGCGTCCGCCATTGAAGGCTTGCCATCTTTCCCCACCGCCGTGCCCAGAGACCCCCCATCTACGTAGTTCCCCGCCGCCAGATTGTCAACTTTGCCTTCCGATAAGCGAGCCGACAAAACGACCAGCTCCTGATTGTTCACCGGCTGCTGCTCCACTCCTCCAGCCCAAGAACGCCCCGGCAGCCCACCGGCCGCACCAGAACGCCCTCCAAAATCCATCTGTGATCCCCAAGGGCCTGTGCCGTCAGCTCTTCCTGCCCAACAAGAAAATGTGACACGCCGAGGGATTTCGTCATCGAAATCATCTTCATAATTTGGACAGGGATAGGGATTTCGTCAGCTCTTTCGTAGCGGCAGGGACAGGGATTGGGTCCTCCAGCGATCCTGGCAGATTCTGTGCAGAGGTGATCAACTGGACTTCAAACGCTGGGACAGGAGATTGCAAGCTCAGAGCACAAAGTTTCAGTTTTTCACCAAGTTATCACTCGAGGGTTTGCCCCAACATGCGTGGGACGAGGGAGCGGTCTCGCAGCTGGTTCGTGGCCTGGGGGGCAAGCTTGTTGAGATGCTGTCGCCGGCGGACACGAGGGTGCTGACCCTGTTCGCTTGGTTGCAGAATCCAAGCCATGTGCCAAAGGTTCTGGAAGTGAAGATTGCAGAGCGCACCGGGGAAGGGCCGCCGCGCTGGGAGCGCTTCCCCGGGCCGATGCTCATTCCGAGGGCGCCATTACACAAACAAACCCTGACCTACGAGATCCTGGTTCACATCGAAGAAATCATTGATCCGACGCCAATTCACATAGTGGATATTATAGTTATCACTATGATTTTACAAAATGTTCATCAACCTGTAAATACGACCTAAATCAACGTACAATTTTGTAAGAACGGGACAATGTCCAATATTATCAGTTCACCTGGAGTAATTCAACTTTACTTTCCCCTTTCCTCGAGAGTAGCTCCTGTGATCATTGGCGACTAGGTGAAAGGCTCAATCTCGTTCTTACCGTTGAACTCATGGGTGGTAGATCCTGAGTAGCTGGTGGTGACATAGCTTCTGTTGCCATCCCTTAGCTGCCACTCCGTGATGTAACTCGGCTTGGTGACCACCTCAGCTACCTCAACTTCTCCGGTGAGCATTGTCACGACCTTCGACATCGGTGGTCGCTGGTGTGGCGAGCCCTGTGTGCAGAGGAGAGCAACCCGTATAACTCTGAGAGCTTCATCTTTGTCATATTCCATGAGACTTGGGTCAACGATTCCAAGAGGTTGCTCTTTTTCATACAGGTCCCAGGCCTATAAATGAACATAGGTTCAGTAAGCAGAAGATAATGCACACTAGTGTGTACTGGTGTGGATGGAAAGAGTTTTTATCAGCTTACCCACTCAAAGAGATATATCCTGCTTTCCTCGAGGGAGTTGTTGGTATTCGATCGACCAGCAACAGTCTCCAACACGACCACCCCGAATGCAAAAATATCAACCTTTTCTGTCAAACGGCCTCTCATTGCATACTCCGGAGCTAGATAGCCACTTGAAAAAGGTCAAACAAGTTAAAGAGGAGGGCTGGACATAATTAAACCGAAAAAAAACTGAACTGAACCGAAATCTGTGGTTTTTCGGTTTTAGGTTTCGGTTTTGGTTCGTGGTGTTGCATAAACCGACTAATTCGGTACGGGTTCGGTTTTTTACACCTGAGAACCAAACAACCGAAAAACCAAACAACTCTATCCAGCCTAAAAAAAGAACCGAACCGCATGCGCGTGGGTGGGCGCCTGGGCGCCGGGTGAGCGCATGCGCGTGTGCATGGGTCGGCCCCGCCTCCGCCTTGCCTCGCCGCCGCCGCCACGCCGCCGCTCCACTCGCCCCCAGCCGCCGCCGCTTCCGCCTCGCCCCAACCGCCGCCACGCCGCCGCCTTCCGCTCTCGCCCTGCCGCCACCTCCGCTCCGCCCCGCCCGCCGCCGCGCCGCCACCTCCGCTCCACCCCGGCCATCGCTGCGCCACCCCGGCGCGCCGGCCCTCTGCCCGCCCAGCACGCGATGCTATGTGGCTGTTCGGTTTTTTCGATAAAAACCGAAAACCAAACCGAAAAACCGAACCCGAATTTTGCGGTTTCTAGGATTTACGAGAACCGATCGGTTTTTGCTTTGTGCCAAACCAAATTTTGCGTAGGAAAAAAACCGAACCGAAGTGTCGGTTTTAACCGAATGTCCACCCCTATTAAACAGTAGCTTTAATTTTGAGATTGCAGAGAAATGGTCAATTGTACTTACAATGTGCCTGCAATTCTCGTGCTCACATGAGTCTGCTTCTCATCATAGAGTTTGGCGAGTCCAAAATCAGAGATTTTTGGGGTGAGATCCGTATCAAGTAGGACATTGCTGGCTTTTATGTCCCTATGCACGATTTTCACATTCGACTCCTCGTGAAGATAAGATAGGCCCCTTGCAATGCCTAAAATAATCTCGAAGCGCATTGCCCAGTCTAGATTTAAGCTGTTGTCTCCTGTACAAACAAAAATATCTCGATAAGGCCTAAGAATAAAAATGATGACAAAATGCGTAGAAATATTTTATCTGTGCACCCAAGAAAACACAATTTTACTTGTGCTGGCAATTTGCACAAGTGAACTTACTGAAGAGTGCTCGATCTAGGCTTCCATTTTCAAGGTACTCATAAACTAGCAAGGGTGTGTTGTTGTCAATGCAGAAGCCATGCAATTTCACAAGATTCCGGTGTTGCACAGAAGAAATTGTTGTAACCTCGGCTATAAATTGGTTTTTCCCCTGATGAGATGATTGAGAAAGTTGTTTGACAGCTATTACTCTTCCATCAGGTAGTTTACCCTGCCATAGGAAAAACATTTATAAAAGGTCACATGTATATTTTGAGCATGGCCTTGCCCAAATGATGCACTTAAATACCAAATCAGATAAATAGTTAGTTGCAATTTCACAAGATTAATTGCCGGAATCAGACAACCTTATACACTGGCCCATATCCACCTTCCCCAAGAATGTTTTTGGAACTGAAATTGTCTGTAGCTAGCTTGAGTTCAGCGTTACTAAAAACATCAGGCCGTCCAACCAGGTTGTACAATTCTGCATTTTTTCAGACAGATGAGAAAGACTAAATCTTTTCATAAATTTACTGTCTGAACTACTGACTAATGAAATGATACCTTTTTTGTGCTGTGCCATTGCTCTTCTCTTCTTTACCACAATAAATATTCCAAATAAGGTTGATAACCCAAGAACTAATGAACCGATCAGTACTCCGGCAATTACACCTGCTCTATTTCCCCTTTTAGGCACACCATTTCGCACAGTTGGAGTAAAATCTGAAAATAATCGTTTTACTTATTGGAAGCCAATGATAGTTCAAGAAGTTACTTAATAATTGTTCTTACTAGGAGTGACGCTTAACGCTGATATCATTGGCCCATAGTAACCCTGAGTAGGTATGCAACAAGTGCCCTTGCCAGCCCAAAAGAGATGGATCTCAAGGAAGTTTTTTGACACGGTTGCCGTGTAACTCCTATTATCTACGGTAAAAGATTTTCCACCTGCTGTCTTCTTTATATCGAAATCCTTTTCTTTTAGAGAACCCTATGCAAATGCCAATAATTCTTTTAGACAAAGAACATAAAGATTCAGTAATTCAGTAAACAAATTAATTTCAATGCACTCAATTTTTACCTGGACATATATGTCGAAAACCCTCCTTCCTAAGCTTTGCCAACCTTGAGAATCTGGAAATGCGAACTCTGCAAATTGAAGCAGAACATTATAATTTCCATTCTCAAGTCCAAGACCATAGTATCTCAGCGATGATGCTGACATTCTTGCAGTTTCGAATAATTTTGAATCAACTGTATTCCGAAAATGCTCGGAGCTATATATTATGTCCATTCCATTTGTGGCCTGGTCAAATTTTCCTACATTGCTGACACCCCATCTTTTTTCACCAGTAACAAAATATGATCCAGCCCCAAGGTTCGTAGGATCTGCTTCATAAATAGTATTATCTGAGCCTCTCGTCGATCTATTACTGCCACAGTCAACCGCAAAGGAATAATCTGCAATTAAGAGATGCAAAACAATGAGCACTATTGAAATTCCTGATGTCCTATTAAATGCTACTACGTTTAGTGAAGAGTAAAAACTATACATTCTGGAGATCCACGGAAACAAGGGGTGTCTTGCTGGAGGCAGTTTAATCCAGAAGGTACAGGACTGTGCACATATCGTGAGAAAGAATTTGTTACAACTAATCTCTTGCAAAAGTTTAACAAAATGTCATAAGTACCTGTTGGTAGTCCTACCAAGAACAAAGTTGTTCGCGACCAAATTCCTTGCACAAGAGAAAATTAGAATACCTTTTGTTTTCCTTGGTAAGACGAATTTCAGAATTTTACACTTACAATTGCAAATTGTTCTGCCTAGCCCAAGAAGGAAAGCTTCCAGTGAGCTGATTATAGGAAAAATCTCTGCAAACAGAACATATGAAATGAATACATCATTATATTATAAAAAAACTTGCGCTATACTTCTATGGTGGTTGTTTCTAACTTACATTGTTTTCAATGAGGGGCTTATAACATCTGGCAAATTTCCTGTAAGGCTATTGTTCCCAAGAAACCTGAATATACAAGATAATGAAACATGCACATCACCTAACAAGTGTTCTATAAATGGGATTGATGTAAAGAAAGAACTCTTACTGGAATTCAAGCATTCCCAGATTCAGGAAACATGGACATCATCTTAACAGGTGTTTCTATAAATTGAATTAATGTAAATAAAGGAGTTCTTACAGGAATTCAAGCATTCTCAGATTCAGGATGGACTGAGGAACTAGGCCTGTGATACTGTTAAAACTCAAATCCCTGTGCCACAGGAGAAAGAAGTACTTGAACAGATGCTTCACTATTCCAGTAAATGACCATGCCAGTAATTAAAACTTACAGTAAGGTTAATGTTGTAAACTTAGAAAAATCTATTGCTTCAAGATTGCTGGATAATTTGCAGTTCCTTAATATTCTGTAACAACAATCCAATCCAGGTTACTTGCAACTTTGACAATATTGTAAGCTCTAATGCTCTATGGCAAAAGGCATCACATACAGGTTGCTCAAAGATGTCATATTACTGATAAATCCCAACGAAGAGCTTCCATTTACAATATCACCAATCCGTCTGCTCAATTGTATTTCACAAACCAGTTATCAAGCTTGACCTTCTAAGCCATCAAGGGACCAAAGATGCCAAAAAAACCAATCTACTTACAAGTTTGTTAATTTCGTCAGATTAGACAAGCCTGCGGGAATTGGTCCGTCAAAAGAATTTCCTTGGAAAGCCCTACAAATTTATACTTTCAGAAAAAACATAGGGACACATTGCAGGTCCATTTTAATATAGGAAAAAAGTAAGCCATGCAGGAAAATGTGAAAGATGTATGCATTTCTGTTAAGTGAGGACTAAAATATGAAAGATGCTATTGCCCAGGTTCAAATGGAAGAACGTAATTTCCATCTGTCTCAAGATACACCAAGTGTAGTCTCAACAAGTTAATATAATTAATCTTACACATCCACCAAATTAGTCATGCGCCCAAAATAATCTGGTATTTTCCCTGTGAATTCATTGTCTGATGCCCTCCTGCAAGCACACCAAAGTATTTTGATATTTAGCACATAAAAAAAGTAATGGACATATATACCAGGTCAGGCTCTCTATTGACTGTACAAGATGTTTAGGTTCTTAAGTTTAAAGAACATCGAAGGGAATGGACCGCTGAATCCAGAACCATCAATGTACCTGTTATTGAACCATTGCAGAAATTATCATGTTCAATAATAGTTCTTTTAAGAAGTAGCATTGGGAAATTAGAAACGATGGATCTTACAACTGCTTAAGATTAGTCATATTGCCAAGTTCATCAGGAAGTTCCCCGGTAAAATTACAATAGCTGATGCCCCTGAATCAAAAAAAATCGGTAGTTTCATAAATTATTCCTTCAACATAAAATCAGAGGAATAGTTTTTCTTGACGATTCATTTGACCTGCAATATTCATCATTAGAATTTTTTTCAAGCCATTTTTTAGCTCAATTTCATTCCAACATATGAAACACCACAGGAAAAGGGAAGTTACACTGAGATGCCTACTACTGAAGGGTTATGAGTTCTTTCTAACTTTTTTATGAGAAGTTATGTAATTATAATAGTTCAGGCTGTCCCTAATATATAGTTGAAGATTGATACAATTTCTTACAATGACAAAAGATTGGTCAGGTTGCCAAGTTCCTTCGGAAGTGGTCCAGACAGTGGATTGAAAGGCAAGGCCCTTTGAATGATGAAAAGTAGTTAAGACAAAACACCAATGGATGGCACATGAATAAATAAATTAATATTATAACTCCTACAAATATTTCATGAAAGTGAATTTTCCAATGAATGATGGCATGGCACCAGTCAAGTAATTATAACCGAGGTTCCTGAAACAACACTAGAAACATCAGGTCAATTAGCCAGCACAAGAATGTTGCAAAACTGACTACTATTCGCTGGTTTTCACAAGGAAATCGGCAGTTGAGCATTCAAAACATGTAACTGAATTGATATATTCTGCAAAACATTGATATACAGCTAACACTTCACTATCATCATGATTAAGATGATAAGATTTAGATACCATACAGGTCCTCTAGATAGGTGAGATTCTGCAGCTCTGGAGGTATTTGACCAACAACATCCAACTTAATCACCCTCCTGCATAAATAAACAAGTATTACTGATAAGTAAAAAGAATAAGTCCATTTTTAGCCGTTGAATTGCGCCTGGGATATTTCAATTTTTAACTCAAACAGTTTGGTTTTCCCCCAAGAAGACAGAATTCTCAGCATGTAGCAAATTTAGGATGGACTGGTATGGTTGTCGGCCTAGGAATAACATCTAACTATAAATGTGGAGAACATATGAGATAAATATTGGCTAGTAATTGTGGAGAAAACATCCTGATTGGAAGGGGTAAAAGTACCTCTGCTTTTGCTATCTAAGGGGAAAAAGACTGATATGGAAAGATAGTTATTTATATGTTTTCTTGTCTTCAGTAAATAGATGAACAATTGAACAATGAAGGTTGATGGGAAGCATGAGTGGCCAATTAATCAAGGTTCAGGCGCACACATCTCTGTACTTCCACTTTACACCTATTAAAATAGCTTGTGTCCATAGTTATTAAAACCGATGGACCGACGGTTCAACCAGAAAATCCAGAACCAGTGCCTGGTCTAGTTTCACTAAAAGATTAAAAACCGGGGATGGTCAAACCAGGTGGGAAGATTCATACATACAAACCGTTAGAAACCGGTCGGACAGTTTCCACGAAACCACCTAAAACTAGGGATGATCAACATCTCGCCTAAAAACGGGGGGATGGTCAATAGCTCCACAAATTTCTTTGTGCTCAAAACCTTGTATTTAGTGAATTATCAACTTCAAACTTGATGGTTATAGGATCCCAATAATTTTCCCCGGTTATAGGGGTATCAAAGTACAAACTTGATGGGTGTTTGCTATCCCAACAATTGTCCTATCTTAAGTGCAAAATAAATTTACTTATGCTTTTGTAACCAAACATTCAAGAAATATACAAAATTATTATTTTCTAAAATTGGCGGTTGACAGTTGACCAGTGGCTAAACTAATCAACATGCTAAACCGATGGAGTCACCGATTTGAACACCGGTCTAGTTTTAACAACTAAGCTTATTCAATCTTTCGATACTTCTATAACTCCTTGCCTCCATAACTTTATGGGAACCCACCATTATCTCAGTTGTGCTAGTGGAGGATCTAGGGAATTCAAAGAATGGACACTTATATTGGAATGTTGTAGCATCCACTCTTGTATTGGATTGGCTAACTGGTAAACTAATATCTAAAATCCTTAAGCACAAGCTTTATGTGAATTTTCTAAGTAAAAAATAATTTAATATACATAAATTATACGACAACAAAAGATGGATATCTTATGTTGAGTTGAATTGATTACTTAGGCTTCTAGGAGCTTCCTTAAAAGTTCCTCAAATTCCCATGGACCGATCCTGGTCTATTGTCTCGTTGACCTGGTTTATAGAGTTTGCTGGTTGGCAACATCAACAATTTTTCAGATTTTATGGATTATTTTTAACATGATAATATTCTAGAAATATTCCTAGCTTCTTTCTCTTTGGACTAAACTAGTTAATTCGGTGCGCTAGTGGCCCTGCCCCCTACAGTTAGACACGATGCTAAAATTTCATTATTCTTTTGCAACCCTTGCTTTTTTAATGTAAATGTTGGACATGAAAAGTGTCATGGAGTATCATTTATAATTTTAGTGGATATTACTATTAAATCTAAACCAAGAGTTTCCTTGAAATAAACATCCTATTAACAGCAATGTGTTACACCTCTTTTTGTATGAAAACAAATATAGCGTTCGATGTTTTGAGTATGCATTTTTGAGTTTTCATATGAAAGTGCTTCTGGACAAAAATACCGGGTTTTTTTTGGAAACAGTACAGCAGAACTGGGTGGCTCCAGTGCAAATCTAATTGCGCTATTGAGCCTCTTTCTTAAGTTACAGCGGCTTAGCAGATGTCTTCAGAAATGGTGACAAAGGAAAGTAGGGAACATCAAGCTACAGCTTGAAATGGCTAAGGAGATTATTCATAGGCTGGAGATTGCAAGGGATTCTCGTGAACTCTCTGTTAGTGAGAAATGGCTGCGCAAGAAACTAAAGCTTCACTGCCTAGGGCTGGCTTCTTTGGAACGAACCATTGCCCGGCTACGTTCTAGAATCCTATATCTCCGAGAAGGCGATGCTAACACCGTTCTTCCACCAGCAGGCTCGGTTCAGGAAGAAAAAGAATTTTATTGCTAAGCTACAAGTCGGCGACCGGCTGGTTTCCTCCCAAGAAGACAAGCATGATGCTGTCCTAGATTTCTATGATCAACTGATTGGCACGGCTGAAGAGAGGAACTTCTCAATCGACCTGGATGAGATTGGCCTACATTCCAAAGATCTTTCTGTCCTTGATGACCCCTTCACCGAAAGTGAAATCTGGGCGACCATCAGGGACTTGCCATCTGATAAAGCTCCAGGGCCAAATGGTTTTACAAGTCGTTTCTATAAATATTGCTGGAGTATTATTAAAGGGGATGTGCTGGCCGCCTTTCATGCTGTTCATCGGGGTCATGTGTCAAGTTTCGTCTCCTCAATTCTGCATACATCACACTTCTCCCCAAAAAAATGGATGCTCTGCAGGTCAAGGATTTTCGTCCTATCAGTTTGATTCACAGTTTTTGCTAAATTAGTGACAAAAGTCTTAGCTAACCGGCTGGCCCCCTTATTGCCTTCCATGGTTTCCACAAATCAGAGTGCCTTTGTTAGGGAAGGAATATCCATGATAACTTTTTGTTTGTTCAGCAAATGGTGAAATCATTGCATCAGAAGAAAGAAGCTCATATTCTCCTCAAGCTGGATATTTGTAAAGCGTTTGACTCGATATCTTGGTCCTTTCTCCTAGAGGTTTTGAGACATTTGGGTTTTGGGCAGAAATGGCGGGACATGATAAGTCTTATTTTGTCAACCTCGTCCACTCGTGTTTTAGTGAATAGAGAACCAAGACAGGATATACTACATAGGCGAGGCCTTCGTCAGGGTGATCCGCTCTCTCCCATGCTATTCATTTTGGTCATGGATGTCCTGAATCTATTAGTGGAATACATGGCCAGAGATGGATTGCTTCAACCGCTTGCAGTTCAACAAGCTCAGCACCGAGTCTCTATTTTTGCAGATGATGCAGTAATCTTTCTTAGACCGGGGAGGACTGATCTCCAGATAATCAAACACATACTTGACCTGTTTGGGCACTCCTCCGGCCTTCATACTAATCTGTTGAAAAGCTCAGTTTCCCCCATTCACTGCTTACAGGAAGAGATGAACATCACTGCTGAAGTTTTGGCGTGTGCGGTTAAGCAATTCCCATGTACTTACCTAAGGCTACCTCTCTCTATTCATAAACCCACCAAAGAGGTGCTTCTACCATTGATTGACAAAGTGGCTGGCCGTTTGCCTGGTTGGAAAGCATCACTGATGAACAGAGCAGGTCGGCTGATAATGGTCAAGGCTGTTCTATCCGCTACTCCATTTATTCTCTGATAGCCCTGGACATACCAAAATGGGTGATTAAAGCAATTGACAAGAGGAGGAGAGGGTTTCTTTGGAAAGGACAGGAACAAGCCAATGGTGGTAACTGTTTAGTGTCTTGAGAAAAAGTTCAACGACCCCTAGAATATGGAGGATTGGGGATGCATAATCTAGAAGCGCTTGGGTGGGCACTACGTATCAGATGGTTGTGGGCCCAAAAAAATGACCTTTCTCGGCCATGGGCGGGGCTATAAATTCAAGTCCCCAATAATGCACAAGCCCTGTTTAAAGTTGTAGTGGACCATATTATGGTAATGGAGTCTCCACTCTATTTTGGAAGGATAGATGGGTTAATGGTCGCACCATAGAGGAATTGGCTCCCAACCTATATAAGATCGTACCCAAAAGGGTAATTAGGCGGCGGACAATAGCCCAAGCTCTTGTTAATAGCAACTGGGTGACAGACATCAAAGGAGCACTTACAGTCCAAGTATTACTGGAATATCTTCAGATCTGGGATTATGTGGAGGGGGTAGTCTTGCAGCAAGATGTGCCAGATCAATTTCAGATGGAAATTCTCGCAGAATGGAGTATACAGCTCCAAGTCAACCTATGCAGCCTTCTTTGTTGGATCCATTAAATTTGCTCCCTGGAAGAGGATTTGGAAGAGTTGGGCACCTCTTAGGTGTAAATTTTTCATCTAGCTAGCCATTAAAAATAGATGCTGGATAGAGGACCGCCTTGCCAAATGGGGACTGAGTCATCTTGAGGTCTGTCCCCTTTGTGATCAGGAGGAAACAATCCAGCACCTGTTAGTTGGTGTGTATTCACAAGGCTGATTTGGACTTTGATTCTACAACCTCTCCAGTTGTCTGCCCTGATTCCCTCACCATCAGATGTTAGTTTCTCCTCTTGGTGGAGGAAGGCTTCAAGCTCAGTACCAAAGGAGAAGAAGAAATGAATTAACTCACTGATTATTTTAGTTTCCTGGGAGGTTTGGAAACACAGGAACTCCTATGTTTTTGAGCTTGCTCGGCCAAGCACCTCGGTGCTGCTCCAAGCAGTGGCTGATGAGAGTAGTTTTGGTGTATGGTGGGCACAACTAAACTTCAGAAGCTTCTAGTGAGGTAGCCGCCCCCTTTAGCCTAGTTCGGGGGGCCGGAGGTTGTTAGATTAGGGGGCTTCGCTTGTTTGTGGCGCATTTGTTATCCTTGTTGTGTGGGTGTGTGAGTGTGTGTTATGGTATTCGGGTGTTGGTCTTAATCCGGATCAGTTGTACCCTCTTTTTCTATCTTAATGAAATGACACGCAGCTCTCCTGCGTAGTTCAAGAAAAAAATATGAAAGTTTCTGATATGAAACATATATAAGGTCTTGAGAAGAAAGACTAAGGTGATGAGTTCAAAATTTCGGAAATTTGAGTTGAAAGAGTATGAGTAAGTTGAAATTTTTTGGATTTATGAAATCAGATCACTTCTGAGTTCATGCAGGTTAGTGATAGGTATGGAAAGGAAGGCAATAGTAGCTAGAAAAGGAAAACACGTCGGAGAATGGGCTCCTGTAGTGGGGAATCAATGGACCCTCCTTTGTGAGTTCGGCCCAGGGAGCGGGAGTGCAAGACCAAGAGTTCACTTTGATGGTAAATGAGACAAGGTTGATTATACATGTTTGGGCCGCTGGGAAACATAATACCCTACTCCTGTGATGTTTTTTCTCTATCTATGGTTGAATGGATCAGTTACAGGAGTGTGGATTTTTCCTTAACTAGTTTCTAGGGTTGATCCTTTTTCTCGATGGCCTTGGCTCTCCTCTTATAGTCTATGAGGGAATACCACAGTGGCTGATCTCTTACAAATGGGCCTCAATACACAGGGGTTAGGTATTAGACATGCTGTCACTTGCTGACACGTGGGCTCGGTCGTCTAGTCCTGGTGTGCCTCCTTGAGCCAACTAGGAAGGAGACCTTCTTGTCTAGCCGTGTGTCAGTGAGAGGCTTGGAGTAAAAGCTTGGGGACCTGCTGATGCCTATGGAGTCTGCCTGTCAGCCCCAGGTGGTAGAGCATGTGGAGCGAATATGGGCTCGGGCGGGCGGCACGACAGTCCACCATGCCACCTAACAGCCCACACCCTGAAGGGTTACGCGGAGGCTACGCTAGCCGAAAACAAAAACTTTTTACCGCGCAAACCAGGAACACTTGCAAGTAAGGGCCAATAGATCGTTACCGATTGGAGTAGAGTGCGCGGAATAGCCAATCGGGGCAATCCGATCCGGAACAGTGTAGCCGATTCCGGAGACACCGATTCGCCAATCACCGATTCGAGTCGTCCGGCCGCGTTCTCACGCCTCGCTCCGATGCGCCCGATCGCAGCCGATTCCACCACAGCCGATCGCTCCGATTGCGCCCGATCCGAAGCCGATCAACGCGCGCATGTAGCGGCGTCTCTACAGGTATCCACACGTCCGGGGACGAACGCCGTACACCCGTGTGCTAGCACGCGATGCAAGGCTAGGGTTTGGCTCGAAAGTGGGGAGGGTTTCCGTGGAGATTGATCTCGACGACTTCTGTTGCACGCGATGCAATTGACATGCCACAGCTCTCAACCCCTCCCTCCTTTATATAGAGTTGGCCGACTAGGACTAGTGGCCGATTAGGACTCTATTTTGAATCGGATATCATCCGTATCTCATAGAGTTGGCCGCCCACACGTCGTAAGCCCATAGGACTCTATCCGATCGGATCCCTATCCGATCGAGCCGTATCTGAGTCCAACTCGAATGCCTGTTCTTATCCCCTTAAGCGTGCGACCCGTAGGTTCAGGTATACTCGGTTTCGGCTATAGTCTAACTTAGCCGATCGTCGGCTCGAGTCTAACTCAGCCGACATCCTTCCAACGCGGCTTAGCAAGCACATATTGACACCATAGTATACAAGAATAATATCGGCTCGAACCTGTAATGTGTACACAAATCCCTTTGCCTCACGATACCGCTTAAGCTATAGGCAAGATGTGTGCCATCCCTTCAATAGCTTAACCATTCACTCGAACCGTATTGGATTATCTGTCTGTTGATTGACTCCTCAATCAACTTAGCATGACCATGCATTTTCATAATCCATTACCTCGAGGGGCCCAGAGATATCTCTCCAAAGGAGGGGCAAATTCCATCTTGATCACTCACATCCCACTCCATGTTTCATAGCAAACCCGAAAACTACCTTTATAACTACCCAGTTACGGAATAGCGTTTGGTAGTCCCAAAGTAGGCTACTACACATGTTGGAATCCATGGTGATCTCAGGTTTAAGGACTTTGTACCAACACTACCTGAGACCAACTAATGGCACATTGATTCCTGTAGTGTCTCATGGTGGGTCTATCCAACAATGTGTTCTCCAACACATGTGTCCATGTTTATTGATTTGGTATCTCCATACCCATGATCTATGAGACATGATCATCAATCAATAAACATGCCGATCTTAGAATCATATTTGTTCCAACAATATGACATATGATCAGGGATCGTTTAGAAATAGATTCATACATATAGAGTCTCATAAATAAGTCACGTACTTATTAATCAATACAAGATGTCTATTTCATGGAACTGAATAACACTTTATTAATTTATACATAAACATTGACGTGATATCCAACATCTCCATGTTGCCTCTAGGGCATATCACTAACACACCCTCCCGTAGGGGTGATGATGGCGAGCATGACGGTCATTCAGGCGTCATCCCGTGGCCTCGATCGCACGTCGAGTAGATATATGTCGCATTGCATTTAATGTAAGGTACGCTTTATGCCAGCAATTAGCAGGAAGCAACATGTTGTAGTTAATACGTTGCTGTTGCCTCGAGTAGCATGCGAGAGCCAAGCCTGGGGAAAGTGGCACTTGTGTCCGAGCTCGGGCTAGTCCTGCCCCAAGATCGAGCAGTACTAACCTGTTGCCATAGAAATATCTCCATGGCAAGCTCCACACTCGTGTCCTATCCCACAATCATTGAGATGTACCTGAGCTCACCCTCATCTCAAGGGTGGGCCTAGGCTCTTGCTTCGCTCTTTCCTGGATACACATCATGCATTAGCCGAAGCTAATTAATAGTGGCGTGGGTCGTCCCATCAGATGTCGTTAGGCGCATCGAGCCGCAATCAATGATGGGAACTCTGGAATTCCACTTCACTGACACACGTCAACATGGGAAATAGAAAATGCATCATCGGATATAGCATTAGAGAGGAAATTAGGAGAACCATTCGCGTTGATTTGCACCACGTGAATGATCCCGTATCAGCATTTTTTGCCACCTTATACTTGCCTTCACAAATGCAATTTTTTAGGCGAACCAGTTTTGCCTTTTTTTTTCTAAAAAAAGCTCTTGGCCTTTAGAAGGTTTCTTAGCTTTTGGCTTTTTTTATTGTTTGGCAAAACTGTTTGTAACGTGTAGCAAGGCAAAGGGAGACAGATCTATATGCGCAAAACTGCAATCTAGTACTGTAGTAGGTGCTACTAAACATTTGCTGACATGAATTTGTTTTAGAAACTGTCATGTAGCCACTCAATGAAAACTTCACCGCATGCTTACTGGTCATGAATGTACTTTCTGTCATGTTTGATTTAGATTATCAAACGAGTTTTTGTCACGAATTATCTACTTAATTATAAAAATAAACTAAATATATTAATAAGTAAACTTGATAAATAAGCTTCAAACAAGTGGGAAAAACAGTAGAAAATTTCTTTAAAAAAGTATATTCATTAAAGCGTAAACCAATAATTCATTTTAATAATCTGATGAATGAGAACGGAGCCAATTCATTCTACGCAAGTATTCGTCTAATCGTCTTACTGGTTGTCTTAGGTAAACAGCATCTAAAGGCTGGGCCCAGGAACTCAAATGCCCAACGGCAACAGCGCAACCCCCATGTGGCCACATGCCGCTGCACCAAATTCAAAAGCAAACTAGCCACTCAGTCGGGTTTCGTGCGACTCTGAGCACTGCCATAACCTGCGTATAGGAGTTGACGATTGATCTTGATAATTACGGTGATAATTACGGGATAGGTTTAATGAGACGTCTACTCTCTCCGTTCTCAGATATAAGGATTACCATATTGTTTAACAAATATTGCATTAGAGCGAGAAGGCCTTTATATCACTTTACGAGTAATGGTTGAAGTTGAAAAAATAGTTAAGAGTAAGATAAAATGAAACTTGAATGGGAGGTGAGATTAAATGGGTAAGTAATACTCTATAAATCCTTACATTTATAGATAAATTTTAAACATTTGTAATGCTTATAATTGTAGACAAAGAGAGTAGCCACCCTTAAAGAAAATAAAGGGACAAGGAGAAGGCATTAAAATTAAATGAGAGGGTTATGCTTTATTTTTATTTTTTAGACAAATTTTATGATACTCGAGAAAAGTACCGGAAGCCACCAAGATTTCACATAAAATTTTGGTGTCTTAAGGTACCTTAAGGATAATAAAATTATCTTATTTTTTAACATTATAATTGATTGAGATAAAGAAAGAGATGAAGAAATTAAATAGAAGATAGTTGTAGTTAGTTAAGATGAAGGAATATGTAAAGTAGTTGTATATATTTTAGGACATATTTTAAATATTAAATGTACTTATATTTTAAAATAGAAAGAGTAATAAAATTGGCACAGATGGATGGTGCTCTACGGGTCACTGAGATGAGCTTATGGTGCTCTCTATCTACATTTTTATCCAACCTTCTTTCTCTTTCCTCGTTAAAAACTTTCAACTCAGATTTAAAACCTTTAAAATCTAGATTTGAAAACTCTTTAAGTTAATATTTGAAACTTTCAATTCAGATTGAAAAGCTTTCAAGTGATGATTTTAAACTTTTAACTCAACAATTGAAATTTTTAACTCAAATTTAAAAACTTTTAACTAAGATTTGAAAGTCAAGTCGGATTTGAAAAAACTCAAGTCAAGATTTAAAAATTATTAACTCAAATTTAAAAACTTTCATCTCAAAATTCAAAATGTTCAACTCAAATTGAAAACTTTCATCTTAAAATTCAAAAACATTCAACTAAAATTTCAAAACTTTCAAATCAGATCAAAATAGTCAACTAAAATTAGGGATGAAAGATTTAATTTCTAAAGTAAAAAAATCACGAAAAAATAGCGAAAAAAATACGTGAGGACACAAACACGGCGTGCACGCCAGCAAGCGAGCTGGCGCGTCTGCCTCAGTTAGCTTTCGCGATTAAGATATCCACACGCAGCATCCTACCCAGAAGTCTCCACACCACGTAAGCTCCTACCGTCGCCGCCGGCGACTCAACTTCGCTCGAGCTCGTCTCTCGTCGACAGCCATACCCGCCTCCCCTTACCACCCCAAACAAACCACTACGTAAATAGTAATCCAAACACCATCGCTTCTCAGATTTATCGCACGAGCCTTCAGTCGACTGTGCCATGGATTCTTTTAGGCAAGGCAATTCGTGGAGCACCTGGTATACATAAAGCTTATCTATGAAGCAGGAGATGATGAGGGGGGGGGGTTGTACTTACAGTTTGTTGACGTGGCAGAGGGTCCCGTTGTTGTACTTGCAGTCGCACTTGATGAAAGGGTTGAGATTTGGGTAGTCGTCCCAGTTGGACAAATCGGACGCGACGCCGCTGCAGAGCTCGCCGCTGATGTTCCACTCCGGTGACGCCTTCTTGCCCCATCTCCCCAGGATCGTGTTCAACGCTGCCGCTGCAATCACGCGCGTGAGGTTAACGAACTCAATATTAACCAAAGAAGCTAAGACGCTCAATTGAACAGTTGAATTGATGGTACGAGATATATTAATCATTGCCTGATGATCACCTACTTACCTTCGACTGGATCAGTTTTTGGCGCCCGCTGCTGAGGCTGAGCAGCTGCAATAATCCGCCATGAGCACAGCACAAGCACAAGCAGCAGCCACACGAGATGGGAAAAGACATCGTCGATGCTGCGGCTGCTACGCCGCATCGCTGTCGATCTGTCTCCGTATGTGCTGGACTCTGTGCTGGACTGGAGACTGGACTGTTGGCGAGGCAACACTGTGGGGATTGTTAAATAGAGTAGAGTTGATGTCGTTGGAGTAGCTGCGGTCAATCATTAGATTTTGAATAATACTGATGTCAAAATTTAAAAACTTTGTCTACAAATAAGTTCTAAAATATTTGACTTAGACTATGTATAGATTAATTTTAAAGTACACTTCAATTAAAATCATATATTTGTTAATATTTCTATATATGTTATAATAGAAAATGATGATCAAACTTAAAAATTAAGATCGTCTTCTAGTACAAAATGATAATTATTTTCAACCCGAAAGAACTAAGTTGTCACAAATACTATATACATGTGCACAACTTTCACACTTATTTCATTAGTATAGCTTTTAAGAAGTTTATGAGTTAATCTATTTACAAAATATTGATTTGCCTAACGATAAGCTTTAGAGCTGGTTCGGTTCGGTTTGAAGGAAAAACAAGTGGATTCCTAAGGATCCTTATAAATATCATTTGGTTTATAGGAATAATGTATACGAAAATAAAAAATAAGTTGCATATAGAAAACATAGGAAATTGTTCATTCACTCGAATCTCTTAAAAAAATCCTACGGATTGGTGTCTGCATCTATTCCTATTTCTTTATTTTTCTTATTCCTATGGAGTAAAATTCCTCCAAACTGAAAAAACACACTACAGATATTCATATGTTTAACCCCCCTCGTTTTTCTTAATCTATGTAGCTGTATATCATTCATTGGCTAATATTATTTATCAATAGGGTCCGACAACTAATATGTTTTATGATGTAGTGCATTCCTATTTTTAGAAAATCTTACTGCTTTCATTTCATATAATATAAAAGATAAGATTTAGTAAGACAGGTGATTTCTGATTGGCCTCCATCCATTGGAGTATATGGTTGGGTGAGGGTAGTGATGGGTGCTCTTGCCGTTCATCGTGTAATAAAAAATAAGTAGTTTGCGTGATCCACTGGCATCACTCAGGTCTCAGCCTCTCAGGGTACGACGCGAAGGCACTGCACTCCCCCATCGTGTAATATAAAGGATTATACTATTTTCTAAAGAAAAATAAGGACGTAGCAAAATGAAAAATCATGATAAAAAAGTGATAGTAATTAGACGAGAAAATAGAACAAAAGTTAATAAGTAGAAAATAAACTAGTAAAAAAATGGTAGGTGAAAAATAAAGTGCTTCAGAATCATAGAAACTAAAATGTCTCGTGCACCTGATGGCTCACAAAATATTGGACGCTACATAGCCATCCATTCCACGTCCTTCTCCACTCCTCTCTTCTCTCTCTCTGACTCCTCCACCGTACTGTTGTGACCAACCCTCTCGACCTCTCCTCTATAGATGTACAAAAAGCACGTGACACGAAAAGCACGGCACGAAGCCCGTAATTTAGGCCCGACCCGAGCATGGCCCACCCTGGTTCCTACCGGGCTCGGGCTAGCATGATCTGGTAGTCAGTGACGTGCCTGGGCCGACCAACAGGCATGTGGGCAGCACGGCCTAGGCCAACTAAGGAAGGAAGGCCCACTTGCGGCTCATAGCCGTTGCGCCAGCGCCGCGCCACGCCTAGGGAGGGACTATATAAAGCCTCCCCGCATCGGTTCGTCCCAGTAACCCTAAACCTAATCCCCTTCCCTCCCCCGCATCACATTCGTCGCCGATCCACATCCGCGTCTCTCGGTCTCCGCCTCGGCGCCTCCGCTTCACAGGATGGTAGCAGACGCGCTGGCAGGAGCTCTGATCTCTCGCGCCTCCACGTCTCATCGCCTCCACCAAAACCCTAATCCCCTTCTTCTCATCTTCTGTTCCTCTTCCTGTCTTCACGTCTTCCCGTAATCCCCTTCCCCTCCGGGTCCTCCGACTCCGCCACTCTGGATTTGAGCTGCTTCTTCGGTCTGTCCGTCGTGTTTCTTCTCCTTCTCTGACCCGTCGTCTTCTGCGGCTCTGGGCTCCGGTCGCGCAACGGCGCAGGTAGCAGGTGCGTCTCCTTCTCCATGTCTGATGTTTTGATTTGATTCTTATATTGTAGGCTACTCTGTCTGTTGCTTATGCCTTGTGTGGCGTTGTGGTACGGAGCCACCGAGAGCCGATGAGGTCACGATGGAGGATAATGATGATGGCGGTGGCGCTGGCGCCTATTCGCGTACCATCAACGAAGAGCTCATCAAGCTCGGCATGACCCCAGGCGACCAAGACAATGCAAGCGCTGCTTTGTTGTTTGGTTCCAGTGTGGATCCACTCAATTTAGATGGCGGGGGAGGGGATGGAGGTGTTGGTGGCGGCGTTGGTGGCACGGGGATGGCGGTGAGCTCCAACAGCACCACTGGCACAGACGCTGGTTCTTCTAGCTGTAAGCGAAACAGGTCTGGTGTTTGGGTTGACTTTGAGGAGATCTGCGAGACTCTGCCAAATGGTAAAAAGATTCGAATTTCTACCAGATGCAATCTATGTAAGCATGAACTCTCTGCTTGTTTTAATGCTGGTACTGACCACTTGCTTAGGCATCAAAAATCATGTAGACAGAAGGCTGATCATGCTACTAGAGTTCAGTCTAGGATTGCATTTAATTCTGATGGTAGTTTTTGTAATTGAGATTATAAGCCAGATGTTGCGCGTTCAGAGTTGTGTCGTTTAACTGCTAGACTAGACTTGCCCTTATGTATTGGTGAGACAGCTGCATTTGAGGAGTATATCCAGCGTGCTCATAATCCTTGTTTTTCTAAAGTCTCTAGGCAAATCACAACTAGAGACTTGTCCAAGTTGCTCTCTAAGCAACGTGGGAAGCTTAGGAATTCTTTCGCTAATGTTTCTTCTGTTGCATTAACATCTGATAATTGGTCTGGCAATGCAAAGGAAGATTATATAAGTGTGGTTGCTCATTTTATTACTAATGATTGGCAAATCCATAAGAGAGTGATAGGCCTGAGGCTTATTCATGTCTCACACTCTGGAGTTAATATTGCTGAGCGTGTTGCTGCTGTAGTAGAAGAATATGGGTTGATTGACAAGGTTTTCTCTGTGACACTTGACAATGCTTCTTCTAATGCTTCTGCCATGAATACTTTGAGACTAATGTTTGCTGGTTACTTAGGTCCTGATCCTGAGCCTGTTCATGCTAGACCTCATAGGCCTAGTTTACTGCATCAGTGCTTTGCTTGCCATATAATTAACCTTATTGTGAAATATGGGTTGAAGAGACTAAAGCCTTGCATAGATGCTTTTAGAACAACTATTTCTTTCTTGAACTCCTCTAATCAATGAATTGCTGCATATAAAACCTTTTGTAAAGCTAAAGGAGTGTGCTCTAGATAGTTTGGCTTGGATATGGATGTTAGATGGAACTCCACATATCTTATGCTTAAGCATCTCATACCATATAGGAGTACCTTTTCTGTTTTCATTGCAACTCACTATGGTTTTCTTGAACTGTTTTAAGACTCTACTGTTGCATTATCTTGTGTGTATTACTCAACTGCTCCTTTGATGTTGCACCATATTCTTGAGATTGCTATCCATTTGCATTCATTTGACAATGACACTAACCTGAGGAATGTTGTTATTTCTATGAAACAAAAATTCCTCAAGTACTGGCAGTATATACCTTTCTTATATTCATATGCATTCATTCTTGATCTTAGAGCTAAGATGAGAGGTTTTAATAATGTTTTGCAACTACTTTCTGAAGCTATTGGTACTAATTACAATGCTTATCTTGTGGAGGTTAGGACAAAACTTTATAAGTTGTTTACTAAGTATGAAAATAAGTTTGGTTCAGCTAGGTTGTAGAGGGTATCGCCATCAACAGGAACTACAGGTAAGAAAAAGCAAGCATGGGGTAGAATCTTTGGTGGTTCTGGATTAGGTGTAGTTGGTCCTTCACCTGTCTCAACCTCTTCCTCTATATCTGCAACTGCAACTCCATCTCCATGTCTCTCTGAACTAACTGCATACCTAGATAGTGACACTATCACATGTTATGAGGATGATTTCAATATCCTGAGTTGGTGGCATGAGCACAAATTAATATATCCAATTCTATCTATGTTGGCTCAAGATATCATGGCTATTCCTGTTTCAACTATATCCCCAGAATCTTGCTTTAGTCTTACTGGCAGAGTGATAGAGGAACGGCGATGACGTTTGACACCAGAGGCGGTGGAAATGCTGACATTGATCAAGAATTGGGAGTTAGCAGAAGCAAAAGCACAACATAATGTTGAGAACCATGAAGTTGAAGAATCTTTCAAGAATCTATGGCTTGATGATGTTGATGAAGATGTTCCTGCTCCTGCTGCCTAATAGTGATCTGTGTGGAGTTTGAGAGCTATGAGTTTGATTTTGAGAGCTATGAGTTTGAGTTTGAGAGCTTGGTTTGTAAAACATTTAAATTGGACAGTTGAACTTTATATTGAGTTGGCTGTAATCTTTTTTCCTTTTTAGGGTTTTCTCACAAGGGTGAGTTTTCCCTAAAAAGGTTTTTAATGAGGTAGCCATTGCACAACTCAATAATAATATTAATATTAATATCTTGCTGAACTTTGTAGTGTTGTGTAAATTTGGAGTTTTGACCGTGTTTTTCAATTGCTTGTGTAAATGATGTATGATTGACCGTGCTTTGGAGTTGGACCGTGTAACTGATTTAGAACCCAAAGAAGAAAACAATTGCTTGCACAAATTCATCCAACTCTTGATCATATGCCATGACATCACCCCGGAAGTCTTTAGTTTACATAGAGCACCTTCTTAAGTCTTAAGTCTTAACTTATTCTGCAAAATACAAGGTTAAGAGTCTTAAGTCTTAACTTAAGACTGTGTTTTTATTTTACGGGCCTCGGGCTGGCACATCCTGATAAAATTGCGTGCTTTTTGGGCCGGCCCTACATAAAGCAACCCGGCATGCCGTGTTTGGGCCGAGGGCGAAGCCCGTAGGCCTTTTGGCATGACACGGTGGCCCGCAGGGCCGTGCCTGGCCTGGTACAATCAGGCCGTGCTTTTTGCGGGCTCGGGCTGGGCCGGGCCGAGCGACCCGAATGGCCATCTATACTCTTCCCCCTCTCTCTCTCAAGACTCCTCTGCCGAGAATGTGTCAGGCCACAGCTGTCATCGACAGCGGGGGCGTCCTCCCCGTGCAACTCTCCGGCAAGGTCACGGGATGCAGCTCAAGGCTAGGGAGCTAGAGAAAGACAGTGGGCGGAGATATCTTATGGCTAGAACAGATGACGATGGGGTGACAAAGCCTATGGGAGAGCGGCAGCTGCCCGCTGCTGTGGAGTAGAAGGTCCCTGCAAGCATGGATATACAATGAGATCGAAGGAGTAAGTGGTCATTGGAAAGAAGAAGGAAGCCATATATAAATTGTAAAATTGGTGATTTTTCAATGTTTTAGTTAAGGTATCTTGATGTTTTTGGGGTTAGGTCACTAGTTACTTTAATGTTGCCACTTTTTTGTCTACGGTTCTTCTTTAATGATTTAGCGGTTGAAGTTTGATGTTTCAATTCATCAGTGAAGAATTAAATGTTTCAGTCTTTGACCCAACTTTGTCTCACCATTTTAATATAACAAAACATTTTTTCCTTAGTCATGAAATAATTTTGTATTAAAAGTGAAACAACGCATGGTTTTTTTTAAAAACCGTACTTCTGGATACTAACCGTGTCATATAAATTTTTTATATTTTATAATAAAATAGAAGAGTAAAATTCGAACGGATGGAGTAGATATATAATTGAACACGTATATTTGACTCTGGAGATTTTTGAAATGTCTTGCGGACTGTGTTACTTATATATAGTATATAGTCAGTTGCTGGTAGACAACGTGCGGCTGCACTAAAATTGGCATATCCGTACTACCATATTTCCACGCTTCAAGATTTGTACAGGTACAGGCCATGTTTGGCATATCCAGCACCTCTAATGAAGTAAAAAAAAAATGCTGTGCGGCTGCTAACGGCAGGATTCTTCTGGATATACAATAAGGTTTTTTTGCACAACTTCAGATATATGATTTTTTAAAGCTCGTATTTCTAACTCTTCAGATCGATAGATCTAGCTTTATGATTATGATTACATAGATAATATTTTGACAAATCATTTTGTTTTTATTTCAGCTAAAACTTAAAATTTTAAATCGTTATAATTTAACATAAAAACAATTTATCGTGAATTTAAGATTTAAGTTAGGTTTATGATAGTCCGGTCAATTTATTTAGAGCCGACTAATTAATAGTGGTCTATCGAAGTTGCCTATGTTAGCTATACTTGAGATAAAAGATACTAGTTTCGATTATGCATGTTGGAAGCAACTACTAATGTTATAAATTACCCTACGGCCTGTCAAGCATATGCTACCTTTGGATTCCATAAAAAATGGCCACAAGTCCCTAGTTTTAGAATTTACTACTCCATGACATGACACAGACTTTCACTGGTACAAAAGTCTATTAGATACCCATTCGAAACCATAAGGTTAGTATCGGTTTCGAACCTAACACCTATTAGTCGGCATCAATAACCAAAATCATTGGTACTTGTTCTTTAATAACATCTATTTAGGCAAATATGTGCCGGTTATTTGGTCTAATAGGTGTCGGTTTTTAATAGAAACCGTCACCTATAATATTTAATAGGTGCCAAAAAATATAGAAACTAACACCTATTATGCATTATAGGTGTCGATTCTCAATAGAAACCGACACATATTCCCCGGAAAAAATATATTTAGCATTAAATTCTTTTACTGAAGCACAAAATATTTTACAGTCAAACTGAAGCATAAAACATTTTATTGGAATAGAAAAGTCTCATCGTTGTCAATCATAAATTGGTGTAAAGAGAGTAATAGGTGCGCTGTTATAAATAATCACAAAATAATCATTTGTTATAAAGACAGTACACATGGACATGCTGTTTGGGACATATATGAACAATAGGTGTGAGAATTCATGCATGCATAAAACATTTGTTCCTTTATTGGTCCCATGGGAATTTTTCTCCTAATTTACTTTGAGCTCATATGCTTGAAAAGAAAATGGGCATGCCTGCAAGAAAAGCAGTATGAAAAGAATAGTAAATCCAGCATGCATGATCAGTAAGAAAGGGCTGATGAACAAATTAAGGTATCTAGAGTTTTAGAACTATACATACGCGATATTGTTGTTGCATATATCAAATGGTCTTAAAATGGTCTTAAGAGGCAATATAATTCTAAACATGATTTTTTTCATTGAAGAGTAGACTTTGTCACTTACAGTGCATGCATATAATAAAGAATATCTTTGATATATTTGGTCAATACAAACTTAACACAAAATTTCTAATTCGACTGCAGGGTTCACGAAAGAAAAAGAAACATAACTTCAAGATTAGCTAAATGAAGTAAGTCTTTACCATGAGAGTCAATCAATCACATCATTTTTTTGGTAGCCAAATTTCTCTCCTAAAAATTCAGAATGCCAATTACACCAAATTCCTCTTTGTTAATTATTCAGCATCCACAGTTGTATTTTGTACCCCTGCACACACTACTGCAGAATCGGTTTTTTCTGAACGAGACCCCCGGTAGGTTTCAGGTGGGCCATAAGTGGCCGTGCCTGGAAAAACCGGTCCCCAGGGGCCGATTGTTGGACCACACACGAAGATGCATTATCCCGTGAAATCCACTTAAGCGACCGCACTGTTGGTATTTCTTATGTTCACAGATAATCCACAAGCGCACGGATATACCGTTGTAGCATTTCACCATAGAATATTCCAAGGGTATCGTTATTTATTTTATCCAAAAGAAAGACTATGGTCTTGAAGAGAATACTAAGATATCATGGATATTCATAAGCTATAGATGAGATACCTTAGTCCAGACAAGGGATAAGATAATTATATGATAAAGGTAGTGTGACACATACAAAAGAGTCATAGATAAATAATACACTAGTACTAAGTGAAGAGTAGTAATTAGAGCCAAGTTCCTATAGTTCTTCTAGTTAGAGTACATAGTTTAACTAATTATTCTAGCTATGCCTAAACCCAGTTCTATGCTCCCAGGACTATGGGGGTACCACTGCCCAGTGGCCCGACTTGCCACCACGAAGCGATCTCTTACCGTTCGCCCTACACCAAATCCGAACATAGAGGAATACAAAGGATGGACAGGGCTGTCACCACCTGCCGCCTACCTCTCACCCATGGGAAGTGGTCATCACCAATGTCTATGAAATAATCTAAGCACCATGCTTACATTACCATAAATACATCTATCTTTCATGAGAAAGATAAAGGCAAACCTACATCCTAATTGCTCATTGGACTTTGTCCGTGACAATAGAGTTACTCGTTTAAACATAATAAGACTATGAATTAAACTAATAATAGAACTCTTATCTACTAAAGCATCCACACTTATATGAACTAGAAGATAATATCTTTATTAAGCTCAAAGTTGTACAAAGGAAGAAGAGTACTAAAAACATACCCGAATTCCGAAGGAGAAAACTTAGATTGAGGTGGTGGAGGAGCAAATAGATTGTTTTGTTGTTGCTCCATTTGTTGCAACATCTGTTGTTGCATTTGCTGGTGTTGTTGTTGCATCTACTGCATCATAGCAGTCATCATCTGAGTTTGCGAGGCAAGCACCTGAGCGATATTGGGGTTCTCAGGTGGTGGTGGAGGAGCGTTGCCATTGACATCATGGTGGTTGTTGTTGTTCCCTGACTGCCCATTGTTGCTGTTAGCTCCACTGGTCCTGGTGTTCACCATCTGAAGAAGTCGACCGAACAAAGAGAGAGAAGAAGAAAAACAGACTGACTTAGAAACTAAACTTTATTATTTGAATTAACTGCATTGTTCTGATCTTAATTAAAATAAGTAAAACTCATGCAACATCTTTAATTGGACAGCCACACCACACTTGATATAGACTGTCAGCTACCCCACACAGCAAACCTAACACACAACATCTACCAAGAAGACAAACTAAGCAAAATGATAAAGTCTAAGGGTAGCGACTAAAGTGATCTGAGGGGCTCCTATGGTCGGTGGAGTCGAAACTGCTCTCCTGAGAGTCTTCCTCTTCCTCGGAATGACTTCGAAAGTTCTCCGTCTTCATGTCTTCACTTGGCTCTTCAGAGCTTGAGCTGCTACTAGAACTGGAAACAATGATCCACCCGTTGCTACCACCTCCGCCCTGGTATGCCGAAGCTGGGGCGAAAGTGAGGACGGGTCGTGTAGCAGGAGCTAGAGCCGGAGCTGGAACTGGTGGAGCGGGAGGAGCCGGGGCCGATCGAGGCGCAGGAGGGGCTGGTGGAGGAATCCAAGGCGCCAGCTGGATGTGCACAGGTGCAGTGGTGGTCTTCCGAGGCGTAGTGCGGATCCTGACGCCACCAGGTGCTGAGAGTCCTTTCAACTTAGCGACCTCCTCCTTGAGACGAACCACCTCATCTTGCAAACTCACGATTCTCATAATCTTCTTGTCGTTCAAAGCCTTGGCTGCCTTGTGCAGGTCAGAATGCATCTGGTCCAGTCCCTTGATCACCGTGCACATGTGGCCCAAAGTAGACTCATTCTCATTTGCCATAGACCTAAAAGTGTTGACGTCGGAGGAACTGCCATAACGGGGATAGTGATAAGCGGAGATGCGAAGGTCGAAGTCGTGCATCTCCCTCATCCTAGCCAACATCAGATACGCAGCTTCCTGACATGCGTGCTCAGTTGTGCCTCCTGAAGCTGTGACATCCATGTTGGGAATACAAGTACCCACAAAGCCGTGAACCTCCAAACGGACACGGTGAGGTAGCTCGCCACTAAGAGGTGCGAGGGTAGTGTACTCTGGAGCATCAGTGTACCCAACTACCAGGGCCATGCGAGCCAACTCTGCGACAAAACCCACCATACCTTGATTATGATGTGTAGTAGGGGAACCTGCCATCTATAGAAGACAAAATAATGGGAATCAATGCATTCTCAAAACCAAAAAGACCTCAGACCCATTTTTACAAATTCTAAAACCCTAGACTGACTTGAATTTTTTTAAACATCCCTTTTTAAGGAAGAGACAAAGATTTTTTTCAAACTTATGCAAATGAAAGGGTTTTTAGAGGGCTCTTAGGGTTTTCTAGTTGGCTTATCCTACGGTCAAAGGCTGGCTCTGATACCAACTTGTCACGCCCAGAAATTCAAGCCAGAATTTTCACAGCTAATTTGTGCATTCAATTCTTGTCCAGGAATCAGACGAGGTACACAAATCGACAATTATTGATATTATAGAATCCACGTCTTAGAAACAGTATAAAAGATTACATAAATGCAGCGAAAAAGAAAAGACTAACTAAACTGAAACTCTATTCTTGCGACAGAACTCCAACACACCACAGGCAACCTTGACGTCGAACGCAAGCCTAATCCTTGTCGAAACTTTCCTCTGCTTCAACCTCTGGCTCTGGTGGGGAAAATTAGCAAGAGTGAGTACTACCCACTATACTCAACAAGTCATACCGGAAGAGAAGGTATGATGCAGGATAATTCACAAGGAAGGATAGGAGCTCATTTGCATAAACAACATTTCAGAAATAATAATAGTTGAAAGCATGTAAAACAGTAATAATAATTAAGCAATATTAGATAAACACTGTCCAACGTTAAACTCATGTTATAACAGGCCCAACCAACCATCTATGCCAGTCAAGTTCCATTAATCAAATTATTTACTTAAATGAGACTAATCACGGTGAATCTAGTTGATCGCCCATAACCGTGGGTACAACTATTTGAATAGTTTTATTCTGATAAGAGGTGTACAACTGTACCCACAAGACACAGCCTCACGACACGTTACTGTGTGCTGATGTACCACCATGATACCCCGAAAAGGGACTGTGACAAGACCATTCGCATAACCCCCTCTAACCAATCGTACCACATCAAGGTTTCGCCCCCACTCCCATCAGGGTAATGGGCAGCCCCCCGCGTGCCGCGGTGAATCCGGTAGCCGATCAACCTTTTTAACCAAGGTCGACCCAACTCCATCATGCCCACCCTCACTAGGGTACATCGGCTAGAGACAACTACACAACAGATCCAGCCATTACCCATGCTGGCTTGTGGTATGCACGGTAATTCTTCCAGGATTTCTCGAGAACCGGTCCTTAATTGCCATGAGTGCTACTATCCAAAACCATTGCACCCACAACCCACCATTAACATATTTTAATATTATTAGTATAGTATCACATACTTGACATCACCTGAATATTAAACTCCACTGTAATATTTGGATAATGTGATTCCCTTAAGTGAGCTAATTGATCTAAGCTAGGCTAAGCATGTCCTAAACCAATATATAGTCATCTTTTTTTGACCGAAAACACTGTTGGGGAGATCCCCACAGTCGCGACCAAAAGCGAATATATTAAAAGGGGGGAAAAAGAGACTTATAGTAATGGGTTACCGAGGGGTAGGAGATCAGAAAAGACAGAAAAAGCAAGCACAGGCATCTAGCCAGAAAAACTCTGTAACCCTAAGAACAAGACAATCAGCTAAAGGCATCGAGCTAGGTACAGAAGGAAGTTTTGATGTCTTCTCTAAACCTATTTGACTGAAGGTAACCCTGGCTTTTGAAGTTTAACTTCCAAAACCTCAGATTTGGCACATTTCTGTTGAAGACCTTGTCATTCCGTAGTTTCCATAATTCCCAGGCTGCTATGAGAACCACCTCAGTGAAGAATGGCATGGAGCTTGCGTTATGGGCTTGTATAAACTTGTCCACACATTGGAGGTCGGTGTCCCATTGGACTTGAATGATAGACCAGCACTGAGCAGCAAAGGGGCAAGAAAAAAACAGATGATCAATGGTCTCCTCTACCCCTCTGTCACACATAACACAGATGGCATCATCTTGAACATTAAAATTTCTTCTTTGGATCATCGACTTCGTATTTAGTTTGTCCACTAAGAGTAACCAGGCGAAGAATTTAATGTGAGGCGTGCAGCCAGACTTCCAAAGCTTGAGAAAAACCCGGTGCGAGTCAAAGCTGCTGAAGACATGCTGGTAGAATCTTCCAAATGTGTATCGGCCACCCCAAACTGGCGTCCAGCAATCATCAATCTCCTCGTCGTACACAAGGCTTTGCAAATAGGCTTGGAGTTGCTCTAGTTCGTAAAGGCCTGTTGCGACAAAGGAAGATGAAAGATGGAATCCAAATCTTCTGCTTGCATAATCACCGCCACGGAGGCATTGTTGTTTTTTACGAAAGAAGCCAAGTGAGGGTAAGTCTCAGAAAGATTATTGTTATTCCAGTTATCTTCCCAGAAGCAGATTGTCTCCCCTTTTCCTATGTGGCATCTGGAGATCGCTCTGAAAATTTCATTCAGCCTTAGAATGTCCTTCCACCAGAAGGAACCCATCTCTGCGACAACATGGGGCACTTTGTTAGAGTAATATCTATACCATACCAGGCTTACCCATGGAACATCCACTTTATTATAAAATTTGTTTAGGTGCTTCATTAGCAAGGCATCATTTTGTAACCTCAGGTTTAGAACTACAAACCCTCCTTTTAATTTAGGTTGCTGAACTCTGTGCCAAGCTACCAAATTGCCTCCTTTTTTCTCCCTGTCACTTCCTCTCCAAAGACATTGCTTTCTTGCTCTATCTATATTCTCGATTACACCTTTAGGGATCTTGATTGTGCACATTGCATATCTTGTGATTGGAGTGATGGCTGAGTTTATCATCTCAAGACGACCAGAATAAGAAAGCCATGTTGCGCATGTCGAAAGTTTCCTCTCAATTCTATCCATCTTTGGAGTTAGATCTTCGAGCCTCAGTTTAGATGTGGCCATTGGAAGGCCCAGGTAAGTGAATGGCATTGTACCCACATCACATCCCAAAGTATTAGCTAACACATTGAGTTTGTCCGCATTGACATTAATAGGATACATATGGCTTTTCCTATAATTGAATTTCAGACCAGTGGAGATTTGGAAGCTATGCAAGAGAGATTTGAGGAAGAAAAGTTGCCTGGCCTCAGCTTGAATGAACAACAGGTGTCATCTGCATATTTGACTACGGGAAAGTCCTCTGATGGCTGAGGGATTGGCACATTAATTAATCCTTGACGTCTTGCTTCATTTATAAGGACTTGGAGAAGATTAGCAGCCAAGACAAACAGAAGTGGTGAAAGGGGATCACCCTGCCGAATACCCCTTTTACAGTGAAATTATTTTCCTGGTACCCCATTCAGAAGAACTGCCGATGATCCCGAGGATAGGATAGAAGTGACCCAGACTACCCACTTCTCAGGGACCCAAAGGCAAGACATCGACTGGATAATCGCTGAATGCTCAATTGTGTCAAAAGCTTTTTCAAAATTAAGCTTTAAGATTAAGATCTCTCTTTTTGATTGATGACATTGGTGAATATATCATAGGACCAGGCTAGGTAATCTTGAATGGTTCTTGTGCGGATGAAGCCATATTGATTCCTGTGAATCATTGAAAGAATAACATTCTGAATCCTATCCGCCAAGATTTTAGTTATAACTTTGAGAGAGATGTTCATCAGAGATATTGGTCGATAGTCATTAACTATTTTTGGGTTGTGTTTCTTTGGTATCAAGGCTATGCAGGAGCTGTTAATTGGGCCAAGATCAATTGTGCCATCCTGGAAAGCTTCACATAAAGCATAAAAGTCTGCTTTAATCAAATGTCAGCATTTCTTCATAATAAAACCATCCGGTCCAAGAGCCATGTCGCTAGGCATTTTTTAATGATTGAATCAATCTCTTGGTGAGTTATCGGATCTGAAAGGTGGCCCAGGTTTTGTACTTGTGAAATCAAGGCAGGTAGGTCAAAGAGCATGGTCGGGTTTGAGGAGGTACCCATACGATCTCTGAAGGCATTCCAGATGATGTTTGCCTTTCCAGCATGATCTTGCATCCAGACACCTTCTTTGTTCTTGATTTGAGCTATTGAATTCCTGTGGTATGCAATGGTTGCCATTCCATGAAACTACTTGGTGCATTCATCTCCAAGTTTAACTCTGTTGATTGTGTGCCTGTTTCACCAGTATAGGTTCTTGTAATGTAACCAGATTTGGAGCTATTTTTTTACTATCACTCTCAGATTGAATTCAGGATTATAAAGCCCCCTTCAGTCCTCAAGGAGATCCAAATGGCCAATAACCGTGTTGCAGTTATTGATCATAACCGATAAGTTGGAGATACCTCTGCTCCATCTTTTGAGGATTGCTCTTAGCGTTTTGAATGTTTTAGAGATATTCTTCGCTGCATCAGGTAGACTTGGAGTGGAAGACCAACACTCCGAGACCGTTTCCAAGAAGTCAGCCCGCTCAGCCCAGTAGTTCTCAAAGCAGAAGATATTAGCTTTGGGGATGTTAGATCCAATAGAGATTTTACAGGGGACATGATCAGAGATGATCTTTGCTAGAGGTATCACTGAGGTATTGGGGAATTCAATTGTCCAGTTTGTGGAAGTAAAGAACCAATCTAGTTGTTCAAGCAATGGATCCGACTGCATATTGCTTCAAGTAAAAGCTCTTCCTTTTAAAGGCAGCTCAATGAGGCCAAGATGCGCAATAGCGTCATTGAAAATAAAAGTGTCCTGGATGTTTCCAGCTGGCTTGTTTCTGTTGCCTATTGATCTATAAAAGTTGAAGTCTCCCAGAAAGATCCAGTTGTCTGAAGGCTGGATATCATGACTTCTTAACCAAGTTATAAATTCACTCCGAGCCGACTCTTCACAAGGACCATAAACATTTGTTAATTTCCACGAATCATGGCTATGAACAGACTTGAAGTTAACTATAATTCCAAAACTCCGTTTTTCTAAAACCTAACCGTAACGTCCTAAAATCGGAGAACCGAAATCGGAACGTAAAATCGGAACTTTAAAAACTTTCGTTGGTTGCTTCTTCTCGGGTTTGTTGTTTCTTATTTGCCACTCGTTGCATAAATTTAGTCGTGGTCAATTCCCTTTCGGTGTTTTTGGATGATTCGGAGTTGTCGAAATGGAGTTGCGAAAGCCGCATCCGGGTTTTTAAAAAGGAAATCGGGAAAGCGCGGATTTGTGAAAACGCGTTTGGGAAATATAAAATAAAATTTTTGGTTGGGAGAAGATAAATTAAGACACAAAAATAAATAATAAAGTTTCCGGAGTCGTACTCAAAATCCGGAAAGTTTTGGAAAAATATGGGAGAGGATATTGAAATTTGAAAGAAAAAAGGGATTTTTAAAATAAATAAATATGAAAAATATTATGGGAAAATAAAAGTGGAGAAGAGTTGAAAATATTGTGTGAAAAATTATTTTTGAATGAGGGGAATTTATTTTGGAATTTTTAGAAGAGAGAAAAATAGAAATGGAAAATTAAAATGGGAAAATCGGGAAAAATCGGAAATGGCACCGTTCATTGCGCTAGAGGTGCTCGACGCCGACGCCGCCGCGCCGCGCGCGCCGTCGACCGCGCCGCGCGCCCGCGCGCGCAGCCGCGCCAGCGCCGCGCCCAACCGCGCCCGGCCCCTACCCGCCGCCACGTGCCGCGCGGCACGCTGCCATGCGCACGCGCACGCGCGTGCGCCCGATCTGCGGACCCGCGCGCCGCGCGCTGCGCCCGCCCGCGCACGCCCGCCCGTACCAGCCCGCGCCCGCACACCGCGCGCTCGCCGCCACGCGGCGAGCCACGCCCGGACCCCCACGCCGCGCGCACGCGCGCCGACCCCGCCCGCGCGCGCGGCCGCCGCGTTGCGCCCGCCGTACTCGGCCCGTCCCCGAGCTACGCCGCGTGTCGCGCCGCGCCGCGCACGCCCGAGCCGGCCCCTCCTTTCCACCCACGCCGCGCCGCGCCGCGCCTATAAAAGGCCGCGCCCGCCCCTTTCGCCGCACCGCTCCGCTCCTCTCCCCGTTCCCGCGCGCCGCGAGAGCGCGCCGCGCCGCAACTCGAGCGCCGCCGTGCGCAAGGCCTTCCCCGTGCCCACCGCACCTCCCGAGGCCGCCGTCGCGGTAAGCCTCGCCCGCCCTTTTTTTGTCGCGCGCCGCCGCCTCTGTTTCGGCCGAACCGCGGTCGAACACTTGAGGGCAAATGAATAGTGCCGACCAGTGAAAGAAAAAAAGAAAAAAAGAAAAAAAGGAAAAATTAGGAAAAATTGTGGAAAATTTGGAAAATATTTTGGGGATAACTTGAGTAAAATTTTGGGCAAAAATAAATTATTTTCTCGCATGTTTTCTCAGTGCAAAGTTTGAAAAATCGGAATCGGACGTTTTCCGGGATTCCGTTTCGCGTCGTTTTAATCCGCACTCCGATTAATTCTTTCTCGCCATTTAAAAAGGCTTCTCTTTGTGTTCAAACCCTCAAACCTCGAGCACGAATTTCCTCCGCTGATATTTTCAAACTTAATTTCCCAAATTATTACGATCGCCGTCTTTGCGAAAACCCTAGGTCATCAACTCGACTCCAAAACTCGGATTTTCCTAGCGACCCTTGTTCTAACTCAAGTAGAATTTTTGGCAAAACTTTTGGAGTTGTTTTCATGGCTTTTATGGTTCTTTTCGATCTCTCGGTATTTTATTGAATTCTAATTGAATTCAATTGATCTTTCGCACGTACGGGTAGCACCTGAAGAAACCGGCATCGACCCCGCTGAAGATACCACCCCTCAAGTGTGCGAGCAAGGCAAGTCATCACACCCTTTGAACATATTGATCCTACTTTGTGAAATAATGTTGATTTGAAAATTTCAAATTGCATGCTATACACAAACGAGTGCCTATGCTTGATATAACTGCCTTGATATTGATCACCGTTAGAATCATTCTTTGTAACCTTCGACGTGATATGACCGGAGGCTAACTTCGTAAAAATGCTTAGCCCCGCTTATACTAGATACCCGCATACTCATGATTTTACAAAGAAGCTTTGTGCTCTGGGCAACTACCTTAGGGGTAGTTGAAATATGGCCTGTGGAGACATGAGCGCCACATGGCCATGAGAATGTTGAACTAAGTTTGATGAAAATTAAAAATGCTATACAAAAGTTTTAGACTGGGCGCTGGATGAATTGGGTGGATTCCGGAAAAGGCAAGTGCCGACCCTGGTCAATTAAGGACCGAGCCATGAGATAGCCGGGAAACGAGCTAGTACAACCGTACTTCTCAAATGGGTATAGACCTAGCTGACTAGACAGCCGCGGAGGCAGTATCCTTGCATAGATGGTTCTCTATGATGTGGTTATGGGATGAGAATGAGGCTGCGGCCTTTGTTGTGAATGGTGGAATTAAACCGATATTAATTAAACTTAAAGATTGAGAAAGTTTCCCTTACCCCGGGTGCGCCAGAACTCCTCTCACTGCTAGAAAAGGACGGCTAGAGTGCATGAGGGCTTAAGTTCATGGAGCGGGTACTGCCAAAGCGAGGTTATCGAAAGGCTTTGCCGTGACCGTCTCATGTGTTGAGACGTAGGCTCATTTGTTGGGCTGTCGCGGAGTACGGGTAAAGTGTACATCCACTGCAGTGTGAGTGAATCAATCTATTCGAATAGCCATGCTCGCGGATATCGAGCATCGTGACAAGACTTTCGCTTGGCTAGACTTTAAACTTAAAACGGCTGGGATGGGCTTGCATGATGATTTCATTAGCTGGTGGATCAACTTCTCGGGATGCGAGAAGGGGTAGACTCCCCAGAAAATCATAACGAAACGGAGGCGGGAAGCCATCCTTGGAATCATGATGGATGGTAGACAGAACCGTCACCGGACTAATGAACTGTGGAACTAAAACTTGATTGGCTAGTTGATAGGCTTGTGAAAAGAATTGTGAAAATTGGCTTTATGCAAAAGAACTCCACCATTCTCTGAATAACCCTATCATATGCATCAATTCCGTGTTGGCTTGCTGAGTACGGTTAGTACTCACCCTTGCTATACGCACAAACCTTCAGTGACGGAAATGAAGAGCCGGAAGACCCGTATGCGTACTACCAGAGGGTGAAGGAACCGACGGCGCATACTAGATCTTAGCTCCGGTCGTTGCTCGTGGCAAATGACAAGCCGCCGCCTCTATTCCGCCGCCGTATCTAAATTCTTTTTGTGTTGTATGCGGACCATAAGGTCCTGTGGGTTGAACATTGCCTTCGGCCTATTGATGTAATAATGGTGATGTAAGACTATTCGTGCATGTGCACCTGATTATCCAAGATCTGTATTCGTGGGTACCAACTACTCGATCCAGAAAATGGTACTATGAACACGAAAGATTCCGTCTCAAAAACGGGGGTCCACAGAGCTGGTATCAGAGCCATGCGACCGTAGGCTAAGACCAAATGGCGCCCTACCCCTAACTACTTGGCTAAAGGGAAATATCCCTACATAGGATTATTTTTAAAACATTATTTCCGAAAATACAAATATACCTTTTTTACATCTGTATTTCCTTTTACCAAATAATTATAATAGCTCTCTCCCTCTAACCCTAAGTTGCCTTCAAAAGCAGATGTCGAACCACGACGGAGCCTGGGAGGTCACCATCCCACGAGACGAGGGGTTTGTGGCACAACTTCAGTCCCTGCTGTGGTGTTTGAGGTACCCGGAACCACCCACCTATCACACCAAAAGGCATGGCTACGAAGTATACCCAGCATGGGAGGCAGTCGTATCCATAGAAGCCCGCATGGGAAGTGAAACATCTTTCTGCTTCCACACCCGCTACCACCGGGACTTAGCAGAAGCAGCCATTCAAGATGCGGCCCGCAAAGCATTTCTTCGCCTTAATGCGATACATCGTGCCGAACTCACGGTGACGAGTTCGTGCATCATCCTTATCACGAAGAGGGCAACCTGGCCGCACCGTGGAGGCCACCCCCTGCTGCTACAACCCGATGGTCACGCGTCTATCACGTTGGGCGGAGACGGCAGATGACTGTTACGAGGAGGCCTTGCTTGAGATCAACGACCAGCAATCACGCCTCAATGATCTGGTCGAGAGCCACCAAGGCTGTGGGGACCAGATAAACATGCTGCAAACTCAGCTGCAAGCCAATGGTGCCCAATATGAGCAACTCTCGGACCGCTATATGGCCCGTGGGGAAGCCCTGGTAGAGTTGGAGGAGCAGCTCAGGAAGAGCAAGCAGCAAGTCGACCAGCTGGAAGAGCAGCTGCGCACTCGCCCTGTCTACGCTGCAGGTACTTCCACCGAGCTTGTACCAACGCCTCCCGCTCCCGTGCCCGACCACTATTACCTTATGACTCCAGCATGCTTGGATACCTTTCAAGCCATGATGGAGCAAGCTTTATGTTGAGCACGAGCCTGCGCCGTGACCGATAGACCCCGCGCCGCCACGTCCATGGGACCCACCTCGAGCTCCGTAGCAGTGCCATCCGAGCCTGGATCGGGAGAGGAGAACCCCATCCAGATCCACACCGACTCGGAATCTGAGGCGGAACCTATGGAGGTCAAATGGGAGTCCAGCGACACCGACCCAATGGAGGAGGAAGCTCCCACTCGTCGCCTGACTCACACTGGAGGCCCCCTCACCCGCCAGACCGCTCGCAAGAGTACACGGCCACCAAGCCGGAAGATTCGGCATGACTCCGAGGCCACCACCTCCGAGCCATGGGGACTCCGGTTTGCTTCAGCAGCGGACCACCCACTTCCCGCACCGGCTCTTGCGGATGGTTGGACGACTAGGCGGGAGGACCACCCCGCCTTGATCTCGTTCGGACGGCTCGCAGCACGGACCACACTCTATTCCCCCTTAATCGTTAATGCAGTTAGACGATGTAGTTGTTGTTGTTATCATGGCATGAAGGACTGTGCGTGTACAGTCCGTGTACCCTTTTATGTAATATGATGGACCCGAGCATTGCTTTGCGGTATCTTAATTCGTGAGCTTACCATTATTATTACCATGCTTGTTGATTGAAGATCATTCGAAAACAACTTGAAGAAAAATCCCCTAGGAACCATGACCTAAACTGGTCCGATCTCTTAATTCATCTATCTTCCTCAGATGGCACATCGCCGCAGAGCCGTAGCAACCAACGAGAACCCGCCGGAACCCAACCCCTCCACTCTGGCGGAGGTGATGGCTTTGCAGACCCAGCTACTCCAAGCAATTGCTAACAACCAGGGAAGTCGAGGAGGATCAAGTCTAGGAGAGTTCATGAGAGCTAAGCCACCAACTTTCTCCACGGCCGAAGAACCCATGGATGCTGAAGACTGGCTGAGGGTGATCGAGAAAAAGCTAACTCTCGTCCGAGTTCGAGAAGCTGATAGAGTGGTCTTCGCCACTAACCAGCTAGAGGGTCCCGCAAGTGACTGGTGGGACACCTACAAGGAAACGCGAGCTGAAGACGCCGGAGAACCAACATGGGAAGAATTCACGGCTGCGTTCCGTGAGAATTTCGTGCCAGCAGCAGTTATGAGGATGAAGAAAAACGAGTTCCGCAGGCTGCGTCAAGGAAACACCTCAGTACAAGAGTATCTGAACAAGTTTACCCAGCTTGCCCGTTACGCCACAAGTGACCTGACAGACGAGGAAGAAAAGATGGATAAATTCATTGAGGGACTAAATGACGAGCTGAGAGGACCAATGATCGGGCAGGACCACACCAGTTTCCAAAGCCTCATCAACAATGTCGTTCGGCTTGAACACGACCAAAAGATGGTAGAAAATAACCGCAAAAGGAGGCTCGCTATGGCTCGCCCATTTCAGGGAACGCCACAACGCCCCAAGGGAGCCACCCCGTCTGGATGGAAGCCAAACGTTCCGGTAGCCGGTCGTTCCCCCGCTTCCGACCATATCAGCGGGCCAGCTACACCTCAGCTTCGTACACCCACACCAACCCTAGTCGCTCCAGGAAGAAGGAATGTGAGCTGCTTCAATTGTGGAGAATTCGGGCACTACTCCAATAGCTGCCCAAAACCACGCAACACCCCTACGCGCACCGGCGCCAATGCAACGCCCGTCCGAGGAACCCCCACCCCTGCTGCAGGACGCGGTTTGTTCAGGACCCCGCAACCAAACGAGGCTGCCACCGGGTTTCGACGTGGCCAGGTGAATCATGTGCGAGCTGAAGAAGCTCAGGAAGACCAGAGCGTACTAATGGGTATGTTCTCTATCAACTCTACCCCAGTTAAAGTCTTATTTGATTCTGGAGCCTCGCATTCATTCATATCTTCCCAAGTAAGCAAACAACACCACCTACACCAAGTAGCACTTAAGAGGCCTATGTTGGTACACTCACCTGGGGGAGACATAACCGTACCCCATGCTTGCATTAATGTGCCCATATGGATTAGAGATGTGGTATTTCTTTCAAACCTTATGGTGCTATCACCCCAAACCATTGATGTCATTCTCGGGATGGATTGGTTGACCAAGAATAATGGAATCATAGACTGCAGTCGAAGGGAAGTCACGGTATCCACCCCATGGGGATCACCGATGAGCATAACTATGGACCAAAACCCGAAGCTATGCGAACAAGCTGCGGGAGTGTTCACCATGCTACCTCTAGGCGGGATGCCAGTAGTACAAGAATACCCGGACGTATTTCCCGAGGAATTGCCCGGAATGCCCCCGGATCGCGACATAGAGTTTATCATCGATCTGATGCCTGGTACTGCCCCCATATCCAAGAGGCCTTATCGAATGCCGGCCAACGAGTTAGAGGAACTCAAGAAGCAAATAAGAGAACTACAAGAGAAGGGATTCGTACGCCCCAGTTCTTCTCCCTGGGGAGCCCCAGTACTCTTCGTCAAGAAGAAGGATGGGAGTATGAGAATGTGTGTGGACTACCGATCGCTGAATGAAGTGACTATCAAAAACAAGTACCCGCTACCTCGAATCGATGACCTATTCGATCAACTTAAGGGTGCGCAAGTGTTCTCGAAGATTGATCTTCGGTCGGATATCATCGCTTGAAGATTAGAGCCGGAGATATTCCTAAGACGGCGTTCTCTACACGTTACGGCTTATACGAGTTTACAGTAATGTCCTTTGGATTGACCAATGCCCCGGCATATTTTATGAACCTGATGAACAAGGTATTCATGGAGTACCTGGACAAATTCATAGTGGTATTCATCGACGATATACTTATCTACTCCAAGAACGATGAGGAACACGCGGAACATCTGCGGCTGGTACTGGAAAAACTACGAGAGCACCAGCTGTATGCAAAGTTCAGCAAATGCGAGTTCTGGCTCAAGGAAGTCGCTTTTCTTGGCCACGTGGTTTCAGCCGGAGGAGTAGCAGTAGACCCCGCCAAGGTCGAAGCTGTCACGGAATGGAAGGCACCCAAGTCAGTGACGGAAGTTCGGAGTTTCTTGGGCTTGGCCGGTTATTATCGACGTTTTATCAAGGGTTTTCCACTGTAGCCCGACCTATGACTCAACTTCTGAAGAAGGAAAAGAAGTTTGAATGGAACGAGAAGTGTCAAAAGGCTTTCGACCAACTAAAAGAAAAGTTAACCACTGCCCCAATCTTAACCTTACCTGACAACCGGAAGGATTTCGTGATGTACTGTGATGCATCTCGGCAAGGACTAGGAGGAGTGTTAATGCAGGATGGGAAGGTTGTAGCATATGCCTCGCGACAGTTACGACCCCACGAGGAGAATTATCCCACACACGACCTGGAATTAGCCGCGGTTGTTCATGCATTGGAAGATCCGGAGACACTATCTGATCGGGAACCACCGTGATGTGTATACCGATCACAAGAGCTTAAAATATTTCTTTACTCAGCTGATCTCAACCTACGACGGAGGCGATGGTTGGAGTTGATCAAGGATTACGATCTAGGAATCCATTATCATCTCGGCAAGGCAAATGTAGTGGCCGATGCGCTGAGCCGCAAAGCCCAATGCAACCACATGGGATTGGGAGGTATGGCCAATGAGCTCCAAGAAGAAATGGCTCGACTTAATCCACTCTGATTCCTCACGGAGAAGTGAACTCACCGGAAATCCAACCCCTACGAGGACTCAAATAGAAGAAGCCCAAAAGGGAATGAGGAAACCCAGAAATCAAGGAACGCATGGCGCGGACGCGCTAAGGAGTTTTCGGTAGATGACAAGGGAATCTGTGGTACAAGAAGAGAATCTGCGTGCCGAACGAGGTGGTTTGAGAGGATTGATCTTAAAAGAAGCCCACGAATCGGCATATTCGTTACATCCGGAAGCACGAAAATGTACCAGATTTGAAAGGAGAATACGGTGGCCCAATATGAAGAGAGATGTAGCCGAATACGTAGCCGTGTGCGATGTGTGCCAAAGGGTGAAAGCTGAGCATCAACGACCAGCAGGCTTGCTGCAGCCGCTCAAGATTCCTGAATGGAAATGGGACGAGATAGGCATGGATTTCATAGTAGGACTACCCAAAACTACGACTGGTTACGATTCCATTTGGGTAATAGTGGATCGGCTCACTAAGACTGCCAGATTTATTCCCGTAAAAACTAACTACAACAGTGCCAAGCTAGCGGAACTATACATGAGTAGGATTGTATGTCTTCACGGTGTACCAAAGAGGATTATATCGGATCGTGGTACCCAATTCACGTCTCATTTTTGGAGCAAAGTCCATGAGGCACTCGGCAGTCACCTCGCCTTCAGTACCGCTTACCACCCACAGACTGACGGACAGACTGAGAGGACGAATCAAGTGCTAGAAGATATGCTGAGAGCCTGTGCGTTGGATTTCACCAAGGATTGGGAGAAATGTTTGCCGTACGCCGAGTTCTCCTACAACAATAGTTATCAAGCCAGTCTGAAGATGTCGCCAAATGAAGCTCTATTTGGTCGCCGATGCTGAACCCCATTAATGTGGTCAGAAACCGGTGAACGAACCGTATTCGGGCCTGACATAATCAAAGAGGCCGAGGAAAAAGTTCGCCTGATTCGGGACCGATTACAAACTGCTCAATCACGACAAAAGAGCTATGCGGACACCCGCCGAAGAGAATTAGAATTTAAAGAAGGTGACTACGTGTATCTAAAGGTCTCACCACTACGGGGAACTCAGAGGTTCAAAGTCAAAGGGAAACTCGCACCAAGATACGTGGGCCCATTCTTGATAAGCGCTAGGAGAGGAGAGGTGGCTTACCAATTGGAACTGCCGAGAACCTCTCCGATGTCCACCCAAGTGTTCCACGTATCGCAATTGAAGAAATGTTTGCGGGTACCGAAGAGCAAGCTCCTTTAGAAACCATCCATGTCCACAGTGATCTTACCTACCCGGAGCATCCAATCAAGATACTAGACGAGGCAGAAAAGAAGACACGGACCAAGTCCTGGCGCATGTACAAAGTACAGTGGAGCAATCACACGGAAGAAGAGGCTACCCGGGAGAGCGAAGAGTTCCCGAGGACGAATACCCACACCTACTTAGCAACCGGTAAGAAATCTCGGGGACTAGATTTATTGTTAGGGGGTAGGTTTGTAACGTCCTAAAAATCGGAGAACCGAAATCGGAACGTAAAAATCGGAACTTTCAAAAACTTTCGTTGGTTGCTTCTTCTCGGGTTTGTTGTTTCTTATTTGCCAGCTCAGTTGCATAAATTTAGTCGTGGTCAATTCCCCTTTCGGTGTTTTTGGATGATTCGGAGTTGTCGAAATGGAGTTGCGAAAGCCGCATCTGGGTTTTTAAAAAGGAAATCGGGGAAAGCGCGGATTTGTGAAAACGCGTTTTGGGAAATATAAAATAAAATTTTTGGTTGGGAGAAGATAAATTAAGACACAAAATAAATAATAAAGTTTCCGGAGTCGTACTCAAATCCGGGAAAGTTTTGGAAAAATATGGGAGAGGATATTGAAATTTGAAAGAAAAAAGGGATTTTTAAAATAAATAAATATGAAAAATATTATGGGAAAATAAAAGTGGAGAAGAGTTGAAAATATTGTGTGAAAAATTATTTTTGAATGAGGGGAATTTATTTTGGAATTTTTAGAAGAGAGAAAAATAGAAATGGAAAATTAAAATGGGAAAATCGGGAAAAATCGGAAATGGCACTATTCATTGCGCTAGAGGTGCTCGACGCCGTACGGCCGGCCGCGCGCGCGCGCGCCGCCCGACCAGATGGCGCGCCGCGCCGCAGCGCCACGCGCCGCGCCGCGCCCAACCGCGCCCGGCCCCTACCCCCGCCAGCGCGTGCGCCCGATCGCGCGGACCCGCGCGCCGCGCCGCCGCGCCCGCCCGCGCACGCCCGCCCGTACCAGCCAGCGCAAGCCACGCCGCGCGCGCCGCCACGTGGCCGAGCCATGCCCGGACCCCCACGCCGCGCGCACGCCGCGCCGGACCCCGCCCGCGCGCGCGCTCGCCGCCACGTTGCGCCCGCCGTACTCGGCCCGTCCCCGAGCTACGCCGCGTGTCGCGCCGCGCCGCGCACGCCCGAGCCGGCCCCTCCCCTTTCCACCCGCGCCCGCGCGCGCCGCGCCTATAAAAGGCCGCGCCCGCCCTTTCGCCGACCGCCGCCGCTCCTCTCCCGTTCCCGAGCGCCGCGCCGAGAGCCGCCGCCGCAACTCGAGCGCCGCCGTGCGCAAGGCCTTCCCCGTGCCCACCGCACCTCCCGAGGCCGCCGTCGCCGGTAAGCCTCGCCCCGCCCCCTTTTTTGTCGCGCCGCCGCCGCCTCGTTTCGGCCGAACCACGGTCGAACACTTGAGGGCAAATGAATAGTGCCGACCACTGAAAAAAAAAAAAAAAAAAAAGAAAAAAAGGAAAAATTAGGAAAAATTGTGGAAAATTTGGAAAATATTTTGGGGATAACTTGAGTAAAATTTTGGGCAAAAATAAATTATTTTCTCGCATGTTTTCTCTCGGTGCAAAGTTTGAAAAATCGGAATCGGACGTTTCCGGGATTCCGTTTCGCGTCGTTTTTAATCCGGACTCCGATTAATTCTTTCTCGCCATTTAAAAAGGCTTCTCTTTTGTGTTCAAACCCTCAAACCTTGAGCACGAATTTCCTCCGCTGATATTTTCAAACTTAATTTCCCAAATTATTACGATCGCCGTCTTTGCGAAAACCCTAGGTCATCAACTCGACTCCAAAACTCGGATTTTCCTAGCGACCCTTGTTCTAACTCAAGTAGAATTTTTGGCAAAACTTTTGGAGTTGTTTTCATGGCTTTTATGGTTCTTTTCGATCTCTCGGTATTTTATTGAATTCTAATTGAATTCAATTGATCTTTCGCACGTACGGTAGCACTTTGAAGAAACCGGCATCGACCCCGAAGATACCACCCCTCAAGTGTGCGAGCAAGGCAAGTCATCACACCCTTTGAACATATTGATCCTACTTTGTGAAATAATGTTGATTTGAAAATTTCAAATTGCATGCTATACACAAACGAGTGCCTATGCTTGATATAACCTGCCTTGATATTGATCACCGTTAGAATCATTCTTTGTAACCTTCGACGTGATATGACTGGAGGCTAACTTCAGTAAAAATGCTTAGCCCTGCTTATACTAGATACCTGCATACTCATGATTTTACAAAGAAGCTTTGTGCTCGGGCAACTACCTTGGGGGGTAGTTGAAATACGGCCTGTGGAGACATGAGCGCCACATGGCCATGAGAATGTTGAACTAAGTTTGATGAAAATTAAAAATACTATACAAAAGTTTTAGACTGGGGCGGCTGGATGAATTGGGTGGATTCCGGAAAAGGCAAGTGCCGACCCTGGTCAATTAAGGACCGAGCCATGAGATAGCCGGGAAACGAGCTAGTACAACCGTACTTCTCGAATGGGTATAGACCTAGCTGACTAGACAACCGAGCGGAGGCAGTATCCTTGCATAGATGGTTCTCTATGATGTGGTTATGGGATGAGAATGAGGCTGCGGCCTTTGTTGTGAATGGTGAAATTAAACCGATATTAATTAAACTTAAAGATTGAGAAAGTTTCCCTTACCCCGGGTGCGCCAGAACTCCTCTCACTGCTAGAAAAGGACGGCTAGAGTGCATGAGGGCTTAAGTTCATGGAGCGGGTACTGCCAAAGCGAGGTTATCGAAAGGCTTTGCCGTGACCGTCTCATGTGTTGAGACGTAGGCTCATTTGTTGGGCTGTCGCGGAGTACGGGTAAAGTGTACATCCACTGCAGTGTGAGTGAATCAATCTATTCGAATAGCCGTGCTCGCGGATATCGAGCATCGTGACAAGACTTTCGCTTGGCTAGACTTTAAACTTAAAACGGCTGGGATGGGCTTGCATGATGATTTCATTAGCGGTGGATCAACTTCTCGGGATGCGAGAAGGGTAGACTCCGAAAATCATAACGAAACGGAGGCGGGAAGCCATCCTTGGAATCACGATGGATGGTAGACGAACCGTCACCGGACTAATGAACTGTGGAACTAAAACTTGATTGGCTAGTTGATAGGCTTGTGAAAAGAATTGTGAAAATTGGCTTTATGCAAAAGAACTTCAGCCATTCTCGAATAACCCTATCATATGCATCAATTCCGTGTTGGCTTGCCGAGTACGGTTGGTACTCACCCTTGCTATACGCACAAACCTTCAGACGGAAATGAAGAGCCGGAAGACCCGTATGCGTACTACCGGGAGGGTGAAGGAACCGACGGCGCATACTAGATCTTAGCTCCTCGTTGCCTGTGGCAAATGACAAGCCGCCTCCTCTATTCCGCCGCCGTATCTAAATTCTTTTTGTGTTGTATGCGGACCATAAGGTCCCGTGGGTTGAACATTGCCTTAGCCTATTGATGTAATAATGGTGATGTAAGACTATTCGTGCATGTGCACCTGATTATCCAGTACTGTATTCGTGGGTACCAACTACTCGATCCAGGGAAATGGTACTATGAACACGAAAGATTCCCGTCTCAAAAACGGGGGTCCACACTAACCAGAAAAGACACTGCTATTCCACAAGACAAGAATACCTCCTGAGGCCCCAACTAAGGGAACAATGTCAAAGTTATCAAAGTGTTGAGGGGCAAAATTCTAGATGAAACATTTATCAAAGTGCTCTTTCTTAGTTTCCTACAGGAAGACAACCACACAAGCACTCTCCTCTATCTTATTTCTGATTGCTCCCACTTAGCAGTAGCATTAAGCCCACACACTTTCCAGCAGAGGATAAACCAGTCACGATTCAACATAATAAACATGGATTGGGATGCAGGAAATCTCGAGCATGGCTAGCCAGCTCAAGCTAGACATTAGCAGGAAATGGGCCCAAGAGAAGATAAAGCCCTAGTCAGATAGCAGATTGCAAGTACAGTAAATCAAGTAGACGCGCTAGGCCAACAATCAAGTGATAGAGGAATCAAAGGAGGATAAACAACCTTCCATGACCACATAACATAAGATAGGGCCCATGTCCAGGCAGCCATAAATACATATCATAGTGTTCAAATGACAGGAGAGCCAAGAGCAAAAGATAATTAAGATCCAGTCACAAATAATCTAAGCATATGAAGAGACAGAATCAGAATGATAGAAAGTTAGGAGGGGGCAGCTACAGTGATTAGATCGGGCCGGCTGCTTGGGAGGTCTGTGTTTGCAGATCATCATTGACATTAGGTGTTTGCATCAGAATGTCTTCAGTGATCTCCCCAGGAGCCACTCCACAGTCGATCCCTCATCCTTGCAACACCGAGAGCTGTACAGGACCTTCTCTCCCAGTGTTCTCGTCGATTTGTACCACCGCAATCTTCCTCTTCTTGGAGGGGTTTGTGTCCAGCTTCACTGTGGGACAGAAGAAGCCACTTGCATTAACATGCCTTCTTGAACTACGTCTCACACTATTTTGAACCATAGGAATGACTTTACTGTTAACTAAGACTTTGGAAGGCAAAGAAAGAGATTTTTTACCCGACTGGAGCTTGTTCTTGTGACCTATCTGGGAGGAGGAGCAGATGTTATCCTGAGGCTTGACGGGGAGGGGGGCAGTGTCCTCCTTGTTCGATAGGGTCGCCCTAAGAACGTTGTCCACCATGGGCCAGAGTTGCAAAGCAATGGCATCCGGGACAGGGCTCCAAGGTACCAGCTGAAGCTTAGGCTCTTTCCTAGCTGACTGTTCCTCGGTGCTTTGGGGCAAGTTTGAGTTTAGAAGAACAGGGGCATTTGAGGACTCACCAATCTCAAACCTGCTGTTGGGGATCCTTCGGCCATAAAAAACCAGGTTGGCGCATCGAGCCCGGGCTGCTTCGAAACGCGCCTGCTCCTCATTCATCGCTAGGGAGGTGATCTCACTGGACGAGGAATTGTCATGTTCACCATTCAAAGCTTTTATGAGATCCTCCAAAGGAATGTCCGATCGTTGAGCTCGGAGGTATCACATTGAAGACGACGAGTGCTCAATGTCGATATAGTGTTGGGGATATGGGGGTGCTCCAGGATCTGGGGGTCCCAAGCTGGCCAATCCGCGCCAGCCGCATCAGCTCTAAAGACTGAGGAACTTCGACGACTACTTTGAAGTAAACAGGATCGCTGAAAATACCAGAATCTACATGACAAACAAAGCACTCAAAAAACATGCTAAAAGTCTACTGAAATAGCATAAGAAACTCTTTTTAATGGATTCTTGACATTTTTCTGGATTTAATGAAATTTGAATGGACTAAAACAGAACTCGGATTAAAAAGATATGAATTTTAGAAGTTTAATTGCAAATTTTAAACTAAACAGAAAAGCCTAAATTAATTTATTGTGCAATTAAGTCCTAGGGCTGACGCAAGCGGCTGACACGGGTCGGGTAGGGCCGACGTCAGCATTGCACAACCGCTGACGTCGGCAGATAGACGCGGGGGCTGACGTCAGCACCGACGTCAGCTAGGGTTGACATCAGCATCTAGGGCCGACGTCAGCACCGCTGACGCAAGTGGCGCACGGGCTTGGTCCATGATGGACCGAGTCCACAGGGCAGCAGCGGCGTGCCATGTGGCACGATCCGAACGGTGGTGCGGGCCGACGGGATCGAACGGCCCCGATCTACCGCATAGTAGATCGAATGGCCGGGGCGATGGCTAGGTTAGGGTTTTGCGGGGTGGCAGCAGCGGAGCTCGGCTTGGTCGGCCATGGCCACGCAGCGGCCGGCCGGCCCGCCGACGAGCGGGCGGTGACGGCGAACGGCGGCATGGAGCGTGGGGGATCGGTGCGGGATGGCATGGTGGCTCGGGATAGCGCGCATGGGGACGGCGCGGGGCTCAGGGTAGTTTGCGGGAGTGAGGAAGGGAGAGGGAGGGCCTCACTGGCGTCGAAGGGAAGGTGGCGGCGCTCAGCGGCGGAACACGGGGACGACGTTTTAGGGCGTAGATCGAGGCGGCACAAATGGGAAAATGCGGCGGAGTACGCAGAGAACTTTATAGGGGCTCGGGAATCCGAATTACGCCCAAAACGATGTGAATTCCTCGCCATTGCAAACGGAATCGGAGAGAAAGAGAGATTCAGCGGTGGTTGGTTTGGGCCAGCACAGGCTCGGATTCGACCGACGCGAGGTGCGGCTTGGTCGGGCGCGAGGAGGACGGGCCCGACAGGTGGGCCCCACCTATCAACGGCCCGGTGGAGAGGGGAAGGATTGCGGACTTGCACGGAGTGCAGCGGCGGCTCTTGGGCCGTGGCCCATGGGCGAGGAAAGGAGGGGGTGCACGCGGGGCGGCTTGGTCGGGCGCGGGATGGGCCGACAGCCCAATTAGCATTTTGGGCAGGAAAAGGACAGGGAAAATTAGGAAAATAGGAAAATAATTTTCAGGGACTTAATTTAATCCAGGTAATTCATTTAATTGGTTAAAAATATTTCTAGTGCTCTAAAAATTCCACTAAAAATCTAGTTAATGTATTCTGACATGTAGAATTTAGGAAAAATCCTTCCATGTCGTTTTCACTTATTAATTTTATTGTAATAATTTGCTCCAGGTTAATTCCAAAAATTCATTTTCTTCAAGGGAATTATTTAACTGAGGGGCAAAACTACAGGGTGTGACAAGGGAGGAGGCACCGCCGCCACCTCCGAGCCGCTAGGGCGTCGCCAAGCTGCAGCCACCTCCAAGCCGCCGGGCCGCCGCCATCTCCGAGCCGCTACCACATCCCCTTTCGTCGGATCTTGCTGAGGGGGAGGGCGTTGCTGCCATTTTCAAGCCGCTGGGCCGCCGCCATCTCCTCCCCTCCGACCGTCGTCGCCAGAGCGAGAGAGAGAGCTGAGAGAGGGAGAGGAGAGGAGCTAAAAAAAGTGTGTCACGTCTAAATGCGAGTGGATTATATACGAGCACGTCCATCTTTAGTCCCAATTACTAAAAATGATCTTTAGTCCTGGTTGGTAATACCATCCGGGACTAAAAATTAGTCCCGGTAAGTGTTACAAACCAGGACTAAAATAATTTTTAGTCTCGATTGATGTTACCAACCGGGACTAAAGATTCCCGGCGGTGTAACAAATTCTGACAAGAAATAAACAAGAACTAAAAATGATCTTTAGTCCCGGTTAGTAACTCGTAAAGTCACGTTGTATTTTTTAACCGGGACTAAAAATTGTCTCGGTTCTTATTATAATCGAGACTACTGTGAATTTTGACAGAAAGATCAAAAGACCACTTGTTTAGTAGCATATGATATACATACTATAGGATACTTAAAAATAGAGGAGTCGCGTATGAGTTTGTTCAACAATGTGGGTGGTTCAACGAAACCCTCCTGGTTTGAGAACCCATCAACGTCGTTGATCCCAGCCATCATAACCTTTATTACTGCAATCTTTGGTAAAACCTGCTGCACGCGCTGGGCAGAATTTTGTTACTGTTAATTGGCATCACTACTACTAATTTAATTAAATTAAGTTATTTGCAAGTTGCAACTGGGCAGATGACCTTGCGCTCACCCAATAACCAATAAAATGGGAGCAATCGAGCACCTGCTATACACACGCATACACACATGCATAGGGGTGATTGCTTAGAAAAAAGATTGCTTAAGTACTCCCTTCGTAAAAAAAATATTTTTATAGCCTCTATTATTTACCTCAAAATAATTGTACTTATATTCCGTTATCTATATTCGATCCATAAATCAATAAGTTTTTATTACTCTTACTTTAATAACCTTTATCTACCTATACCTATCCACCTATTTAAAAATACTTTTCTACTTTTTAAGTCACTGTTTGTTTTAAGCCAAATAGTCAAAAATAAAAAATCTAAAGTAAAAGTTATTTTAGGATTTACTTTATTTTAGGATGATGGAGGAAGTAGTAACATATGTCATGTGCTTGTTGCGTGCATCAGCAGCAGCTGCGCAGGACGACTTGACCAAAGAAGAAAGTGATGTTACAAGTCGCTCAAGGAACGTAAGGCTCATCCATTCATCCATTGACTAGACTAGCATGTTCAAAGGATCATACCATGTTGAAAAGAAGATCGTCTCGCTCAAGGAACGAAAGGCTCCTTTCAACAATTATGGAGGACCAGTTTGAAAGGCTCAATGGATAAACGGATGATGGATTATTTATGATGAATTCTGGACCTTTGGAAAGTAATTTATCGCACGGTGAGTACTTTATCCAAAAGTCTTAAACATATTTTATTTTTTATTTTTTATTTTTAAATGAGATAGATATGACTTAAATGATGTTATCTTTTTGATTTGTATTGCTAAATTAAATTATTGATCAGAACTCAAATAATTATCTTAATACTTATTATATGCATGTGTATGGTTCTTGGTCTGTGTTAAAATATGTTTTTTTTTGTCTTTGGTGACAAAAGAAATATATATGTCATAGGCTTAGATGGAGGGAGTTTATGAGTTTTTTCTTGTCCCCAATTAACATGTTACCTTTGTTACCCATATTGATTTAGTTTTTTCCATTCTTTTTCAATTTTCGAAATGTAATGGACGTGTGTATCTCTAGTTGCTGTGAGTCCAGGAGTTACCACTCCAATTACCTAAAAAAAATTAGGTAAGGGTTCAAAATTGGAATACAAATTTTCTACCTCTAGTTAGGACTCAAATATTTAAAATACAGAAAATGCTACAATTAATTAAGATGCATGCAAATGAAATCATTTCTATAAATAAAAATCCAAATTGGACTGTTACATATAAGCACGTGTGATAGAGCCGAATGACAGAGAGAGGTGGGAGCGGGATCACCGGAATCCAGTGATTATAGGATCCAGAGCTGCGGTGAGGTCCATTGGCTCCTGGATCTAGCGGCAGCGGTGGAGAAGGGGGAGCCCTGAAGTTGGCCTCAGTAGTGCAGAATCCGGCAGCGGCTGTCGCTCGGCGAAGGCGGCGAAGGCCGTGACGTGGGCTGCGACGACAAATTGCAGGGGAGCGGCACGAGCGTCCAGCTGCTTCCGTTTGTGAACACGGTGACTCCTCCTATGGATGCTTGTATTGTGCTGTTCATGTTCTACAGCTATTGATGTTCATGTTCTGCTTCCATTGTACTCTATGCACGTGGATCTGAATTGTTGCTTGCATATACTGTTCATGTACATTTTTATGTTTTTGCCAAAGAAACCATTGTAACATAAGCCAATAGTGGTTTTCAAATGTGAGAAAGAATACAATTTTGATTCTTAAAAACTCACAGTGCTCTTTTGGTGGTCTATTTATAACTTTATAAGATTATGTTTTACAGATAATTTTACATGTTTGCCATTTGATAAGAACAACTTCAAGGATACTATTGTACTTTTAAGACTTATTTGAATTTTAGTGAGCCTTATTAGTCCTTACACTATCATATACATGACCCATGGTTCGAAAGCTAATTAGTGAGCTAGCCACCACCAGGTAGTCTTCATCCTTCCTGGGGTGACTTCTTGTGTCCTTCATGGCCTTCATCAAGACGACGAGTCTCACCACCCTCGTGGGTCTTCACCACACCTGTTAGGCTTCGCTACGTGATCACGGCTTCACCTCTCCTTCAAGCCTTCATTGTTATCGGTTGGGGACGCTTGCCTGCCTTCAATAGAAACGCTTTACCAAATGGGTGTCTTAGAGACCGGTCTATGAAAATTACTGGTCTCTAAAAATTCACAGGTGGTTGTGAAACTGCCTATAAAAATTGAAGATTTTCACAATCCTTATGTTAGATGTGATCTGTCCACCCACCTAGAAAAGTAATTTTCGCAGTAGTGTTGCTTAACCTTGTTATTTACTAAACACTAATCATACTCTACTATAATACATCAATACCAAATCTTCTAGAGGCCATTTGTTTTAAATGTTCCGCTAGGATAATTTAGAAAATTCCAGTAAAATTAATGGTGCTACCAAGAAAAAGCATATCATGTTCCCTGTAGCAAAATAAAAAAAAAGAATTGATCTAACAAGATAAGTGGACCAAGTGAGTTTCCCTTGAGGATTAAAGAGTTTACGCTTCATGTAACCATCTGTCTATGTCATGTAAGACCAACTCTAGAGCCTTGCTATATGGCTCTGCAAGCTAAATTTTGACAAACTTGAGAAAAATACCCCCTACAACAGCATTGCCGACAAGCTGGCCAAACGCCCCTCTGTGCTAGCCAAATTTGATCATGCTATTTGGATGTCCAAATGGTGAGCCCCACCTCTATTTCTCCTCCCCATCCCTCTCTCTCTCTCTCACGTTGCTCGGTCGCACTCCATCCCACATAGCTCGCTCGCTCGCTCGCCTCTTCGTCCCCGAATCGAGAGTCCCGAGCAGCAGCAAAGCCACCGCAAAAATATCTGAATCTTTTGACGTTGTCCTCCTATTCAAATTTATATTGTTCTTCTTCCTGACAGAACAATTTGAAATCACCGAGAAGTTGTTATTCCTAGAGCCATACACTGCAAATCTCTTAATTCCTGTGAACAAACAGTTTTGTCATTGTTGGATTGATGTCCAGTAACCTTTAGGGTCTGTTTCATTGTGGTCGTTGTGATGCATCCGGTGCTTACTTTTTAAGTTGCCATGGAAATTAGAACTTATGATCGCTGTACTTTGTTTTACTGATCAAATTATGGTTAGGTAAAATATGTTATCCAACTTTAATGATTCCCCGTATTGTTTTATATTTTGAAACCGTAATAATATTATTGTTTGCAACATACATTAAAACAAATTAATTTGCCAACCATGAAAATATGTACAAAGTGTTGGTACCAACAAGATTATCACAATCCACTGTAATGCCAAATGGTAATTATCCACCTCATTCCCTCATGTGTCAACCATTTGTTCCATGAAGTTCTGTTTATATTGGGTTACCCCTTATTACAGTTTGTCAACACTTATTACAGTTTTGTTCCTGAAATATCTATAAATATCCAAATACCACTAACATCAGCATGCAAATATGTAAGTAAGAACGAACAGTATTCAGTATTGTCACATCAACCCAAAATCGACCATCTGCACAATTCAACTTAGCATTCACCTTCCCGCTTTGGTGATCGGTGGCGACTGCTGCAGAGGTTCGATCTCGTTCTGCCTGCTGAACTCATGGGTGGTAGACCCTGAGTGGCTGCTGGTGACATAGCTTCTATTACCATCCATCATTTGCCACTCAGTGATGTAGCTTGGCTTTGTGACCACCTCAGGTACCTCAACTTCTCCAGTGAGCATTGCCACGACCTTCGACATTGGCGGTCGCTGATGTGGTGAGCCCTGTGTGCAGTGCAGCGCAACACGGATGACTCTAAAAGCTTCTTCCTTGTTGAATCCCTTGAGACTTGGGTCGAGGATGCTGAGAGCTTGCTCCTTCTCATACTGGTCCCAGGCCTATAAATGAGCATAGGTTTAGTACACACAAGATAAGACAAAGAAATTAACTTTTTAGGGCTTGGGGGTTCATGGAGGGCAAACACAGAAAAAAGGATAGCCGGGCAGTGTTGGCTTGATCTAGGATGATACGAGACTAGATTAATTCATATTGATTGCTTGCTTGCTAATTGATGCATGTTGTACCCTTTTGTAGGTATGTCTAGCTAGTTGATTCAATTGATCTATCCCTAATACATGGAATATATCCATAAGGGGTAACTCGACAATATGGAAATTAACTATTAATTCTTATCTCTAATTTTAAACTATTAACAAACAAACAGACCCCATGAAAATACTACATGGGTGGTATAGTATCCCTGGTAAAGTTCACATAAATAGTACTCCCTGAATATAAACAAATTAAACCGATGTGTTCTTGGATGGAAGGATTATTGATCAGCCTTTACCCACTCAAGGAGATTGATCTTGCTTTCTTCGAGAGAGTTATTGGTGTTTGATCGACCAGCAACAGTCTCCAGCATGACCACCCCGAATGCAAAAACATCAGCCTTTTGTGTCAAATGACCTCTCATTGCATACTCAGGAGCCAGATAGCCACTTGTCAAAGGTAAAACAAGTTAAAAGTAGCTTTCATGTCAAAGTTACAGCTAGAAGAAGAGAAATGGTGAAATGTTCTTACAATGTGCCCGCAATTCTCGTGCTCACATGAGTTTGCTTCTCATCATAGAGCTTGGCGAGTCCGAAGTCAGAGATCTTTGGGATCAGATCAGTGTCAAGTAGTATGTTGCTCGCTTTGATGTCCCTATGCACAATGCACACACTCGACTCCTCATGAAGATAACTTAGGCCTCTTGCAGTACCTAAAATGATCTCGAAGCGCATGGCCCAGTCTAGATTTAAGCTACTATGTCCTATACAAGTCGAAATAACTCAATAAAGCCTCGAGAACACAAATGATGCAAAAACATAGAAGAAAATTATCAAGTGTTCATGAAACAAGGGAGTTTTATTAGCGAAATCAAGTATATGCAATTTCATATGTGCTGGCAATTTGCAGAAGTGAAACTCACCGAAGATTGCTCGATCCAGGCTTCCATTTTCAAGGTACTCATAAACCAACAATGGTGTGTTGCTGTCAATGCAACATCCATGCAGTTTCACAAGATTCCGGTGTTGCACAGCAGAAATTGTGGCAACCTCTGTAACAAATTGGCTTTTCCCTTGATGAGATGATTCGGAAAGTTGTTTCACAGCTATAACTCTTCCATCAGGTAGCTTACCCTGTCGAATGAAGAACCATCTAAAGTTACATGAATATTTTGAACGTGGAGAAGAAAGTTGCACTTAATACCAAATCAGATAAATTTTCAGTTGCATTTTCACAAGATTTTTTGAGGGAAATAGACAACCTTATACACTGGCCCGTATCCGCCTTCCCCAATAATGTTTTGAGAATTAAAATTGTCTGTAGCTAGCTTGAGTTCAGAGTTACTAAAGACATCAGGTCGTCCAACCAGGTTGTACAGTTCTGCATTTTTCTTTCCAGCAGATGGTAAAGAACAAATCATTTGAAAATGATGATGTCTGGATAACTGTACTAAAAAAGATACCTTCTTTCTGCTTTGCCATTGTTCTTCGCTTCTTTATCCATATAAATATTCCAAATAAGCCTGCTAATCCTAACAATGACATGCCAGTCAATATTCCAGCAATTTCACCTTCTTTGCTTCCCTTTTTTGGTACACCATTTCGCACAGTTGGAGTAAAATCTGAAAATAAATGTTTTTACTTACTAGAGCCAATGTAACCTACATTGAATAACATAACAGGTTTGCTTACTTGGAGTGACGCTTAATGCTGAGATCATCGGTCCGTAGTAACCTTGGGTAGGTATGCCAGAAGTGCCCTTGCCAGCCCAGAAGAGATGGATCTCAAGGAAGTTTTCTAACACTGTTGCCGTGTAAGTCCTGTTAATTGCGGTAAAAGATTTTCCACCAGCTGTCTTCCTTATATCGAAATTCTTTTCTTTCAGAACACCCTATGCAAATGTTAGTAATAATTTCAGATATAGAATAAAAGACTTGGTAAACCAATTGCTATACAATGCACTCAATCTGTACCTGGACATATATGTCAAAAAGTCTCCTTCCTAAGCTTAGCCAAGTTTGCGTGTCCGGAAAAGCAAACTCTGCAAATTGAAGCATAACAGTGTAATTTCCATTCTCAAGTCCAAGCCCATAATATCTCAGTGAAGATGGTGACATCCTTGCAGTCTCGAACAATTTTGAGTCGACTGCATTCTGAAAATGCTGAGAGCTATATATTATGTCCATTCTATCTGTGGCTTGGAAGAAGTTTCCTACATTGCTGACACCCCATCTTATTTGATCAGCAACATAATATGATGCATCCCCAAGGTTTGTAGCGTCTGCTTCATATATGGTATTATCTGAGCCCCTAGTAGATATATCACTGCCGCAGTCAACCGCAAACGAATAATCTGGAATTAAGATGTGCAAAATTATAGCCAGTAATCAAAATCCTAGCATCTGTGCAAAACTATAACCATTATCCAAAATCATTGCATTCTCTGTTAACTACTACAGATAACAGGAGTGGCAAATATACATTTGGGAGATCCACGGAAACAAGGAGTGTCTTGCTGGAGGCAGTTTAGTCCGGAAGGTATACTGTGCATAATTTGAATTGAGAAGTAAAAGCCATGAAAATTTTTTTTATTTCAGTTAATGAATGGAGAAAGTATAAGTAAATTTTATAAGTACCTGTTTTTGGTGCTACCAAGAACAATGTTGTTTGCCACCAAATTCCTTGTTCAAATAAAACATTAGAATATCTATTTTTGAACTTGGCAACAGAAATTTGAAACTTTTACACTTACAATTGCAAATTAGTCTGGGTAGCCCAAGAAGGAAGGGTTCCGGTGAGATGATTGTAGGAAAAATCTCTGAAACAGCCTAGTATTATTACAATTGAACTGAATACATCATTTTATTATGAAAATATTTTTTGCTATAGTGATATGTCGATAGTTATTGACGTACATCGCTTTTAAAGAAGAGCTGATAACATCAGGCAAACTTCCTATAAGGCTATTGTTCCCAAGAAACCTGAATTGGGCAGAATACAAAATGATGAAACATGGACATCATCTTATCAGGTGTTTCTATGAATTGAATTCATTTAAATAAAGAATTTCTTACAGGAATCGAAGCATTCCTAGATTCAGGATGGACTGAGGAACTTGGCCTGTAATATTGTTAAAACTCAAGTCCCTGCGCCACAGGAAAGAAACATTACTTGAACAAATACTTACCGATTCCAGGAAATGACCAAAAGCATTATAACTGGCACCATGGCCAATAATGAAAACATACAGCAAGGTTAACGCTGCAAACTTCGAAAAATCTACTGTTTCAAGGTTGTCCGATATCCTGCAGTTCCTTAATACTCTGTAAAAACGAAATCAAATATAGGTGACTTGGAACTTTGACAATATTTTAAGCTCTAATGCTCTATAGCAAAAGGCATCACATACAAGTTGCTCAAAGATGTCAGATTACTGATAAATCTCAATGAAGAGCTCCCGTTTACAATATCACCAATCCGTCTGCTCAATTGTATTTCACAAATCAGTTATCAATCTTGACCTTCTAACTTTCTAAACCATCAAAGGTCCAAAGATGCCAAAAAACAATGTACTTACAAGTTTGTTAGTTTGGTCAGATTAGACAAACTTGCAGGAATTGGCCCTTCAAAAGAATTTCCTTGGAAAGCCCTACAATTTCATACTTTCAGAAAAATAAAGTAGGGATTTGCGATGTCCAAATTAGTATAAGAGAATGTAAGCTCTATGTATCAATATTTTTGGGTAAAAGCTCCATGTATCAACATGCCATGCAGACCAGTTTAATGGTATGCAGATGTCTGCATTTCTATTCAGTGACAACTGAAAGGTGAAAAATGCTATTGCCGAGTTCAAATGGAAAGGACATATGCAGAAATTTATGCTTACAATTTCCCTGTCTCTAAAATTTATGCTTGACAATTTCCCTGTCTCTAAAATAAGACACTGTATAACACTTTACCAATTTAATATAGTAAATCTTACAGATCTTCCAATTTAGTCAAGCTCCCCAAGTAATCTGGTAATTTCCCTGTGAATTCATTATCTGACGCTTTCCTGCAAATGGACCAAAATATTTGACATTTAGCATATGAAAACACAATGAAAATAGCAGTTGAGGTTCTGTTATTGACTTTACAAGAACTTCAGGTTCTTAAGCTTGGAGATAGTAGAAGGGAACGGGCCGCTGAATCCAGAACTATCAATGTACCTGTCATTGAAACACGCAGTAATTATCAAGTTGAACAATAGATCTATCCATTCCAAATTTAGTTCTTAGAAATTGGAAGTTAGGAGGCATTTACAACTGCTCAAGTTTGGTCAAGTTGCCCAGTTCTTCAGGAAGTTCACTGGTAAAGTTGTCCAGGCTAATGCCCCTGAATCAAGAAGAAATATTTCAGGAGTGATATTAATTATTTGGCTTCAAATGATAGCAGAAAATGGGCATAGTTTCCCAAATAGGTCATCTGAGCACTGTTCACCAGTAGAATGTTTTACTCGAAAATACTGACATGCCAAATATATGACATGAGTTTTTTTATAACTTTATTATCAATAAGTTATGCGATTAACAATTTCCCTATAATTATATTAGTTTACGTAGTCCATAATATATATATATAGAGAGAGAGAGAGTGGGCTGTGGGGCGCCACAGGCCATCCCGTGTGGCGTGGCCGAATCTCAATTTGAAAACTCAAATTGAAAATCGAACCGTTCAAATTGTTCTACATATTAATATTGCCTTGTATACCAAATTTTACATTTTTGAATTTTTTACTATTTTATCAGATAGGTCAAAAAGCAATAATCCAACGATTTTGAGTATCTATTTTATTGCAATTTTTGACCTATCTGATAAAATAGTAAAAAATTCAAAAAAATGTAAAATTTGGTATACAAGGCAATATTAATATGTAGAACAATTTGAACGGTTCGGATTTTCAATTTGAGTTTTCAAATTAGAGATTCGCCATGCCACACGGATGGGCGTGCGCGCGCCACACAGAGCCCATCTCTCTCTCTCTTCTCTCTCTCTCTATATATATATATATATATATATATATATATATATAGCTCTGATTGATCTCAAATAAAAGATCTCTTACAATGAGAGGAGATTGGTGAGGTTCCCAAGTTCCTTCGGAAGTTGTCCAGACAGTGGATTGAAACCCAAGCCCCTTAAAATGATGAAAGATAATTAAGACATAACACCCACCAATGGATGGTGTATTAATCCATAGCTTGACATGTAACTCCTACAAATATTTCATGAAAGCAAATTTTCCAATGAATGATGGGATGGCACCAGTCAAGTAATTCTGATTCAGGTTCCTGAAACAACACCAGGAACATCGAGTCAATTAGCAAACACAAAAATCTTGCAACTACCATTTTCTGTTTTTTCCCATGAAATCAACAGTTAATTATCCAAAGGATTTTTTATGGTGCACCAAATCTTTCTAAACCATGCATTTTGTATCGACGGTTCATATTACTCTTACCTCATAGGTGGTAAGTGGACCTTTATGTGTTCTAATGTCTATTATTATGATAGAAGGAAATGAAATATGTTTTCAAATTTGAATGAATATACAATCAGTTCTATAAGAAAACAAATAAAATGCTACAACTGAAATTCTGAACTTCAAATATATTTGGCATCTAATTATATTTGCTGTCTGTTTCACAAGATATCAATCAATGATTCAGAATCTAGTATCAATTTTTATTCCTCTGTTTTGTTTTAGTATAAAACTTTGTGTTATGATTACTTTGAATCCTAGATATATTTGGTGTTTTTATTTGAATTTTGAATTCAGGAGCTTCGGTTGAGTCAGTGAAAGAATCCACGTTTTTGTAGCTAGACACCATCACTGATTACATTAGAAGGATAATACTTTGGCCCATTAATATTTTCCTTTTTGCCTGATTTATTAATGGCAGGACAGAACATTTCTCATTAGGGCAAAGCTATCAATATCAATATAGTGATTGAGGATTTTGTTAGAGCTCTTACCTCTAAAGAGGTTAGATGGAGCCCCCTAAAAGAATTCTTATATTCATGGGGTTAAATTTATGTATTCTACAACACATTGACCTACAGCTTAACAAACTTCGTTATCAATATTAAGATTACAAGTCATAGATCCATACAGGTCCTGTAGATAGGTGAGATTCTGTAGCTCTGCAGGTATTCGACCAACAACGTTTAACTTATTTATCCTCCTGCAAAACACACAAGTAGTATTGATAAGTAAAAGTTATAACTCCAATTTTTCCTTTTTTGAAAATAGAAGTCCAATTTTGGACCTTGATTTTGCCCCAATATAAAAAACCATTTGGTTTTGCCCCAAGAACATGCAAAACAAGGTCAGTTGACCCCGGCCAGACAATGGATTAGTCCCGTTGTGATTCAGCATGCACTAACTTTGGGATGGACTGGTGTGGTTCATCTTTTCCTCGGAAACATTAATATTGAATTATAAATGAGAAAAACGTTGGCCAGTAATTGTGAAGACCAAATTCCTGATTGGAAGGGGCACCAATTGCCTCTGCCATCCCTCTCTAATGGAATGGTGTTTGTTTTAGCTTGTGTGCAAGAGTTGGTAAAAGGCCTTTACATAAGATTTATTAGCAAATTATATGAAAAGGTAGACACATGAATTAAATACTCCTAAATATAAATATATTCTGGTAACCTGATTGCAGAAGCAGTAACGTGAATTAACATGGTAAAGTCAAGCACGTCAAGCTATGGCTCTCAATCTAGTACTATCCTCAGGTGTAAATAGAGCTGAAAACGAAAGGAAGAATTTTTATATCAATAGTCTTAAGGAGGATGTCATGTGGGGCCGCACATATTCCAGGAATCGAAGGACCCGAGATGTGCGGCATGCAGCAGCCGCCGTCACCACGGCAGGAGCCGGCGCAGGGTTTGGTTAGAAAGTGGCTAGATTAAAGGAAAGCCAGCCTATTAATTAGGAATAATTGGATAGGGTCTATTATGGCAGGTTAGATCAAAGGAAATCCAACCTATTAATTAGGAATGTTTGGATCAAAGGAAATCCAACCTATTAATTAGGAATGTTTGGATAGGATCTGTTAAGGCAGCAAGCCTATAAGAGTCGCTGTAATCCGTTCTTTGGGAATCAAGCAAGAACAATTATCCTATCTCTCCCTTCTCTAACAACGGGACGCTGAGGGGCAAAACCTCGCCCCAACAACGGAGCGAGGCTACGATCTACATAGCTGAGGTCCATCCACTCGGCCCCTCGACGCCCTTGACAACCTGTATCACGATCTAGGCGCCCTGTGCTTCCCGTGCCCCGACGCCGACCTCGGCCACCGACCCACCCGCTTCCGTCGCGCCATCGCCGCCACCAGCCATGGGCGACGACAACGCCGTCCTGCAGATCACCCTGGACTCCATGGTCGCATCTCTCAAGACCCTCCAGACGTCCGTGGAGGCCAACGCGCAGGCCATCCAACGCCTAGACGCCGCGCGCGCACCGCCGGGCGGCGCGTCGTCATCTTTCCGCCCTGATCCGGGGGAGCATCATCACGATCGACCTCCGCGTTTTCAAAAGCTCGACTTTCCGCGTTACGATGGCAAGTCGGATCCCCTAATCTTTATCAATTGTTGTGAGTCTTATTTTCATCAACAGCGAATCATGGAGGAAGAGAAGGTCTGGATGGCGTCGTACAACCTCGAGGACGGCGCCCAGCTATGGTACTACTAAGTCCAGCAAGACGAGGGTACTCCCTCATGGCGCCACTTCAAGGAGCTCCTCCACCTGCGCTATGGGTCCCCTCTCCGGTCCAATCCTCTCAGTGAGCTGGCGGCTTGCCACCGGTCTGGTACCGTGGAGGACTGCCAGGACCGGTTCCAGGCCCTGCTACAGTGCGCGGGCCGCTTGGACGAAGCGCAATGCATCCAGCTGTTCACCGCCGGCCTCCTCCCTCCGCTCAGCCATGATGTGGAGATCCACAACCCCTAGTCGCTAGCGGCGGCCATGAGCCTCGCCCGCAAGATTGAGCTGCGGAACAGCTATGTCGCGCCCGCGGCGCGAGATCCCTCGCGCGATCGACCGCTTCTGCCGGTGCCGGTGCCACGGCTCGCCCTCCCGGTGCCCCAGGGGGACAAGGGGGCTACGACCACACCGACCTCGATCTCAGTGGAGAGCCGGCCGGTTCGTCGGCTGACTCAGGCGGAGCAGGAGCGTCGTCGCCTTGGCCTTTGCTACAACTGCGACGAAAAGTTCGATTGAGGACAGAATCGGGTTTGCAAGCGGCTTTTCCTCCTAGACAGCGTCCTCGAGGACGACACCGACGCCGGGGCTACCGCCGACGAGGAGACTCCACACTTCTCCCTCAACGTGATCGCGGGGGTTTCCTCTAGCGACACCATGCAGGTCCGGGTGGCCGTGGGCACCGCCGTCTTCACCGCGCTCCTGGACTCCGGTTCCACGCACAATTTCATCGCCGAGGACGCGGCGCTCCGCACCGGGCTGCCCATGCAGCGTCGCCCACGCCTCACGGCCAAGGTGGCGAATGGCGAGCGCATCACCTACCCTGGAGTCATTCGGCAGGCCCCGCTTACCATCGACAATGACGCGTTCCGCGTCGACCTCTTCGTGCTGCCACTTGCCGGGTATGACCTGGTCCTTGAGATGCAGTGGCTGGCAACCTTAGGCCCGGTTCTCTGGGATTTCTACGCCCGGAAGATGTCCTTCCAGCGCCATGGTCGTGCCGTGTGCTAGACGGGCATGGTGACTACCGGCGAGCCCGGCGTCCAGACCATGACGGCCAGCGAGTCCCTCCTGAACGAGCTGCTGGCATCCTGGGGGACATATTCGCCGAGCCCACGGGGCTGCCACCTCCGCGCGCCTGTGACCACAGCATTGTCCTCCAGCCGGGCACGCAACCGGTGGCGGTCCGGCCATACCGGTACCCGGCATCCCACAAGGACGAGTTGGAGCGGCAATGCGCTGCCATGATGGAGCAGGGCATCATCCGTAGCAACACATCGGCGTTCCCCTCGCCGGTCTTCCTCGTCAAGAAGGCAAAAGGCTCCTGGCGCTTTTGCATCGATTACCGCGCCCTGAACGCCCTCACCGTCAAGGACGCGTTCCCCATTCCGGTGGTGGACAAACTGCTGGACAAACTCCACAACGCCCGCTTCTTCTCCAAGCTGGACCTTTGCTCCGGGTACCACCAAGTTTGCATGCGGCCGAGTGATGTCCACAAGACGGCATTCTGCACGCACGAGGGCCTCTACGAGTTCTTGGTGATGTCGTTCGGGCTGTGCAACGCCCCGGCTACCTTCCAGGCGCTCATGAACGACGTCTTGCGGCCCTTCCTCTGCCGGTTTGTCCTTGTCTTCTTTGACGGCATTTTGATATACAGCAGGACATAGGCCAACCACCTCCGCCACCTCCGCGCCGTCCTCTCCATGCTGCGACAGCACCAGCTCTTTGTCAAGCGGGCAAAGTGCGCCTTCGGCGTCACCTCCGTTTCGTACCTCGGCCACGTCATCTCCGAAGGGGGCGTCACCATGGATCCAACCAAGGTGCAGGCCATCCATGACTGGCCGGTGCCCCGTTCGGCGAGGGCGGTGCGCGGTTTCCTCAGCCTAGCCAGGTACTACCGCAAATTCGTCCACAACTTTGGCACCATTGCCTCGCCGCTGACCGCCCTCCTCAAGAAGGACGGGTTCTCTTGGTCCGACACCGCAGCCGCGGCCTTCGACGCGCTCAAGGCGGCAGTTACCTCGGCCCCAATCTTGGCGATGCCGGATTTCACCAAGGATTTCGTCTTGGAGTTCGACGCTTCGTCACACGGGTTCGGCGCGGTGCTCATCTAGGACGCGCATCCGATCGTGTTCTTCAGCCGCCCCGTCGCGCCCCGCCATCGCTCCCTCGCCGCCTATGAGCAGGAGCTCATCGGCATCGTCCACGCCATACGACACTGGCGGCCGTACCTCTGGGGCCACCGCTTCCTCGTCAAGACGGACCATTACAGCCTCAAGTACCTATTGGATCAGCGCCTCGCCACGATTTCCCAGCACCACTGGGTGGGGAAACTGTTGGGCTTCGACTTCTCGGTCGAGTACAAGCCGGGCACGGTGAACGTGGTGGTGGACGCCTTATCCCGCCGCGACACAGATGAGGGGTTCATCTTCGTCATCTCCACGCCACGTTTTGACTTCATCATGCGACTCCATCAAGTGCACGACACTGACCCTGCCCTTGTCGCCATACGGGACAAGATCCGTGCGGGAACCCGCGGCGCGCCTTGGATGATCGTCGACGGCATGGTCCAGTTCGATGGGCGCCTCTACATTCCCCAGGCGTCTCCGCTCGCCCAGGAGATCATGGCGGCCATGCACGAGGTGGACATGAAGGAGTCCAACGCATGCTACATCGTCTCCGCCGCGACTTTCATTTTCCTAACATGCGTCAACTAGTGCAGGACTTCGTGCACTCCTACCCGACGTGCCAGAGGTACAAATCGGAGCACCTCCATCGGCAGGTCTTCTACTTCCCCTACCGGTTCCCCAGGGCATCTGGACGGGCATCGGGCTCGACTTCGTGGAGGCACTGCCGCGTGTCCGTGGCAAACCTGTCATCTTGACGGTGGTCGACAGGTTCAGCAAGTACTGTCACTTCATCCCCCTGGCGCATCCGTACTCCGCCGAGTCCGTCGCACAAGCCTTCTTCACCAACATCGTCCGGCTCCACGGCGTGCCCTGGTCCATGGTGTCCGACCGCGACCCGGTCTTCACCTCGCGGTTCTGGCGTGAGCTCATGCGCCTGATGGGCGCCAAGTCTACATGACCTCGTCATTCCACCCTCAGTCCGACGGTCAGTTGGAAGCTGCCAACCGCGTCATCGTCATGTACCTCCGCTGCCTCACCGATGATCGCCCTCGCCAGTGGCTGCGCTGGCTGCCCTGGGCGGACTACGTCTACAACACCGTCTACCAGTCCTCACTACGGGAGACGTTGTTTCGCGTTGTCTATGGGCGCGACCCGCCGACCATCCGGTCTATGAGCTAGGGGACACACGGGTGGCCGCAGTCGCCCGGAGCATGGAAGAACGTGACGAATTCCTGGCGGACATCCGCTATCGTCTAGCGCAGGCGCAGGCGGTCCAGAAGAAGCAATACGACAAGCTCCACCGTCATGTCACGTACCAGGTGGGCGATTGGGCCCTCCTTCGTCTCCGTCAGCGGGCGGCCTCGTCCATTCCCCAGACCATCACCGGCAAGATCAAGCCACGCTACTTCGGCCCCTACCGTGTCGTCGAGCTTATCAACGACATCGCTGTCCGGCTGGCCCTACCCCCCCCCCGGCGCCCGTATGCACGATGTGTTTCACGTCGGTCTCCTCAAGAAGTTCCGCGGGCCGCCACCGGTGCGCCACCACCCCTGCCCCCCATCCACCACGGTGCATCGGTTCAAGAGCCGGAGTGGGCCGTCCGGTCCCGACTTGAGCGCGGTGTCCGCCAGATCCTGGTTCAATGGAAGGGCAAGACTGCTGCCTCGGCTACATGGGAGGATGTCGACTCCTTCCCCGCCAAGTACCCGGCCTTTCAGCTCGAGGACGAGCTGCTCCTCGACGGGGGGAGAGATGTCATGTGGGGCCGCACATATTCCACGAATCGAAGGACCCAAGATGTGCGGCGTGTAGCAGCTGCCGTCACCACGGCAGGAGCCGACGCAGGGTTTGGTTAGAAAGTGTTAGATTAAAGGAAAGCCAACCTATTAATTAGGAATAATTGGATAGGGTCTATTATGGCAGGTTAGATCAAAGGAAATCCAACCTATTAATTAGGAATGTTTGGATCAAAGGAAATCCAACCTATTAATTAGGAATGTTTGGATAGGATCTGTTAAGGCAGCAAGCCTATAAGAGTCGTTGTAATCCGTTTTTTGGGAATCAAGCAAGAACAATTATCCTATCTCTCCCTTCTCTAACAACCGGGCGCTGAGGGGCAAAACCTCGCCCCAACAACGGAGCGAGGCTACGATCTACGTAGCCGAGGTCCGCCCACTCGGCCCCTCGACGCCCTTGACAGAGGAGGTGAGTCTCTAAATAGAGGATAAGATTAATACACTCAATAGCATATAAGTAATTCTCAGACGACCCAACGTAATTCTCAACAGCAAGTGGCATGTCTAAAGAGAGGGATCAAAATTTTCTGACAAGTCAACAGTACTCGAAAATATTGATAAGCATGGTTAAGCATGACTAAGTGGCCATCTTAGACGACAATCGCACCCAACCTAGGGGCAGGATCCTAAGCATCTAGTTCCTGGAGATACAACATCATTCTCAGTAATTTGGGTCAACTAGAGTAAATAAACTTGAGATCTAGAAGGAGCAGCATACAGTAACACATAGAGATTTGTGTGCTGGCCACCCAAAGACAAGAAAGCAAATAATGGAATTGCTTCGTGCTTCACAGTCATATTGAATGGCCAGCCGATTAATGCTATCAGCTCACTACCATCTTTTCCTCTCACAAAAACATGTGGGCTCTAGATTTTCTTATTTCCAATTAATTTCCAGAAAATATGAAATTCACGAGTTGGAAATTTTATTAATTCTCTGTTAGATAATTCTAACAATATACACTTCCACTGACAGATTAGTCTGAAATGACACCACCATTATAGAAACTCATAGATGGTTTAGGGAACAACCTATGATGATCCTACCTCTTTCCTAGTAGTGTGCCGGTTTAAGTCTCAGTAGGTCCTTTAATATATTTGTGTCTAGAGTGTGAGCTGGCCAGATCAGGCTTTGGCTGGTACTAAACAAGACAAGCCAGTGTTCCCCTTTTTCTTTTCCACTTAACCGGCTTGCCTGGTTGAGTTATTTACGCTATCGTAAAATCTATGCAGGTGCAAGTAGCACATGCACATTTGTTGAACTTGATGACACCTAGAAATCAAGCAACCAACAATACTTACAGGTTCAGCACGACATCGGCTATTTCAGGCATACTGCATCGAGTACCTTGTGTGTGCAGCTGATTAAAACAAGACAGGAAGGCCTGCTTACAGTTTGATAATATGGCAGATGGTGTTGTTGCTGAAAGAGCAGTCACACTTGATGGCAGGGTTTTTGGGGTAGTTATCCCAGTCGGATTCGTCAGAGGCTACACCGCTGCAGGGCTCACCACTGATGTTCCATTCCGTTGACGCCGTCACACCCCATCTCCCCATTATCGTGTTTAGCGCTGACACTGGACAATTAAACTGGTATTAGTACTTATATAATATGAATGCAGAACTATGCAATCTCATAAACCACTTTAAGCTGCATTTGGATCAATGGTATGGGCCTGGGGTCGCAGAATTGGAACCAAAATCCTGGCAGAAATGTATTTGGGATCTCATGGAATTTGAATTATTGATTCCAAAAAAATTCCAAACAGGCAGATGAGAGTTATATGGGATTCTTGGCCAGAAAATAGGAAAATTATTCTTTTTCCATGTAGCGCTAAACCAAACTGAAAATCCTAAGGTTCAGGATATTAGTGAGGCTTTCATGAATTTATTGTTGGCTTCCATATCATGATCATGAGTTAAAGGGACGCACTTGCGGGTGCATATACATGTGTTGTGCGTCAGGAGTGGTTGTGTATGTCTGCATCTTCCATGTAATTGGAAAAAAATCTATAGTTCATGCAGCACGAACAGATCCCCACAACATTTACATGAATCATTTGCTCTTCTCTTTCCCGCATTGTTAATGGGCCTACTGTCTACTTATTTTTTTACTTACCAACACTGCTTTAACTGGCCCATTCCTCTGTTTTGCAGTGGTGTGCTTTACAACAGGCCATGCACATATGCTTGTTTTGCTATACATCTTTAAACTTTAATCTCTCTTTTTTGAATAAACAAATTCCTAAATACTTAAAAATATATATGACATATTATCGAAGTGTGCTACGTCATTGATTTTAAAAATTGTCCGAGTGTAACCTTACCATTTATGGTCAAACTAGGAATAGTATTGGTCAATTCTGAGATGTAAATGGAAAATATGGTAGTAATCTTTATCTGTAACCTCATTTTCAATTGGACAAGTCCATATTACACCTCTCTACAATCAGTTTTGTCTAAAAAAAACACCCTTTTACTATGAATTAGACATTTTACACCCCAAAAATATCACCTATGGACCATACAATCTGGTTTTAACGATGATTTTCATGATTTTGGTATCCAAATAATATTTTTGGGTGATATCCAAATGTAAGTAAAAGTTATATATTATTTTGATGACGAAATCATGAAAGTTACTATTAAAATCTGGTTGTTACTGCTCTCAGGGTGGTATTTTGACCAATTTTCATAGTTGAGGAGTGTACTTGTTCCTAATTGTTTATCATGCACATGTGTTTTAGTTTTCCTATTTTATACTTAAATTAATAAAGTGTGCTCTAAAATGTTTTCAAAGTTTAGCATCAACGAAGTTACATATCGCTAGCTAGTTGGATGCTTTTTGGTCTTTATGTGAAAGTTTCCTGATATAATTTTTTTATTGCTAAAGAGTGAGTTTTTTAGTAGAAATTTTCAGTCTCCATGACAAAGTTTTTTTGCTCTTAATGAAAAAAAGTTTCATAAGTAGTTCAAAAGTTGTTTTGGGGAAGAAAAAAAGGTGTGTGGTCTTTAGAAGAAAGTTGTTTTTCTAAGAATATTTCTTATTTCTACTACGAATACCGTTGAAAGTTTCATAGGCATAACACATATTGCTCCGTCCTTGAAAAAAACCAAGTTGTAGGGACGAATCCCTACCAGTTGATTTTTTTTGGTACGGAGAACAAGCAAGTGATTAAGTTTATTTCCTAATATATTGTTCGTACCAATAGCAAGTAGTAGTAACAAGTGATTAAAGTAGAACAAGGACCTAGTATAAAGTTTATTTCCTGTTGCCGACTTCTTTAAAGAAAAAAAGGATCAGCACATGACCCATCCCGAGGCTCGAGCGACACAGCTCCACAAATCGACGAAATCGCGTGCCGACCACGAGGAGGCAGGTGAACATTTGCGAATTGGGAGGACCCCGGTCCACAGACCACAGTCCACACATGGCGCCTCCATGCGGCCGCCGCCGCCGCCGCCGCTTTCCCCGTGCATATCCGCTACCTGCCGGCTCCGTCCCCGGCATTTGCGCTGCGCTCTCCCCCGCTGGTTCCGTCCGTCGCCTTCCATCTCCGCTCAGCGGCTCAGCGCCGGGCCGCTGATTCTTTCCACCGGTAAAGCATTTTTGGGGCCTCCGGACCTGGATTCGGCACCACCACCAGCTAATCTCTTCTTTCTTCTTCTACCTTGGCTGCCTCTTCCCCACTGCTTCTAACACCTCCTCCTCCAATGTCACCTCGTTGTTTTCCTTCCTAACCCACCTGTTCTTGGCTTCTTGTCCCCAAACAGGCAAAGACAGCCACCAAAGCGACACGCCACCGGAGATTCCTACAGCCTTAATCAGTACTAGTGCTTGTTGCTATCTTCTTTAGTTGATTGGGAAAGAAAGAAAGAAAGAAAAAAAGAAGGATTCATACGGTTTAGATTATTTATTGGGAAAAAAAGGAAGAAATTTTGTTCCATGCTGTCTGAGAAGGGGGAATTTGATTCATGGTGATATCCAAACAGTGAAATTGGCATTTGAACCCGACAATTTCTACCGGCCTTATCTCTGTTCATTCATGTCAACGCGTCGACAAGACACCGTACCACTACCAAATCATAGTAGTACTGCTGCGATTGATGATATGAAAACGAAAGAAGACGCATGCATGCATGCATGGTAGTAAGAAGTAATTATTGCGTGGTTACCTTCGATTGGATCAGTTTTTGGTGCTTGCTTAGCCTGAGCGGCAGCGATCCGCCATGACCACAATACAAGCACCAGCCACAGGATTTGGCCACCGAAACCGCTGCTGCTACGACGCCGCATCTCTCTCTCTCTCTCTCTGGGTGGGTGGTGTGTGCGGCAGCGGCCGAAACAATAGTGTGGGGCTTGTCAAACTTCTTTTTTTTTTTATAGATGGGGGGCTTCTCAAACTTCCACGGCGCGTGCACGACGTGGTTTGTGCTGCCGAGAGGTGCGACACACTATCGTGGTAAGTATATATAGCCTTAGTCGTATGGGAACGTTTTTTATACACATAAGTTTCATTTCATGTGTATATTTCGTGCACATTAATTAATAAATATTATAAAAAATTCTTTGACAGATTTTTACTGTTAATACTATCAGATTTTTTAAACTTTCGTTATAGCTAAAATATAATAAATTTGAATATGAGATTTTGCTGGTATGTGTAATACTATACGTTCAATTTTTTCTAAAATTTTTTATGACATTTGCCATTACACGGTGTATACATGGAAAAGAATATATTCCCGAGTTATATACTGTGTTTCTAAATAGTTACTCTTTGGGTATTCATAAACACAGTTTCTAAATGATTTCTAAACCCCTTTCTCTTTTGTTATTTGTGCTTGGAGCTGAATTGCTAGAGACAATAATCAACAAGGCACATGATTTGGGCTTGTTGTCAAAATCCATCCTCTACATCATGATCCCAATTTTTCAATAGTACAATATACGGATGATACACTTCTTTATGTCAAAGCATGTGGCAGAGAGCTTTTCACTCTAAAAGTTCTACTTCAAACCTTTACTCAAGGTACAGATCTCAAGGTTAATTATCACAAATCCTACTTAATCCCAATAAATATTGACATAGATGTTATCGTGTGAGTCGGCAGTCCTTCAAGGGGGCTACCCGAGAAGGTGAAAGAGTGGTCGGGGTGTCTTACCAACGAATCTGATGGTCGACTAAAGAACTATGCGAGCCAAGGTTTTTGACAGGTTCGGTCCTCCCGGAGGATAACAAGCCTACGTCTTGTGTTCTTTGTTGGAGTGGTGTATGAACAGAGGTTAAGTACAATGGGCAAGGCCAAAGCCAGAGAGAGTCCCCCCTTGCATGCACCCCTGCCCTCCCTTTCTATAGTCCAAGGAGGGGCAGTTACAATGGACTTGGCGTGCAAAAAAGCTTAGCCCTAAAGTACAAAGCCAGTACAGGCTAAAGCTAAAAAGTAAAACAGAAATTATCTTGGGATTCGTCCACCATGATTGTCTTGTGTGCAGTCCTGCCTCGGGATCCGCCACGGCAGGTACCTTGTGCGCAGTCTGGTCAGGTGATGTCGCCTTCTGTTGGCCTGTCCCCTATTTTGTCTTGTTTGCGAGGCTTGCGATGAAAGCCTGCTTCCCGAGGAGGAGCGACTGACCTCCATCTTGGTCGGGGCCATGCGTGGTCGGGCTAGGGAGCCGAGGCCGGGCCTGGGGGCCGTAGTCGGGCTTGCCGACCACGCCCGGGGTCGGGCTCCCGACCCTCATCCAAAAATGTCCAATCATGTCCGCTCGACCTCCTTTGTTTGGTTTGGGCTACCCCGGGATGGCACCCCCACAACAGCCCCCGATAGTAGGGATGAATGGAACATTCTGCACTAGGATCTGAGTTGTCTCGTACAGGGACTTTGGGTCGGTCTTTGAGGCTCTCCAAGAGTATTTGGGCAGGGGCACCGATCAGGTGCACCTGCCAGGTGTAGCCCCCAAGCCTGGGGTCGGATGGCACATTCGAGCCTAGGGTCATGCATCATGCGTCAACCCCTGGTGGCTGCCAGATTGTATGGAGTGATTGGGACAGGTGCACCTACCAGGTGTAGCCCCCGAGCCTAGGGCTGGATGGTACATTGAGGCCTAGGGTCAAGCATCATGCACCATCCCTTGGTAGCAGTCCAATTGCATAGTCGGCTCGGTGATGGCCAGCAGGCTTAGCAAACCCTAGCCTGTTAGTCGATGGTGGCCGGCGAGATCGGAGAAAACACTGCCCGGAGGCAAGTGGCTTTTGGTGACGTGGGGAAAAGCCATAGCCCGGAGGTTGATGACGATCCGCGAGGTTGGAAAGGCCACAGCTCGGAGGCTGATGGCGGTCGGCGAGGTCGGATAGACCATAGTCCAGAGGTTGATGGCGGTCGGCGAGATTGGAGAAGGACCTCGGGGGTCGGTTGTCGAGCCGATGTTTTGATTCGTGCACGCGCGTGCCACGCACGTGGGTCGCTGACAGGTTGAACAGAGCACTCGTCACGTCCTGTCAAATGTCAGGGGTCCCACCCGCATCAACAGCTCACAGATCCATCGGTTAGGATTCATCACTCAGGAGGCATGGAAGGCCCGAAGAAAAGTTTTTTGGGGCGCGTTATGCACGTCACGCGCGCCGTTAACCACTCTTCGGGATCGACGGCCTAGAATCATTGTTGGGATGACATGGCGGCCTAGGAGGTAGACAGGCCGGGGCGCCTCAGATGCAATGCAAGCGCCATTTATAATAGCGCACGTCTTTCGAGATCTGCGCCGCCAAACCCATCATTGCCTCCTCTTAAGACCAGTCATTTTGCCCTCTTCTTCCTTACCCTTTTTTCCCCAAAAATTTCTCAAAGCCTTCGCGCCCTTTCGCTTTTGCACCTTCCTCCTCGCTCCACGCTGCTCTAGCGCTCCCGGCCGCCATCTCCATTGCCGTTGCGTGATCTGCTATCACAAGGGCCAGCGACTTTTTTGGTTGAAGCCAATGGCGCCTGTCAAGAAGACATCAAAGAAGGGGGAATGTCCTCAACCGCAGGCGGTGGCGACACCGAGCAGAGCTCGGCCTTCATCCCCTCGCGTGCTAGGGGTGAGATGTTGGGGGAGCTGACGCTGGCCGGTGTCCTTCTGTCACAGGAGATCGTGCTATGGTCCCCAGCCTGGGGAATAGTTTTCGACCCCCAATTCTGGTGAGTTTGTTATCTTTTCTTCCTTCCTCCTCCGCAGATTCGGAGTACCGGCCCACCCTTTTGTTCGGGGCCTGCTCCACTACTATGACATCACCCTTTGTAATCTCAACCCGAATTCTATTCTTCAAATCTCTCTCTTCATCTACCTCTGCGAGGCCTATCTTGGGATAGACCCGCACTTTGACCTCTTCCGCCACTATTTCTGTCTTCGGCGGACTAGCGACGGCGTGGTCGGCGGGGCCAGGATCCAGTTCTGGGACAAGATGGCCCAACACTACATCCCCGTTGACCTGACATCCTCCAACAAAGGATGGCACACCGAGTGGTTCTATATCGGGAACCACGAACCGACAATCTCGCCAGAGATCTACCAAGAGCCGACCCCGGCGAGCACCTGGTCGGCTCCCTGCCCTGACTCCAACCTTGAGCAGGTGGCCGAATTGGTGGCCAAGATTGAGGGCCTCTAGGATCAAGGCCTGACCGATGCATGGGTGGCCTTCAACTTCGCCCTCTGAGGCCTGCAGCCTTGCAAAGAGAGGGTGACGGCGAGCTTCGAGTACTCGGGTAGTCAAGACCCAACTTGGGAGGCGCCGGTCTCCCTCAATCTCATGCGGCAGAGGCTAGGGACTTTCTTCTCTAGCTTGGCTGACTTCAGCAAGGGGGGCCGTTAGCCTTTAGCCTCTTGAACCCTTGGCCGGAGGTAAGCTCGGTCTCTTTCTTGCTTTCTCCATCTGTTTGTTTCTGTTTTTGTTTTGTTGTTTGTTTTTTTTCAGCATCTCACCTGCCAGGTGTTGGCACTTGACAGGGAATGGCCGCCTATGTGTCGCTGCCACCGATCTCTGAGGTCGCGGTGGCGAAGCGGGATGTGCCAAGGATCAGCCCCCCGGTAGACACCGGAAGCAAAGGGGAAGAAGCCCGAGGTCCCTCGGTCGAAGCCGGAGGTGCGGAGGGTGATGCCGGGGAGTCTGAAGCTTCCCGGTGTGAAGCGTAAACTTGTAATCTCGTCCGACGATGAGGGATCAAGGGAGGTTGACGCGTGGCCCCTGACGCCATCGTCGGGATCGAGTGGGGCGCCGTGGTTGAAGGCATCGGAGCCTCAGAAGAAGAAGCCCCGGCGTGTTGCCGTCGAGAACAAGGCGTTGAGTAGGTGCTCGCCGAGCTCGGTTGTGTTTGTTGTTGTTGTCTTTGTGTCGGCCGCTGACAGACCACATTGGGCAGATATGCAATGGACATTGACCTCTGCGCCGAGGAGCCACCACGGTGGCCGACTCGCCAACTCAGGTCAGGGTGGAGGTCGTAACAACGGCGGCGGCAATGGGGCATGAGGGGGCAATGACGACGAGGCCAGGGATGGAGGGGGCCACCGCGGGCAGGGAAGAGGTCCCGACACTCAACTGGGACCTGCTCTCCCTTCCTATCATTTTTGCCGGCATTGGGGGAACCCCTGAGCTGGGACCAGCCAGGGAGGTGGCCGAGGACCTACGTGCCCCGGAAACCGGGGTGGCCGTTGGTGACGGTGCCAAGGAAAGGCCTACCCCGGATGGTGGGCCGATGGTCGGGGAAGCCCCTGACAGCGAGGTGGGGGACATGGAAGAGTTTGACCGAGCTTTTCGCCACGTTTGCGACCTCTATCTGGTAGGTGCCGACACCTCTTCTTCTTCTCTCCCTCAGACTTGCATGTAATGTTTTGTATTCACAGGAGGCTATCCGCTAGTCGCGGCCTGCTGAGGCGGCCCGTCGACTGGAGGGGAGGGTGGCTAAACTCGAGGAGCTCCATGCCACCGCTTCCCAAGGTGAGCCTTCTTCCCAGCTCGTCGAGGGCTCCTCTTCTTTTTTTTAGGCTTTCGGCTTATGTGTTCCATTGTGCAGAGGCCAGCAAAGCGAGAGCCGACGTCGAGAGGCTCCAAGTGATCGCCAAGGAGGGCAATCTAATGGTGCAGAAGCTCCAGGCACAGCTGGACGATGCCCAAAGGCTACTCAAGGTCTCGGACGCCGCTTGGCGGGAGGCCAAGGAGAAACTGGCGGCCTCGAAGGCGGCACGGGCCAACACGGAGGCGGCAAAAGCCGATGTCAAGGATGAAGGAAAACATGTAGGCTACGATAGTATAAAACAAAATTTTTCTACCGCGCAATCCAGGATAGCTTGCAAGTAAGGGTCTATAGATTGTTACCAAAAGACGTGCAATGCAGCGAAAATAGCAGATCAAAGTCTGGCCGACCTCGAGCAACGCTTTGCCTACCTTGCCGACCTCGGATAGCACCTCGCCGACCTCGATCCAATCTCCCGACCAGCTCGCCGACCACATCGCTGACCATGATCCGATCTCCCGACCAGTTCGCCGACCACGTCGCCAACCACGATCCGATCTCTCGACCAGCCCGACTTCCAACTACCGAATAAAGGAGTTGTCTAGTTGGAACTCGGGGATCTTCCGATGTCGCCGACTTACACCACAACGTAGCTATGTCTCTACCGGTATCCACACATCCAGGGAAGGAACGTCGAACACCTGTGTGCTAGTACGCGATCCACAGCTAGGGTTTTGGCTCGGAGGTGGACTAGGGTTTCCGTGGAGAAATTGATCCAGCTTAGAAGTTGCACCCATTGATCTCCACCCCTTGCCCTCCTTATATGGAGTTGGCCGACTGGGCTTAAAGGCCCATCATGACTCTATATTCGATCCGATCTCTATCCGAACTAGCCATACCCGAGTCAAACTTGAATACCTGTTCTATCCCGTTAAGTGTGCGACCCTGTAGGTTCATGCAGACTTGGTTCCGACCCGAGAATGCTTCTCTGCCGACCGTCAATAGTGGCCCCCTCGTAGAATGTAACACCCTGAAAATCGGAGAATTTAAAAACCAGAAATTAAAAATCGGAACTCACAGAAACTTTTGGCTCATTGCTTCTCATCATGTTTATTGCTTCTTATTTGCCAGCTTTGTTGCATGAATTTATATGTGAGCGATTCATCCCGATGTTTGATAAAAACCAAACGATTTAAATTTTCATTGCGGAGAAAAATTTTGGAGTTTAGAGTTGGAAATTTTAATATAACATAGGAAAGGGTTGTGGATTTATAAAAATATATATTTGGGATCAAAACATTATTTTGGTGGTCGAGTAATATTAGTTAGTGAATAAAATGAGTGATAAAATATTTTAAAGGATATATATGAAGTCTAGGAATTATTTGGGATCAAAATTGCATTTTATGGAATTTAGGAAAAAAAGATTAAATTAAATAGGTAAAATATATTTTTAAAATAATAAAAGTGGGTGAAAAGGTTGAAAATATATTTTACAACTTAATTTTTGGGTGTGCTATATTTTATTTCAAATTTTAGGGGTGAAAGGAAATAGAATTTGGAAATTAGAAATTAAATCGGGAAATTCGGAAAGTGCACTGTTCATTTTGCGCCACGTGCTCGACGCCGTACCGGCCGTAACGCACCCCCGCCGCGCGCGACACGCGCGCGCGCGCCGCGCCCGCGCCGCGCCCCTCCTCGCCTCGCGCCGGCGCGCGCTCGCCGCTCGCTCCGTGCTCGCGTCGCGCTCGGACCCGCGTCCACGCACGCCACGCGCCGCGCCCGCACTAGGTCCCCGCTGCCCGCGCGCGCCCGCGCCTCGCCCCGCGCCCGGACCCCACCCTCGCCGCGCCACGCGTCGCCCGCGTCGCCGCGCCCGGCCCCGCCATCCCACGCCGTTGCGTGCCATTCGCCGCGCCGGGCCCCTCCCCTCTTCTCTCCTCTCTCGGTCACCTATAAAAGGGACCAAACCCTCTCCAATCCTCCCTAAACCGCAGCACCTCGCCCTCCCATTCCTGCTCTCCCCACCGCCGCCATCGCGCGCCGAAGCCGCAAGCTGTCGCGCCGTGCGCCGCAAGCCGCCGCCATCGTCCACCGCACGCCGGAGCACCGCCGCATCGCTCGCCGTCGCCGTCACCGCCGGTAAGCCCCCGGGCCGCCACCCTTGCGCTTGCGCCGGCCGCCGGCCAAAACAGAGGAGGGAGAGAGCGCGCGGCAAACAGAGAAGGAAGGAAAGAGGAGAGAAAAGAAAAAAGAAAAGGGAAAGAAAAAAAGAGAAAGAAAAGAAAAGAAAAAGGGAAAAAGGGAAAAATATGGAAAAATTCAGAAAAATTAGGAAATATATTGGGAAAATATTTGGGCAAAAATATAATGTTTTCTCGTGTATTTTCTCTGTGCGATCTGGGGAATTCAAAAATAGGATTTTCGAAGATTTCGTTCTCGTGTCATTTTTAATCCGGAGTTTATCTATTTTCTTTCCGCCATTAAAAAGTATATAATCTTTTGGGTACTCGGGCCTCCAAAACTTCGGGTACCCATTTCTTTCGATTAGCACTTTTTAAATTTATTCTCTTAATTAAATTAGGATCGACATTTTGTGAAAACCCTAAAATCCCAAACTCGCTTTTTAAATCGGATTTTATCCCAAAACTCTCGTCCAAACTCGAGTAGAATTTTAGGCTAAACATTTGGAGTCGTTTTTATGGTTCTTTCGATCTCTTGGTATTTTATTGAATTCTGATCGAATTCAATTGATTTTTCGCACGTACAGATAGCAACCGAGGAAGCAGGCACTGACTACATTGAAGACCCCGGCCAACAAATGTGCGAGCAAGGCAAGTCAACACTTCCCTTTGAACATATTGATCCTACTTTGCGAAATGATGTTGATTTACACTTCAAATATGCATGCTATACACAAATGAGTACCTATACTTGATATACCATGCCTTGATATTGACTACCCTTAGATATAATCTTTGTAACCGTCGATGTGATATAACCGGAGGATAACTTCAGTCAAATTCTTAGCCTTGCTTATATTAGATTCATGCATGCTCATGATTTTACAAAGAAGCTTTGTGCTTGGGCAACTATCTTTGGGAAGGTAGTTGGAACTCGGCATGTGGAGACATGAGCGCCACATTGCCTTGATCATGATGAACATAGTTTTGGTGGAAAAATAAAAAGTACAAAACCAATGTTTTGGACTGGGGCGGATGGATGGATTTGGGTGGATTCCGGTAAAGGCAAGAATCGTCCTTGGTCGATTAAGGACCGAGCCATGAGACTTATAACATGGAACGAGCCAGTACAACCGTACTTCTCGAATGGGTATAGATCTAGCGGAGTAGATAGTCGAGCGGAGGCAGTATTCCTGCATAGTGGGTTCTTGAGTGAAGAGGTGGTTCTGGTTATTGAGATAAGGGTGCGGCCTAAGTGTTGAGTAATGAATGAGAATGTTGTGAAAGTTTTCCCTTACCCCGGGAGCGCCAGAACTCCTCTCAGTGCTAGGAAAGGACGGCTAGAGTGCAAGAGGATTTAAGTTCATGGAGCGGGTACTGCCAAAGCGAAGTTATCGAAAGGCTTTGCCGTGACCATCCCATATGAAGGGATGAAAACTCATTCAATGAGTAGTTTCGGAGTACGGGTAAAGTGTACATCCACTGCAGTGTGAGTAAACCAATCTATTCGAATAGCCGTGCTTGCGGTTAATGCACAACGTGACAAGTTTCTCCCGTGGCTAGACTCATAAATTTTAAAATTGTGGGATGGGAATGCATAATGATTTTGTGTGCTGGTGGACTCAACTTCTCGCACTGCGAGAAGGGGTAGGCTCCCCGGAAAACCATGACGAACCGGAGGCGGGAAGCCATCCATGGAAATCACGATGGATGGTAGACAGAACCGTCGCCATTTTAATATACTATGAAACTAAAACTTGACTTAGCTAGATATTTGTTTTGTGAAATGATTTGTGAAAATTGGCTTTGTGCAAATGAACCACAACCATCCTTTGAATGACCCTATCATGTGCATCATTCCGTGTCGGCTTGTTGAGTACGTTGGGTACTCACCCTTGCTATACGCACAAACCTTCAGATGGAGTAAACGAAGAACTGGAGGACCCCTATGCTTACTGTCAGATGGACGAAGGTGGAGAAGGCATCTACTAGGTCTTAGTCCCCGGTCGTTGCCTGTGGCAATCGACATGCCGCTGCCTTCCGACTGCTATCTTATCTAAATTCTGCTTTTGGTTGTATTCGGACCTGTAGGTCCTATATGTATTGGATATTGCCTTCGGGCCTATTATTGTAATAATTTCGATGTAAGACTATTCGTGCACTTTGCACCTGGTAATTCAGAACTGTATTCGTGGGTACCAAACTACTCGATCCAGGGATATGGTACTATGAACACGGATGATTCCCGTCCTCAAAAACGGGGGTCGACATAGAATGTATTGACACCAAAGTCTACAAGATGATCAAATCGGCTAAACCTGTAATGTGTGCACAAATCCCTTTGCCTCACGATACCAATTAAGCTATAGGCAAGACACGTGCCATCCTATCAATAGCTTAATCATTCACTTGATCACGTATTGGATTATCTATCTGTTGATTGACTCCTCAATCAACTCAGCATGGCCATGCACTTCCATAATCCATTACATCGAGGGGCCCAGAGATATCTCTCCCATAGGAGGGGCAAATTCCATCTTGATCATTCATATCCCACTACATATTTTATAGCAAATCCGAAGACTACTTTTATAACTATCCTATTATGGTGTAGCGTTTGGTAGTCCCTAAGTAAGCTATTACACATGTTGAAATCCATGATGATCTCAGGTCTAAGGACTTTACACTAACACTACTTGAGACACCCTAATGACACTTTAATTCCCTGTAGTGTCTCAATGCGGGTCTTTCCAACAATGTGTTCTCTAACACATGTTCATGTTTATTGATTTAATATCTCCATACCATGATCCATGAGACATGATCATCAATCAATACACGTGCTGATCTTAGAATCATAAACATTGACCATGATATCCAACATCTCCATATTGTCTCTAGGACATATCACTAACAGTCTCCGACTTGCACTAGAGTCAATTATGTAAGTATCTAATACCCATTGCTCTGGTGTGTGCCTCATGTTTAGGCTAAGCGAGTGGCTTTGTCAACGGATCAACAATATTTAGATCCATGTACACTTTGCATACCTTTACATCACCTCTGTCCACTATTTCGTCGATGAGATGATATCACCGAAGAATGTGTTTGGATTTCTGATGTGACCTAGGCTCCTTAGCCCGCGCAATGGCTCCACTATTATCACAATAGAGGGATATTGGACCAGTAGCACTAGTTATCACACCTAGCTCAGAAACAAATTTCTTGATCCAAATGGCCTCCTTTGCAGCTTCAGAAGCAGCGATGTACTCGGCCTCCATTGTAGAATCAACAACAGTGTCCTGCTTGGAACTCTTCCAGTTGACTACGCCTCCGTTTAGGCAGAACATGAACCCAGATTGCGATCTATAGTCATCTTTGTCTGTTTGGAAGCTAGCATCGGTATAACTATTTACAACGAGTTTTTCTTCACCTCCATAGACTAGGAACATATCCTTAGTTTTTCTCAAGTATTTAAGGATATTCTTTATGGCTACCCAGTGATCTTCTCCTAGATCTGATTGGTATCTACTCAGGCAATTAAACGTACGACATGTCTGGACGTGTACAAAGCATAACATACATGATGGATCAAATTGCAGAAGCATATGGAACCATATTCATCTTACTCCGCTCATCAGGTGTCCTATGACACTGATTCTTGCTAAGATTAATGCCATGCGACATTGGCAAAAAACCTTTCTTGGAATCATGCATGTTGAACCTCTTCAACACCTTGTGAATGTATGTACTTTGGCTTAATCCAATTAGCCTCTTAGATCCATCTCTATAGATCCTAATGCCCGGAATGTATGCTGCCTCCCCTAAGTCTTTCATGGATAAACCATTTCCAATCAATGTATGCTGCCTCCGGGCTATAGGGATATCATTTCCAATCAATAATATGCCATCTACATATTAGACTAGAAACACAATTGCGCTCTCACTGACCTTTTTGTAAACATAGGCCTCCTCTTCATTTTTGATGAAACCAAACCCTTTGATTACCTCATCAAAACGAATATTCCAACTTCGAGATGCTTGCTTCAATCCATAAATAGATTTCTATAGCTTGCATATCTTTCCAGGTGATTGTGGATCGACAAAACCTTCAGGCTGTATCATATACACATCCTCGCTTAGGTTTCCATTTAGGAAAGCCGTTTTGATATCCATCTGCCATATCTCGTAATCGAAATATGCAGCGATCGCTAGAATAATCCGAATAGGCTTTAGCATTGCGACGAGCGAGAAGGTTTCATCATAATCAACACCTTGAATCTGTTAAAACCTTTCGCCACCAATCGTGCCTTATAGATATGAACATTTCCATCCATGTCTGCCTTTTTCTTAAAAACGCATTTGCACTCAATGGTTTTGACACCATCAGGTGGATCAACAAAGTTCCAAACTTGATTATCATACATGGATTCTATTTTGGATTTCATGGCTCCAAGCCATTTGTTGGGATTTGGTCCCACCATCGCTTCCTCATAGGACTTAGGTTCATCATTGTCTAACAACAATATGTCACGTTGTTCTGTGCCTGTTGTTGATGGTTGTTATCACCTTAAATCATACCGTCAACCCCTGCATAAGTGGAACGAACTTGGCATATCGACGTAGCGGTAGGGGCTATAAACTAACTTTTTCCACGAGTGTTGGTAAATTAATGTATGCAAGTGACTCTTGTATCAAATTGATGTGAAAGGCGTGCTTTCATGGCGATGAACATAACTTCAACCAATCGGCGATCGCCACGTCAGCTTCCCACGGATCGATGGGCCCATAGGTCAGATGAAACTGACTTAGTTTGGCACCAAACGCTCGGGAACCACCATAAGGACCCACCTGGAAGAGATAGGAGAAAGTCGGTTGTGAGGGGGGCTGACCAGGGTTTGGCCGAACCAGAGTCGCCACCCCTCACCTCCATCTTCCACGTGGCGCCCCTACAAGCATTCCCAATGATGGTTAGGTGGGTATGGCGGTTTCTAACCGCCATACAACTGCCATACCAAGCTATAAAAGGGGAGCTCATCACTCACTTCAACACACCTCCAAGAAGATCAAGGCTTCCATTCCAAAGGTTTTAGTACTAGCTTTTTAGTACTTAGAAGATAGGTTAGAGAGTGAGGGGAAGCTCCGAAAGGAGGGCCCCAAATGTCGGAGTTTTCTCCGAGGTGTAGTGTTAACGACCAAATTTGGTAAGCTAATCCCCGAGTTTGAAGCAGAGATTAAAGCAAAATCGAAGGAAACATGTAATCCTTGGAAACAGAGGCCACATCGGCTGAGTTCGAATCGGCTGTGGGGTCAGTCGGCTGAGTCCGAGTCGGACCAGGATAGCCGATAGCCGATTTCGATTGGGAGCAGGAGGTGGAACCAATCTCGAAAGGAAAGCTTAGAGATATTCATTGGATTCAGTTTCCAAAGAACTGCAAAGACGTTGCCATCTACGGATAATGTCCTACAATAACAATTGTATCTTTAAATTAGGATATTTTGTATAGTTCGGAAGAGTGCCGGGAGTCCCGGTGCTAACCTTCGGCCTTGTACCTCGAAACTCCCGGTGCTAACCTTCGGCCTTGTACCTCGACGAATGCTTTCTTCAATAAAGTAAGCAACTTCGGAGGCGTTCAGCTTCCCCATGAGCAACAGCCTCCGCTGGCGTCTCAGCCGCCTCCTGCCATTAATCAATTCCAACATTAGCTCCCAGGAGGTAACTTCGAGCAGTACTACCAGCCTCATTCACCGCATATGTAGTATCGGCAAGCCCCCGTGCAACATGAGCAATACGAGCCGATACTGCAGGTGAGAGCTCAAGAAAATAAGCCTTGGGCCGATTTGATCGCAGATGTCATGCGTGATCAGTTCGGCCTCAAGCCGAAGGACTCCGACAACATGTACCGCTACCCGTATCCGGAGTACTTTGAGAGGGTGCCTCTGCCAAACCGGTACAAGGTGTCGGATTTTTCGAAGTTCTTTGGGCAAGATAATGTGTCAACCTACGAACACGTCAGCCGATTTCTGGCTCAGTGCAGAGAAGCATCGGCTACAGATGCGCTCAGAGTATGATTGTTTCCATTATCTCTCTCAGGATCGGCCTTCACCTGGTTTTCATCACTGCCCTACAACTCTGTACAGAGCTGGGCTGATCTTGAAAAGCAGTTTCACAGTTACTTCTACTCCGGCACACATGAAATGAAGTTGTCAGACCTTACCAGCATTAGGCAAAAGCACGAGGAATCGGTTCAAGACTACATTCAGCGCTTCAGGGACATGAGGAACCGGTGCTATAGCCTTGTGTTATCAGATTCATAGCTAGCCGATTTAGCCTTCCATGACCTCTTGGCGCCTATCAGGGAAAGGTTTTTGGCTCAAGATTTCGAGAGCTTGGCCCATCTAGCCCAAAAGTGACAGCCCACGAGCAACGCTTCCAAGAATCCAAGAAGGTCTTCAAGAAAGTCAGCCACGTCGCCTATACATTCGACTCAGACTCAAGTGACAGCGACGCGGAGGTGGCACAGCTGAGTGGACCAGAAACAAGAAGGCCATAACATGTCAGTGGCTGAAGAAATCGGCTAAAGAAGAGAAATACGATTTTGACATCACTAAAGCCGATAGGATTTTTGATCTGCTGCTTCAGGAGAAGCAAATACAGCTTCTGGCCAATCACGTCATCCCATCGGCCAAAGAGCTGAAGAAAAAGAAGTATTGCAAGTGGCACAACACCACCTCCCACAGCACAATTGACTGCAAGGTGTTCTGCCAACAAATCCAGTCGGCCATAGAGGCGGGAAAGATCAAGTTTGAAGATTCGGTGAAGCCGATGAAGGTCGACGGCAACCCCTTTCCCGTCAACGTAGTCCATGCCGGCTTAAGGCAAGCTGATTGGCAGCTCAGAATGATGCACAACTTAGTCAGATCCAAACAAGAAAATATGACCAGTAGGGACTACCAAGAAACCTCTCAAAGGCCGACTGAAGCCGACCCGACTCCCATCAACATGGTCTACACCAGCGGCAGCACAGCCGATCGCCGGCCCAGACACATGGACAACCGACTCCGGTTTCAACTGAGAGTTCAAGAGGAGGAAGCAGCTCGGTGCGACAAACCTTATCAGAGAACACCTGATCAGCTGGGAACGGCTTACATCCGTCGTCATGACGGCTGCGACCCTCATTGGCGGTCTGAATTCTTCAGGTTCTGCTAGGAGCAAGGCATGCAGCTACCCACCTTGGAAAATTGCCCAGCCTACAGCAAGTACAGGGAAGAGCCGATTGCGAGCCACAGCCGATTCATCCCCCGAGCCGTTCAGCTCAACCGAAGGAAACTCTCCGTCCATGAACGGCTCGGCCCAATTCACCAGGACTTCTTCCAAGGCGAGGACAAAGAAGAAGACAAAGAAGAAGACAAAGAAGATTAGTCTGCCAACCCCCAATGGTGTCCTTCTGGAGTGTTCACAAAGAGCCAACAAAGAAATCTTCAGAGAATGAAAAGCAACGGGCAGGAGGAGGAAGTCCAGGAGAGGATCAATCATCGGCTGCAACAGGGTAAGAAAAAGTGGCGTGTAAAGAGAAACACTGCTCCAGCCGATGAGAGCCCAGTCGACAAGGCCAAAAGGGCAGCGAAAGGTAATGGAATAACTCCTGCATCGATCAATATGGTGTTCATATTGCTAGCCAAATTTGAGGCTGCCGAGGCCGATGCACACATGGTTGAAGAAACCTTGGCTAAGCTAGTGTTGTCCCCAGAACAAGCAATATTTGAGAAACCTGAGGGGACTGAGAATCGGCACCTGAAGCCCCTATATGTTAAAGGATTTGTGAATGGGAAGCCGATGTCAAAGATGCTAGTCGATGGGGAAGTTGCCGTCAATCTCATGCCTTATGCTACCTTCAGGAAGCTGGGCAAAGGAGCAGATGACATGATCAAGACAAACATGGTGCTCAAGGATTTCGGCGGGAACCCATCGGAGGCCAATGGAGTTCTCAATGTCGAGCTAACTGTTGACAGCAAAACTGTGCCCACAACATTCTTTGTCATCAACGGGAAGGGATCTTACAGCCTGCTGCTCGAAAGGGATTGGATTCACGCCAACTGCTGCATCCCTTCTACAATGCATCAAAGCTTAATCCAGTGGCAAGGTGACAAGGTAGAAATTGTGCCAGCCGACAGGTTAGTTAACGAAGCAAACGCCGACTTAACGTTATGGGAAGTTGACGACATTGATTGCCTGTTTGGCAAAGTTTGGCAGGACGATTTTCTAAAGGTGTCCGATTCTGATATACATCCAATTGGAGATGAAGAGCCTCAATTATTACTTTGAGGGCGTCGTGGAGGGCTCAAGTGTCTACACCAAGGACAACGTGGACGGTCTCGATGGCAAGTTGGGGCAGGGTTTTATGTCGGCCGACGAGCTTGAAGAGGTTGATATAGGTCCGAGAGATATGCCTAGGCCAACATATATTAGTAAAAATCTTCCTTCATATTTTAAAACCAAGCTTATTGATTTATTAAAGGAATATAAAGATTGCTTTGCTTGGGAATATTTTGAGATGCCTGGTCTAAGCCGATCGATTGTGGAACATCGGCTCTCCATCAAACCTGGATATCGGCAATACAAACAGCCTCCCCGGAGGTTAAAGCCAATATGTATGATGCAATTAAAGCTGAAATCACTCGGCTATATGATGCTAGTTTCATTCGGCCCTGCCGATATGCAGAATGGGTTTCTAATATCGTCCCAGTAATCAAGAAAAATGACAAGCTTAGGGTGTGCATCGACTTCAGAGGTTTGAATAAGGCTACCCCTAAGGATGAATACCCTATGCCTATAGCCGACTTGTTAGTGGATGCAGCCTTCAGCCATAAAATCATAAGTTTCATGGATGGCAACGCTGGATATAATCAGATCTTTATGGCCGAGGAAGACACCCATAAGATAGCTTTCAGGTGCCCAGGGGCAATCGGCTTATACGAGTGGGTTGTTGTGACTTTTGGACTGAAAAATGCTGGGGCTACATATCAAAGGGCCATGAACTACATCTTTCACGACCTAATCGGCTTCTTGGTGGAAATCTACATTGATGATGTCATTGTCAAATCCAAAGAGGTGGAAGATCACATAGCCGATTTAAGGAAGGTCTTGGAGAGAACCAGAAAATACGGTCTGAAGATGAATCCCACAAAGTGCACATTTGGCGTATCGGCTAGCCAATTCCTGGGCTTTCTTGTGCACGAGAGGGGGATTGAGGTGACACAAAGGACCATCAACGCGATCAAAACTATTCAACCTCCTCAGGATATGAAACAGTTGCAATCTTTGATCGGCAAAATTAACTTCATCAGGTGCTTCATAGCCAATTTATCCAAGAAGATGGAGCCGTTCACATCCTTACTGCGGCTGAAAGCCGATCAAGCGTTTACTTGGAGGCAGAGCAGCAAAAGGCTTTGGACAACATCAAGGGCTATCTGAGCTCTCCTTCAGTAATGATTCCTTTGCAAAAGGGAGTGCCATTCAAGCTATATCTATGAGCCGATGAGAAGCCTATCGGGTCAGTTTTGATTCAGGAAGTCGGAGGAAAGGAGAAAGCAATTTTCTATCTCAGTAAAAGACTTCTAGATGCAGAAACAAGGTACTCTCCAGTAGAGAAGTTGTGCTTGTGCCTATATTTTTCATGTACCAAGTTGAGGCATTATTTGTTATCCAACGAGTGCACCATAGTTTGTAAAGCCGATTTAGTAAAATATATGCTATCGGCTCCAGTTCTAAAAGGACGAATTAGGAAGTGGATATTTGCCTAGAGTTTGACTTGAGGTACCAAGCGCCCAAGGCAGTAAAGGGGCAAGCTATAGCCGATTTTATTGTGGAACACAGAGACGACTCAATCCACTCAGTTGATATCATACCTTGGACATTAACTTTCGATGGATCGATCTGCACAAACGGATGCGGCATTAGCTTGGTGATAATCTCTCCCAGGGGGGCAAGCTTTGAGTTCGCTTTTACCATCGCACCCCACGCTACAAATAATCAAGCCGAATATGATGCCGTTCTCAAAAGTTTACAAGTGCTAAAGGAAGTCGAAGCCGATGCAATCGAAATAATGGGTGATTCACTGTTGGTCATCACCTAGCTGTCAGGAGAATATGAATGCAAGAATGACGCGCTGATGGTCTATTATAAAAAATGACGAGAGTTGATGGATAATTTTTGGCTAGTAACCTTAAAGCATATCACTAGAGAGCATAATTCAAAAGCAAACGATTTGGCTCAAGGGGCATCGGGCTACAAGCCGATGACGAAAGAGATTGAAGTAGAGATTGCACCATCTCAGCCGACGACTGGAGGTATGATGTCTATAGCTATCTACAGAAACCTTCCCAGTCGGCCTCAAGGAAATTACGCTACAAGGCTTTGCGATACATTTTGCTTGATGATGATTTATACTATCGGACGATTGATGGTGTACTACTCAAGTGTTTAAGTACTGATCAAACCAAAGTTGCCATAGGAGAGGTGCACGAAGGGATTAGTGGTACTCATCAATCGGCTCACAAGATGAAGTGGTTACTTTAGAGAGCTGGGTATTTTTGGCCGACTATGCTGGAAGATTGCTTCAGGTATTATAAGGGTTGTCAGGATTGTCAGAAGTTTGGAGCTATCCAGAGGGCACCAGCATCGGCTATGAATCCTATAATCAAGCCTTGGTTGTTCAGAGGTTGGAGAATCGACATGATCAGCCAGATCAATCCACCATCGAGCAAGGGACACAAGTTTATATTGGTGGCAGTCGATTATTTTACCAAGTGGATGGAAGCAATTCCCTTAAAGAAGGTTGATTCTGGGGATGCGATCGAGTTTGTCAAGGAGCATATCATTTACAGATTCGGCGTCCCTCAGACAATTACTACGGATCAGGGATCTATCTTTGTCTCATACGAGTTTGTTCAATTTGCCGATAGCATGGGGATTAAGTTGTTGAATTCTTCACCGTATTATGCTTAGGCTAATGGACAGGCTGAGGCTTCAAACAAAAGTTTAATCAAGCTAATAAAGAGGAAGATCGCTGAATACCCAAAGCAATGACATAGCCGATTGGCCGAATCACTCTAGGCTTATCGGATGGCTTGTCACGGATTAATCCAGGTGCCTCCTTACAAGTTGGTCTACGGGCACGAAGCTATTTTGCCGTGGGAAAATATCATTGGCTCAAGAAGGATTCAGTTACAGGACCAGTTGACAGCCGATGACTATTATAATCTGATGGTGGACGAATCTGAAGACCTAGTATTGTCAAGGATACGTGCTTTGGAGAAGGTGACTAGAGATAAAGAACGAGTGGCTCGTCATAATAACAAGAAAATTGTCTCTAAATCTTTTGAAGAAGGCGAGCTAGTCTGGAAATTGATACTGTCGATTGGTACAAGAGATAACAAATTCGGCTAATGGTCATCTAATTGGGAAGGGCCTTTCAAGATCCACAGATGCGTCTCTAAAGGAGCCTCCATGTTAGAAGGATTGGACGGAGAGGTATTTGGAAGGGCTCTTAACGGCAAATATTTGAAGAAGTACTATCCTAGCGTTTGGATTAATTCATGATTCGGCTAAGTCCTTGCCGATCCATGTTAGCCGATGTGTTGTGAGACTATACACATCTCCTCTAGAACATTTTCACTCTAAGTTTTTCCCCTCTGATTTTTCAAATCGGCTGAGTTTAGTCAACAGGTGTTGGATGGTTTTTATAATTTTATCAATGCTGAAGCCAACATTGAGAAAATTAGGGGGGCATATATCATACAAAGTCAGAAATCAGAATCAGAGGACTTCAAAAATTTTTGAGCTTTGAAAACTTTTTAAGGCATTCAAGATGCGAAGATTGAGTGAATCGGCAGAGGGCATATGAGAGACATTTCAAGCGCAGCAAGCTGATTACAAAAGTTATATGTACAAGCTGAGACAAAAAGTTTTGAAGACTAGCCCTATTACATTCCGAGGAAGTCTTGGATAGCTGACATTGCCTTTTGCTTGATGGCTTTGATTTGATTGATTGTGGCGATATCTTCCGCCTCGGTGCCTGGGATCACCTTAGCCGACTTGTTTAAATCTCCCAAGAACTTGATGGTGGAAGTCACCTTAGCTCTTTGCTCTTCGGTGGCCTTGGGGAGATCGGCTAGTGCTTGCTTCTCTTCGGCAATCTTGGCCCCGCATCTGCTCAGCTTCGCCTATAATTCGGCTTCCTCTCGCTTCAAGCCGGTTGATTTTTGCCCGAGTAGCCGATGGCCCGACCGTCGCTCATCCAACTTTGCCTTTTCAGTCACAAGGTTCTTTACAGTGGCATCAATTGTAGCCGCCAAGTCGGTTGGGCTCGTCTATCGATCATTCTTTGCATGGCCCGCTCCAACTTGAATCGGTGTAAGTCGATGAATACGACTTGGGAAATTGTTTCGGCCAAATCTTCAGGATGCTGACTTTGAACATCATTGAAGCATGCTTTGATCGGCCCACAGTCCATCACTAGTTGATCAAGATCAATGTCTAGCCAACGATTGATATCCATGAGCTTTTCTTTGAGATCATCGGCCATTGTGGTCTGGTCCTGGCTGGTGGCCTCTTCCTCTTCACCGATGAATTCCTTGATATTGAAATGGAACTAGATCGGCTAGAGTTTGGGGTGATCAAAATGTAACATGTATAGCCGATATAAATTCTTGAGAAAGAGAAGTATGCTTACTCGGATGGCAGGAGCTGGTATGGGTTCTTCTTCAACATGGTGGCTGCCCGTAGCCGATGGAGTTCTCTCGCTTGAAGCATGGGGGGCAGCCGATGGAGACTGAGGAGGCTACAAAAAAGGACAAGTGTCAGTACAAATTGGCTAAGTAAAAATAAGCAAGAGAAAAAGACAAGTTTAGAAACTGCTGGTGAAGCTGGACAGGAGGCCGATTGGCTAATCTTTTGTACTGCAATAAAGAATATGATCAGGGATCGAATGAGTATAATTTGAAGATTGAGTTAAAAAGGGAAAGATGCATACCAGTTGCTTTGGGGGCGAAGGAGTTTTTTTTAATCTGCTCATCGGCCGGCAGCACTTTGATTCAAGCTACTTGATGCCGCTGCCTCTTCAACTTCGTGGGAAGTCTCTTCGTCCATGAGCGCTTTATTGATGGCCTCGTCTATGCTCGGGTCAAGGGAAGGCGTGCTATCGGCTGGTGCAGTAGGCTTCGGCTGATACTCGATGGCAATGCCCGAATTACTCATCGTGGGGGGATCTGAGTTTGTTGTCTGCAAAGGAAAAAAGTGTTAAAGTGTTAGAAGATGACGACAGCCGATTCCTCAAAGAAAATTGTTTAAGGGCAAGGATACTTACAAAAGGGATTTCGTCCGGTAGAAGAGTGGTGAGATACATGGAGACGCGCTGATGGAAGATGTGTTGCTTGATCTCCACCCACCACTTATCATAAGCCGCACTTCTCTTGCGGGACAGCTCCAAGATCCCAATGCTGCCGAGGGGTGGGCTCTCTATCTCCATCAGTTTGTTCATCATGATCCTTGAGTCAATCACCCCTTGGGTCTCAATTTTGTCGGCATAATAACAGCCGATGGGCAGCTGTCCAAGGCCAAGTTGCCTTCCAGCCGGCGTAGGGTAATAAAATTCATAAGATTTCAACACGTTTCGGACTTGATGTATCCCAATCGGCAGTATGCAAGGACTGAGCACCGTGGTGAAGATTTCTCAGCACTTGGGGTATTCATCTGAGTTTATTTCATCCAAGTCAGTTCAATCGGCAGCTCAAACTCTGCTCGGCCTTCATAGAAAAACCAAGTCCGATTGTTCTTCGTGAGGTCGTCATAGAAAGATATGAACCATTCGGCTAGGAGTTCGATTCATTGTTTTGAGCCGACATGAGTAGCTGCGGCTTCCCCGAAAGATAGGCACCTATGGGTGGTTACTTCGTTCCCCTCCTCATCTTCAGTTGGCTCCAACAGGGGGAATCGAGCATCGGCTAGCGTGGCCGTCCGGAGATTTTCTGAGTTAGTAATACAAGCCACAGCTGTAGAAACCACCAAGGGCCTCCAGTGCCGATTCATGCATCAAGTGCTATCTTACCCGATGACTGGTTTAATGTCTGATAGAGGTAGCCCAGGAGGAATTTGCCTAAGGGAAGTTTTGTCTTATTAACCAGGGCTTTAGCTATTACTTGACAATTTGCTGTTGGGCTACAGCTCGAGCCATAGAAGACAAATTTCTCTAGCCACATCATGAGGAATGCGGCCTGCTCTCTAGGGCTGATGGATCCAGTCCCCATGTTCATGGTGACATTGCCATTCCAACCTTCGATTGCTTTGGTTTTGAAGGAAAACTGGCCCTTGCTGTCCAGCCGATCAAGATTAGTCGACGACATAATGTCAAGTCCTGTTATCATAAAGACGTCGGCTAGTGTTGCGGTCATTGGGCCTTACTGGAAGAGGAAGGTGTTGAGAGTGTTGTTCCAGAAGTAGCTGGCAGCCGATATTAATGGTTCGTCCTTGGGCATATCGGCTACCGAAAGGGCCAAACATTGGGCTATGCCTACTTCTTCCCAGTGGCTGTGTTTGCTAGCATGCATTCTTTTGTACCATGAGGGCTAGGATTTATCGGTGGAAGGCCAGGAATTGAAAGTACCATTCCAGTGGCCTAAACTAGGGCTTTTCACTCTATAGGGAACCCTATCGGTTTCGGCAATAATTGTTAGTGATATGCCCTAGAGGCAACATGGAGATGTTGGATATCACGTCAATGTTTATGTATAAATGAATAAAGTGTTATTCAGTTCCATGAAATAAACATCTTGTATTGATCAATAAGTACGTGACTTATTTATGAGACTCGATATGTATGAATCTATTTCTAAACGATCCCGATCATATGTCATATTGTTGGAACAAATATGATTCTAAGATCGGCATGTTTATTGATTGATGATCATGTCTCATAGATCATGGGTATGGAGATGCCAAATCAATAAACATGGACATATGTGTTAGAGAACACATTGTTGGATAGACCCACCATGAGACACTACAGAATTAATGTGCCATTAGTTGGTCTCGGGTAGTGTTGGTACAAAGTCCTTAGACCGAGATCACCATGGATTCCAACATGTGTAGTAGCCTACTTTGGGACTACCAAACGCTATTCCGTAATCGGATAGTTATAAAGGTAGTTTTCGGGTTTGCTATGAAACATGAAGTGGGATGTGAGTGATCAAGATGGAATTTGCCCCTCCTTTGGAGAGATATCTCTGGGCCCTCGAGGTAATGGATTATGGAAATGCATGGCCATGCTAAGTTGATTGAGGAGTCAATCAACGAGATAATCCAATACGGTTCGAGTGAATGGTTAAGTTATTGAAGGGATGGCACACATCTTGCCTATAGCTTAACCGGTATCGTGAGGCAAAGGGATTTGTGTACACATTACAGGTTCGAGCCGATATTATATTCTTGTATACTATGGTGTCAATATGTGCCGCTAGGCGCCGCCGTTGACAGTGCGGCCGAGTTGGACTCGAGCCGACGATCGGCTAAGTTAGACTATAGCCGAAACCGAGTATACCTGAACCTACGTGGTCGCACGCTTAAGGGGATAAGAACAGGCATTCGAGTTGGACTCGGATACGGCTCGATCGGATAGGGATCCGATCGGATAGAGTCCTATGGGCTTACGACGTGTGGGCGACCAACTCTATATGAGATACGGATGAGATCCAATTCAAAATAGAGTCCTATGGGCTTACGACGTGTGAGCGGCCAACTCTATATGAGATACGGATGAGATCCAATTCAAAATAGAGTCCCGAGCGGCTACTAATCCGGTCGGCCAACTCTATATAAAGGAGGGAGGGGTGGAGAGCTGCTGCATATCAATTGCATCGCGTGCAACGAAGTCGCCGAGATCAATCTCCACGGAAACCCTCCCCACTTTCGAGCCAAACCCTAGCCTTGCATCGCGTGCTAGCACACGGGTGTTCGGCGTTCGTCCCCGACGTGTGGATACCGGTAGAGGCGCTGCTACGTTGCGCGCTCTTGATCGGCTTGGATCGGCCGCAATCGGAGCGATCGGGCCGTGGTGGAATCGGCCGCGGTCGGGCGCATCGAGCGAGGCGTGAGAACGCGGCCGGACGACTCGAATTGGCTGATTGGTGAATCGGCGTCTCCGGGAATCGGCTACACTGTTCCGGATCGGATTGCCCGATTGGCTATTCCGCCGCGCTCTACTCCAATCGGTAACGATCTATCGGCCCTTACTTGCAAGTGTTCCTGGTTTGCGCGGTAAAAAGTTTTTGTTTTCGGCTAGCGTAGCCTCCGCGTCACCCTTCGGTGGTATCGAGCTAATCTTGCTTAGTTCGGGTTTTAGATTGGATCTGGAACAAGTTTAGCGCACGGTTGATTAGATCAATCGGTTTTACGGGATCTGTTGAGGAGAGTAGATGGTAATTGCGTTCCTTGATAGTGTATCGGAACGACGTAATGTGATTACGTTGAAGCAATTTCCAAATAACTCGGTTTGAGTTGGGTTCGAGATAGCGTTCCTTGATAGTGTATCGGAACGGTATAATGTGATTATACCGAAGCTATCTCGTAGTCCGACTTTGTTGCTGCCTCGCGCCTACGCAAACCATCTCCCTTGATAGTGTATCGGGACGGCATAATATGATTATGCCGATATGGTTTCCATAAGCGATTTCATAGATTGGATCTATGAATTTCGTGTGGTGTACCCCCTTATAGGTCGTCTCGATGCCGTAGCTCTGCGATAGGTAGAAAACGTTTCTACGCCTAACTTGTTTTTGCAGAGAATGCTTTGAGATGGTATGGCCCCATTGTATGTATGAGATGTATGAGATGTATGTGATGCATGTAATATTCTTTCATATGTGCAATCCCTGTAATATTCTTTCATACGTGCAATGCTTGTAATATTCTTTCACGACCTGCGAGTCGATGTAATCTTCAATTAGAGCTTCTATAGTAGTAGCTTAGTTTGAAGAAATCAAGCATTCGGCACTCGAAAGAACGGTGATGAAGATGGAGATCCTGTACACCGGCATGGAGATGGAGATCACCATGTGAAGGGGGCCATACTATTTCACTATATGCTATTCTTCTTGCTTTCATATGTGATATGTTTGTTTAATAGGATAGCATCCTCGCAAAATTAAGTAGTAATGATGCCCTTCCAAATGTTGCACCCGTCACCGTTATGCTCGTCAATGGTGGGTCTCGCCAAAGCAGAGTGTCATTCTCTATCATAACACGAGGGGGTATATGTCGACATATACATGCGGGAGCATTTGGTTTACTTAACAAGGCTATCAAAACAGTTTTGGGCCTTGGGGCATAGGTTGGGGCCGGGGCATGGAGATGCCACACCAACAACAAGAGTCACATAGAGATGTGATTAGCAAGGTGTTGCTTACCGATGTTACTAATTTTCTAGCGTGATGCCAAAGCTCACTAGAAAATTAATTAACATGTGGATCTTGACCCAATACGTAACCTAGAGGAAGGTGGAAAATACGTAATGGGAGTCTAATGTTAAATTGTTTAACAATAGACATAGCATAAACATTGTGCTAAACTTTGCTTTTTCTGTTGTAGAATAAATGGCGGCTAATACTACACCCAGACCTTTAATTTGCGATCTATTCTCGAAAAGGAAAAATTAAATGGAACAAACTTTATGGATTGGTATCGCAACTTGAGAATTGTTCTCAAGCAAGAGCGTAAGGAGTACGTTCTTGAAGTACCCTATCCCGAGGATTTGCCAACTAATGCCACTCGCAACCGCACGGAGGGCTTATGAGAAGCACACTAATGATGCCCTAGATATAAGCCGTCTCATGCTTGCTACAATGTCCCCCGAGCTTCGAAGCAATATGAGAGCAGCGATGCTCACACTATTATTCAGGGACTGCGTGGCATGTTTGAGAACCAAGCTCGGGCCGAGAGGTTCAACACCTCAAAGTCCTTGTTTGCGTGCAGCTTGTTGAGGGGAATCCCGTCGTCCGCATGTGATAAAGATGATTGGCTATATCGAGAGTCTTGAGAAACTAGGTTTCCCTCTTAGCCAAGAGTTGGCTACGACGTGATTCTCCGTCGCTCCCTCCGAGCTTCGAGCCATTCATATTGAATTATCACATGAACAATATGGATAGAACCTTGGCTGAATTGCATGGGATGCTAAAGACAGGAGGAGAGTATCCGAAAAACGGTCATCATGTGATGATGATGCGAAGGCAAAGCGCAAACCACTGTCAAAAAACTTTGCACCAAGAGGAAGTTAACTCCCGATGAGATCGCGAGTGCCTCTAATGCAAAGAAGGGCAAGAAGGGGTCGGCGGCATCGATGCCGTTTGCTTCTATTGCAAGGAGACAGACCATTGGAAGAGGAACTGCAAGAAGTACATGGAGGATCTAAAAAGAAGCAAAGTACGACTTCGCCGGTATTAATGTTATAGACATTAATCTTGCTACTTCACCTACTGACTCTTGGGTATTTGATACCGGATCGGTAGCTCATATTTGCAAGTCGTTGCGGGGAATGAGAAGAAGTAGAGGATTGAGAAGGGGCGAGGTGAACTGCGCGTCGGCAATGGAGCAAGCGTTGCTACGGCTTGCGTCGGCACAGTACCACTTCATCTACCTTCGGGATTAGTTTTGGAATTGAATAATTGTTATTGTGTTCCAACACTATGTCAAAACGTTATTTCCGCTTCATGTTTGCAAGTGGAAGGATATGATTTTAGATCAATGGACAATGGTTGTTCAATATATCTTAGAGATATGTTCTATTTTCATGCTCCATTGGTGAATGGATTATATGTTTTGAATCTTGAAGCGTCTCCCATCTATAACATTAATACGAAAGGCAACTCTCTAATGATATAAACCCCACGTTTATCGGCATTGTCGCTTAGGCCATATAAATAAGAAAAGCATGGAGAAGCTCCATAAGGATGGATTGCTTCACTCTTTTGATTTTGAATCATTTGAGACATGTGAGTCTTGTTTACTTGGTAAGATGACAAAGGCACCTTTCACGGGACACAGTGAAAGAGCAAGTGACTTGTTGGCACTCGTACATACGATGTATGTGGACCAATGAGCTCAACGGCCGAGGTGGTTATCGTACTTCATTACCTTTACCGATGACTTTAGTAGATATGGTTACATCTACTTAATGAGGCATAAGTCCGAATCCTTTGAAAAGTTCAAAGAATTCCGAATGAAGTACTAATCATTTAGGGAAAACAATCAAGTTTCTACGATCGATCGTGGAGGGGAATACTTGAGCCAAGAGTTTGGTAATCATCGAAAGATTGTGGAATTGTTCCACGCTTGACTCCGCCGAACTCCGCAATGGAACGGAGTGTCCGAACGGAGAAATCGCACCTTGTTGGACATGGTGCGGTCGATGATGAGCCAAAGTGATCTTCCGTTATCTTTCTGGGATATGCTCTTGAAACAGCTGCGCTCACACTAAATAGAGTTCCATCTAAGTCGGTTGAAAAGACACCATATGAGATATGGACAGGGCAACCCCTAGTTTGTCTTTTCTCAAAATATGGGGATGCGAAGCTTATGTAAAACGTTTGATCGACAAGCTCACACCCAAATCGACAAGTGCTTCTTTGTGGGATATCCTAAGGAAACTAAGGGATATTACTTTTATAATCGGGAACAAGGCAAAGTGTTTGTCGCCCGACACGGTGTCTTCTTGGAGAAAGAGTTTCTTTCAAGAAGGGTTAGTGGGAGCAGGGTGCATCTTGAAGAAGTTCAAGAAACACCGAAAATGTTTCGGCGACCACGGAACCACAACAGGAGGGTGCAAAGTGTTGCGCCACCGGTTGTAGATACACCAGCCCCACGGAGGTCGAAAGATCACGTCGTGCACTGACAGTACACAGTGCGGAACAACGTGATATATTGTTGTTGGACAACGATGAACCTAAGACCTATGAGGAAGCGATGGTGGGACCCGATTCCAACAAGTGGCTTGGAGCCATGAAATCCGAAATAGAATCCATGTACGACAATCAAGTTTGGAACTTGGTTGATCCACTGATGGTGTCAAAACCATTGAGTGTAAATGGGTTTTTAAGAAAAAGGCCGATATGGATGGAAATGTTCACATCTATAAGGCGCGATTGGTGGCGAAAGGTTTTAAACAGATTCAAGGAGTTGATTATGATGAAACCTTCTCGCCCGTCGCAATGCTTAAATCTATTCGGATTATCCTAGCGATTGCTGCATATTTCGATTATGAGATATGGCGATGGATGTCAAAACGGCTTTCCTAAATGGAAACCTAAGCGAGGATGTATACATGATACAACCTCGGGGTTTTGTCGATCCAGAATCGCTCGGAAAGATATGCAAGCTACGAAATCCATTTATGGATTGAAGCAAGCATCTCGGAGTTGGAATATTCGTTTTGATGAAGTAATCAAAGGTTTTGGTTTCATCAAAAATGAAGAAGAGGCCTGTGTTTACAAAAAGGTCGGTGGGAGCGCAATTGTATTTCTAATCTTATATGTGGATGACATATTACGATTGGAAATGATATCCCTATGCTTGAATCGTCAAGTCTTCATTGAAAAATAGTTTTTCCATGAAAGACTTAGGGGAGGCAGCATATATATTGGGCATTCGGATCTATAGAGATAGATCCAAGAGGCTAATTGGATTAAGCCAAAGTACATACATTGACAAGGTGTTGAAAAGGTTCAACATGCATGATTCCAAGAAAGGTTTCTTGCCCATGTCACATGGCATTAATCTTAGCAAGAATCGGTGTCCTCGGACACATGATGAGCGGAATAAGATGGGTATGGTTCCATATGCTTCGGCAATTGGATCCATCATGTATGCCATGCTTTGTACACGCCTGATGTCTCGTACGCTTTGAGTGCTACGAGCAGATACCGTCGATCCGTGAAGGTCACTGGATCTGCAGTAAGAATATCCTTAAGTACTTGAGAAGAACTAAGGATATGTTCCTAGTCTATGGAGGTGAAGAAGAGCTCGTTGTAAGTGGTTACACCGATGCTAGCTTCCAAAGGACAAGGATGATTATAGATCGCAATCTGGGTTCGTGTTCTGCCTGAACGGAGGCGCAGTCAGCTGGAAGAGTTTCAAGGAGGATACTGTTGCTGATTCTACAACGGAGGCCGAGTACATTGCTGCTTCGAAAGCTGCAAAGGAGGCTGTTTGGATCAAGAAATTCGTTTCGAGCTTGGTGTGATGACTAGTACGACTGGTCCAATGTCTCTCTATTGTGACAATAGTGGAGCCATTGCGCAAGCCAAGGAGCCGAGGTCACATCGAAGTCCAAACACATACTTCGGCGATATCATCTCATCCGCGAGATTGTGGACAGAGGTGATGTCAAGATATGCAAAGTGCACACGGATCTCAACATAGCCGATCCGCTAACAAAACCTCTCCCCCAGCCGAAGCATGAGGCGCACACAAGAGCAATGGGTATTAGATACTTACATGATTGACTCTAGTGCAAGTGGGAGATTGTTAGTGATATGCCCTAGAGGCAACATGGAGATGTTGGATATCACGTCAATGTTTATGTATAAATGAATAAAGTGTTATTCAGTTCCATGAAATAAACATCTTGTATTGATCAATAAGTACGTGACTTATTTATGAGACTCGATATGTATGAATCTATTTCTAAACGATCCTCGATCATATGTCATATTGTTGGAACAAATATGATTCTAAGATCGGCATGTTTATTGATTGATGATCATGTCTCATAGATCATGGGTATGGAGATACCAAATCAATAAACATGGACATATGTGTTAGAGAACACATTGTTGGATAGACCCACCATGAGACACTACATGAATTAATGTGCCATTAGTTGGTCTCGGTAGTGTTGGTACAAAGTCCTTAGACCCGAGATCACCATGGATTCCAACATGTGTAGTAGCCTACTTTGGGACTACCAAACGCTATTCCGTAATCTGGATAGTTATAAAGGTAGTTTTCGGGTTTGCTATGAAACATGAAGTGGGATGTGAGTGATCAAGATGGAATTTGCCCCTCCTTTGGAGAGATATCTCTGGGCCCCTCGAGGTAATGGATTATGGAAATGCATGGCCATGCTAAGTTGATTGAGGAGTCAATCAACGATGCAGATAATCCAATACGGTTCGAGTGAATGGTTAAGTTATTGAAGGGATGGCACACATCTTGCCTATAGCTTAACTGTATCGTGAGGCAAAGGGATTTGTGTACACATTACAGGTTCGAGCCGATATTATATTCTTGTATACTATGGTGTCAATATGTGCTGCTAGGCGCCGCGTGACATCGGCTGAGTTGGACTCGAGCCGACGATCGGCTAAGTTAGACTATAGCCGAAACCGAGTATACCTGAACCTACGGGTCGCACGCTTAAGGGGATAAGAACAGGCATTCGAGTTGGACTCGGATACGGCTCGATCGGATAGGGATCCGATCGGATAGAGTCCTATGGGCTTACGACGTGTGGGCGACCAACTCTATATGAGATACGGATGAGATCCAATTCAAAATAGAGTCCTATGGGCTTACGACGTGTGAGCGGCCAACTCTATATGAGATACGGATGAGATCCAATTCAAAATAGAGTCCCGAGCGGCTACTAATCCCGTCGGCCAACTCTATATAAAGGAGGGAGGGGTGGAGAGCTGCTGCATATCAATTGCATCGCGTGCAACAGAAGTCGCCGAGATCAATCTCCACGGAAACCCTCCCCACTTTCGAGCCAAACCCTAGCCTTGCATCGCGTGCTAGCACACGGGTGTTCGGCGTTACGTCCCCGGACGTGTGGATACCGGTAGAGGCGCCGCTACGTTGCGCGCTCTTGATCGGCTTCGGATCGGCTGCAATCGGAGCGATCGGCCGTGGTGGAATCGGCCGCGGTCGGGCGCATCGAGCGAGGCGTGAGAACGCGGCCGGACGACTCGAATTGGCTGATTGGTGAATCGGCTGTCTCCGGGAATCGGCTACACTGTTCCGGATCGGATTGCCCTGATTGGCTATTCCGCTGCGCTCTACTCCAATCGGTAACGATCTATCGGCCCTTACTTGCAAGTGTTCCTGGTTTGCGCGGTAAAAAGTTTTTGTTTTCGGCTAGCGTAGCCTCCGCGTCACCCTTCAATAATGAACTCAGTTGGGTCCATGTTGCCGATCGACCTTAGGTAATATCTATGGTCGTTGATTAAACTGGGAATGACTATCTGATGAGCGAGATGCTACAATTGGAAAAAGGGGACAAAATCAAGATTTGTAAAGTCTAAGATTCAAATCTACGACTAAGAATGGAGAAAGGAAGGATTCAGCCGACAGAGCATACCTCAGTGAATTCGGCGAGAGTAGAGCCAGAGGGGGCAGTGGAAGCCATCGTCACTTTGATTCCAGTTGCCGGAGGAGGGGAGTTGCCGCCGCGGAGTCGAGAAAGTCGAGGGGATCACCGAAGAGCTCGAGAGTGGTTTTTGTCTGGGGCTTAGTGGATTGTGAAGGTGACGGCGTGAGTTTGTTCGGCGCGGCCGAGGCGTTATTTGAAGTGTTTTCGTAATGGCCGAAGCAGACTCGACTTAGGGTTTCTCCGAGGATAGGATTGCACAAATTCGCAACATTACCAATATTGCGGACTTGGGGGGCATGTGTTAACGACCAAATTTGGTAAGCAAATCCCCGAGTTTGAAGCAGAGATTGAAACGGAATCGGAGGAAACGCGCAATCCTTGGAAACAGAGGCCGCATCGGCTGAGTCCGAATCGGCTGCGGGGTCAGTCGACTGAGTCCGAGTCTAACCAGGATAGCCGATAGCCGATTCCGGTTGGGAGCAAGAGATGGAACCAATCTCGGGAGGAAAGGTTAGAGATAATCATTGGATTCGGTTTCCGAAGAACTTCAAAGATGTTGCCATCTACAGATAATGTCCTACAATGGCAATTGTATCTTTAAATTAGGATATTTTGTATAGTTTCTTTTATAGATAATGTCAGTTTGTTTAGAAGTATTTGTAATCTAGTCTGTAATAGGAATCGTGTCTGTTATGGGATTGTTGTGTATCCGGGTATAAATATGACCCGAGACCATGTAATTAAAAACACAACTCAATACAACTTCGGCGCATCGCCACCTTTTGTTTTTTACTTTCGATTTTGACAAGTTCTTGCCTCGTCTTCGGGCTACATCGGATTTCGATCTCCGAGAAAGGTAATCTCTTGTTACAAGTGGTTTGTGCTATCGGAGTTAGTGCTTCCATCATCATGATACTCTGATCTTGATGTCGCAAATTGCTTAATTTATCATATACGACATATAATTTAGATCAATGTCTAGATCTATCTTGCGATTTGCTAGCATATCCTTAAAGACGGTAGCCGATGAAGCTAGATCTAGGGGTTGATTTAGGTTATATGGTGTATCCACCATCTCGAAGGACTTTCATTAGCTTATATAGATCTCATGCTTCTTTTTGTACTTAATGTTGCATCAGTCTGATCTATTAAGTCGCTTTTAGAATCATTTAAAATCTATTCGGTTTAATGACTGTCTCTAGAGATAGTATCGGGGTTTCAGCCGATCTTACCTGTTTTAGCCATCTTTTATATATTATTACTGTTAGATGTGTTAAAGCCGCCTTTTATATTAAGATCTTAATCTATCTAAACATGCTAAGCCCTATATCAATCTGTTAAGTCATATTAACAACCGATTAATCTTAGGTTTAGTGTATTTAGTTTAGGTTAATATCTTCATATAAAACATATCGGAGTATTAGCCGATTTACATTAGATCTGCGACATCGGCTAAGCTATAAATATGCGTAGTTATTATTCTAGTGTGTTTTTAGATATAAGTGATTTATACTGTCTCGGTATACTACCGATCTATCCCAATCATTTAGTCTAAATGCACTTTGGAATGGTAATTATGTATTATGGATATCTATAGCCAATCGAGTAGGATCTAATTACAATTTAATCGCCTATTCATTCTTTCTTGTTGGTTACAGGATCAAACCAACTGGCACGCCCTACAAGTCACCAAAGGCGATCCAACTTGGACATGCACTAGAGTTAAGAAGATCTCTCAGGCCAGTGCGTGGGAAACATTTCTCATCAACAGGTAGTTCGGAGGAGTGCCGGGAGTCCCGATACCGACCTTTGGCCTTGTACCTCGACGAATGCTTTCTTTAATAAAGTAAGTGTTCATGTTTACTTTGGTTGTTAAGGATTTACGTTGAGTACTTTACTTTACTTTAATTTTTCTTGCGGGATCACCGCCCCTATTTGGGTGCTCTAGTCTAAGGCCCCTAATAAAGATGGGTGTTCTTGGCCAAGACTAGAGTAGTTTTCAATAGTTTAGACGTGGTGTCTAGGCTAGAGATTACCTTTGTTTGGCTCGTACTCCACGAGGGAGAGGTAGGCGGTAGGTGGTGACAACCCTGTCCGTCCTTAGTATTCCTCCACGTTCGGATACGGGGTAGAGCTGTAGGCCGGAGTCACTCGGCAGACCGAGTGTAAGCCTGCACCCGAAGCAAGCAAGAGAAAAGCTAGAGTAATTTACCTGTTTCTTAGAGCGGCAACCATAGTAATCCTTTCTATACTATCACCTACCTAATCTTGGATGTTCTTGGATGATCCTTTCTCTTAGATAGTCCCTACCGTTGCTTGGATTCGATATCCCTTGGAATACTCCATTGGGTGAAGTGCTACAACGGTATTCCGTGTGCTTGCGGATTATTCTGTGATCGTAAGAAATACCAACAAGCATTTATGGCGCCGTTGCCGGGGATGGTTGCTGATTTATCCTAGAGCTTAGGACATCTCCGTATCTTTTTATTTTACTTTTTATCCCCTAGATTATGGAGCAATCTATCCAAAGTTTATCCGCTCCGAAGGTCGAGTTCTTTGAGCCACCACCATCTTCTGAGCCAATTCTTTGAACTGGCTTTGAACTCTGCCCAGGCTTTATAGCCATGGGTCGGGAGCAATCCTTCTCTGGGCAAGACCATGAGAGTCCATATCATCATCTGCGAGAGTTCGAGCAATTGTATTCATGCATGGCAATTCCAGGCATGACGCAAAGAACTTTGAAGTGGAAGTTGTTTCCCTTTTCACTTACCGAAAGGGTGAAGCAATGGTATACTCTTACCGTAGAGAAAACACATGGTGAGTGGGAAAAACTCAAAGACAAGTTCTGTCTCGCGTTCTTCCCGCTAACCCGTACTACATTTCTACGCGTAGAACTTCTTAGCTTTTAGCAGACTGAGAAGGAAACTATAGGTGCAGCTTGGGCCAGGTTTTCAATGCTCGTTCATTCCGGCCCTGACCTGTCTTTACCCGACCATGTGCTATTGCAGCATTTTTGGTCCGGTCTTGGCAAAGAATCTGACCTATACCTTGATATCGCACCTGGTGGTTCGTTTTCACATAAGACTCGAGTGGAAGGAAGGGAAATCCTAAGTTTCACCAAATATTATTGTGAATCACTACCGGTGATCAAGGAAAGCGATGAGGATCACCCTCCAACCGAGTCCAATGCCTTAATTTGCATATCTCAAGACACGGCTGTAAAAACCTCACCCGAACCAGAAACACCGAAGGATGAGGCAATTCAAACTTCGGAGTTTCCTTTTAATTTTGAGGATGATTTTTCAAAGATTATGGAAATACCTAAAATTTCTTCGGCAAAAAGAGACCACCCGTTCCAATTCCCTCTCCTGTGCCTCTTGAGGATAAATTCCTTACAGAAACTGTGAAGGGATTAATGTCCATTATGAGCCATGAGTGGTTGAAAGAGTGTGAATTATCGTCTGAAGTAATTTGGATTTGTTGACCTTCGTCAACCATTCATTGCAACATAAGGGGAACAATGGTTAAGGTCCATTACAATCCCACAGTCGGGGCAAATATCATTTATGATTCCCTTGCGTTCGCACTTCTCGGTGATGAACCTTTGACCCCGACTCTTAAAACTTTCAAGACTCCCCATGGAGATATCTTAGAAAGTTATGGGATTTTGCAAAACGTGACTTTAAGTCACAAAAATCTTGAGGCAGTCCTAGACTTTCATGTGTTCAAAGTTTTAAACTTTGACATTCTAGTTGGGCATCCGCTTGAAAAGCTCTTCTTAGATGCACCAACTCTAGGAGTCCTCAATATCAAACTCGGGAGGGATTTGTTCTCAATTTTTATATCTAGAGCTATGAACTCCATAGCTGAACCCTCACCTGAGTATGAGCCTATCGAGGAAGTTTTGGAGGTTTCTCCTTTTGAATCCCCAGAGTCCATCCTTGAGAAAGAAGCTCACCTTTTTACTCAAGAACCAGACGACTCTGGGAGACAATTGAGCTGCCCATGTCAGAACCACCATTACGACCTCCAATAGTGCTCAAACATCTACCTTCTGGCCTTCGATACACTTTTCTTCATGGAGATGCAGAATTACCTATCATCATCAGTGACAAGCTTTCCGAGATTGAAACTTCCAAACTCATCTCTATTTTAGAAAAGCATCGATCCGTTTGAGGCTACTCACTCCAAGACCTCATGGGAATCAGTCCCACTCTCTGCACACATCGCATCCCTACTGATCCAAGTCTTACACCTTCTAGGGAGCCTCAAAGGAGATTAAACAATGTGATGAGAGAGGTGGTGAAAAAGGAGTGTCGAAACTTGGTTTCGGCAATATATTTTATGGGGTCGCAGTCAAGATCGCCAAGCACAATGGGTTAGAAAAAGAAGAAGATTTAGACAGGTTCAGGCCCTCTCGTGAGGTAATACCCTACTCCTGTTTCGGTGGATTCGATCCGCCGAGTGTCTTTATTGATCTTGTGATCTAAAGCTCTTGCTTATGAAGTTGTATCTCAGATCTAATCTCTGATCTCCTATTGGAATATCCCTCAAGGGACGCCCCTTACCCCCCTTATATAGTCTTGGGAGGAAGGGTTTACAAATCGGAAACCATATCTTATTCTAAGTTGGTTTCCTCAATCTTACCAAACCGTGACTATAGGCCGATTGCCTTATCTCTATCGGCAACCGTAACACCTAAGTCAAGTTCGGCTTACAAATATAGCAAGCGCAATCTATCCCTACCTTCAGTCGGATAAGCTTGCCAAGTAGATACCCGATTGCCACAATCTCCACAAGAGCCCCGAGTCCTTTTCGACGACGAGACAACTCAACTTCAGACCAAAGCAGCACTCAACCAAAAAATCTCTTCGACCGAGTGCTTTTGGCGCCGAGTGATTCCATCATCTCTGCCTGAATCTTCCGAGTGGCTCCAAAGACTGTGAAGGGCTGGAAAAAATATATATAAAAATTCTCAAAAATAAATATCTAGGTGCATCTCCTGATGCACCTAATTATAGGTGTAGCCCCCGACTATGTGGTTAGTCAAAAATAGACTAAGCATATAGTCAAGAACTATAAAAAATTATTCTCATGTTGATGCCTAGCTCATGCTAAAGCAATCATAGAAATCTTATTGCTCAAGCAAGTTCATACTCAACCGAGTGAATTTGCCCGAGTCATCTCAGAACAAATAATTCAATCATCCCTCATGGGTAAAAAGCACTCGGTAAGCTCACGCTTATCCGAGTAGATCTGCCCAAGTCATCCCGGAACGATAACTCAATCAACCCTAGCGGGTAAAAAGCACTCGGTAAGCTCATGCTTATCCGAGTAGATCTGCCCGAGTCATCCCGGAACAAATATTTTAATCATCCCTCATGGGAAAACAAGTTCTTTCAATCATATGAAAAATATGACCAAGTTATTAAATAGCTTTTGCCATAATACGGTCTCAATCTTATAAAGATCTTCACCAAGGTGGAAAACAAACAAAGATCGGCAAGATTACCCGACCAAATGCTGAAAAACCAAACAGCCCTTGTTCATCAAGGTGGCTATAAAAACTCAGCTGTTGGTCACCTCCCAAATTGCATCGTGTCAGCTTCTCATGAAGTCAGACAAACCGCGGTATGGAAGGATCTTTTAAAGGTACAGGGCACTCGGACACGCGCATATTGCCAGGGCAAATCTGCTTAAGCTCATCCGCTTAAGTCCCTAAGGACACATATCGGACCACACCTTAGCGGGCCGTAGATTTTCTTATGGGCTCGGCCCACTCACCAGAAAACCTAGCGCAACCCTCAAATCTTTCTTTATAAAGACACGAGGTCGTCCCCGCCTCTTCATCTTCCAAAATTCCCTTCTCGCAATCGCTCATCGGTTCGTTGCGGGAACCCTAGGCTTGCGCGCTTCTCGCCATCCGCCAAGAAGCTTGCTTGCCGCGACAACTAGCTCCCGCAGCCAAAACTCCCACATCCATTGCCCAAGATCCAACCTCTCTCACCGAGATCCGCTCCTCAACAACCTCGCTCTCATGGCGGAAGAAAAGAGGATTCCGTTCGACCAATGGGCCACCTCGGACGTGAGGGAATACACCCTCAAGGAGATGGTGAAGCACGGCGTGCTTCCGCCCAAGGAACTTGTGGGATGGCGTCCGGCGGCGGGGAGGACTTCCCGACCCCAAACACCGGTGAGCTCGTTGTCTTTACCTCCTTTTTCTATTGCGGATTCAGTCTTCCCACCTCCGAATTCTTTCGGGGCTCTTGGATTACTATGGTCTTCGCATCTACCATCTGAACCCCAACTCGATGCTTCACATAGCACTCTTCATTCACGTGTGTGAAGCCTTCCTTGGCATTCTTCCTCACTTCAATCTGTTCCGTCGTATGTTCTACCTGAAACCCCATCCGAACAAGGACCAACCTTGTGTCGTTGGCGGGGCAGGCTTCCAGCTTCGCGGATCTCTCCGCAAAGACTACTTCTCTCTCCCCTTGAAATCCTCGAACAAAGGCTGGCATGCGAACTGGTTCTACATCAGCAATCTTGAACCCAGCCTTCCTGCCTTTGTCGGTCTTCCTCCTGTCCCCAAACCATCTTGGAGCACCGTCCCGGTAGCCCAAGAATGGGATGAAGCCAACGATCTGCTCGCGAAGATCCTGGCGATGAAGAAAAGGAACCTTCGCGGGGAACAAATCACTCGGCACTTCATCAGGTGCCGACTGGCGCCAATCAGGGAGCGGTCGAAGCCGGCCTTCGAGTACGAAGGCGGAACAGACCCCAATCGGGAGGACCCGGATCCACTCACATACGAGATCCTGAAGATCCGGATGTACAAGCTCTTCTCGTCCGGGATCTCAGTCGAGCGGGCCCTCATTCTGCCTGTCCTCCCATTCAGCATCCACCGACCTCCTCCTCCGGTAAGCCGATTGGTTGCTTTATAGTATCTTTCAACCTTGACGTCTTGTCGCTTAATGTCGCACTTTCCCTTCTTTGCAGGAAAACGCCTCTATCATTTCCAAGCCATATAAGATGGCTCATGATGATGCGCAGCGTCGCCCCACCAAGAAGCCGACTGGCGGGATAAAAATCCAAACTGATCCAGTCGGGAAGCGGGCGGCGCCGAGTGAGGACTCGAACAAGCGCGCAAGCAAAAGGCGGCTGATCATCGAGGACTCGGACGACGACGTCCCGGCTCCTCCAGTCGAGACCCCGCCTCTAAGGCGATCGCCGCGGACTGCACCGAAGATCCGCCGATCAACCAGGTAAGCTCTGAAACCGAAGTCCTGAGTTCTTTCGTAGAAGACTCTTCTTTATCTTCGCTGTATTTACTTGTGCAGGAAGCCCCAGGATATAGATCCTGTCGGAGGGGATGAAGGGCCGACCCCGGCCGCTGCTCCCGAAGCGCCAAGGCCGTCAGAGCCAAAACCCCGGAGCCCGCAACCAAGTGCGAGCGTTCCGGAGAAGCACCCTTCTCCTCGGAAGGAAAGCGCCCCCAGGGAAGAGCCCCCGACTGCCAGCCGGGATATCCCGACCGGTGACCAGTCGGTTGCCGGGGAACCCTCGGCTGCGGCCCGAGCGCCCCCGACTGAGGGTCACTCGGCACAGAGCCCGAAGAAGAAGAAGGGCCCGGCTGCCCCACCTAGGCAGGCAGCCGCCGAAACCGGTGAGACTTGCTTCGGAACTTTCCTTTGTTCTTTCAATTTTGAATCTTTCATGTCTTCATTGGTTTTTCTCGTTTGCCAGCCACGGTAGAAGAGATCCCCAGGTTACAGTCTTCTGAGACCTGGGTTCCTCCGATCAGAATCGAGTGGCGGGACTCGGAAGGCGAGAGACAGGGCATCATCCTCGACCGGCAGGCTGAAAAGGATGAAAGGGATGCCCTCGTCGAGAGCCTGAACGAGGCGACCCGACTGCTCAACGTAAGCCTTCATCTTTCTTCTTGATTATGTCTTCGTTATCCTTCAGTCGATCATTCTTCTGCTTTCGTACGCAGAAAGAATACTGCCGCTCAATGGCAAAATCCGAAGTGCTGGAGAAGCTAGTCCCCCACTTAAACTCCTTGGAGGACGTTCAGCGACAGCTGAAAACCACTCGGGAGGAGGCCGCATCAAGGGAGGCCGCTTTAAGGAGGGAGATCTCGGAGCTTCGGGAAGCGAACCTCGACCTCCGCGGATCAATCGGAAGTAAGCCCGCCTCTCCCAGTTTCATTATGATTCTTATGTTGATCTTGGCTATTGTTAACCCTCTTTCGTTGTAGGAAATTCTTCGGAGGTCCACTCGCTTCAAGTCCAGCTGGAAGCGGTCAACCTTGACAAGGCCGAAATGGAGGCCGAATTTGAAGGTAACCTTCTTTGAAGTTGAATCTCATGTGCTGCTTCATTCCTGAGTGCTTTGAACTGGAACTCCTTGTAGCTTATAAGATAAAGACCCGAGCCCAATACGACGTCTTACTTGGGCGGATCAAGTCTAGCGACGAGATTCGGGAAGAGGTCGCCAACGCCGCCACGCCGATCTTGACATCCTTGTTCGATCAAGGAGTTGGGGCCGCCTCGCGGAGCCAATCGAGATCTTCGACAAGCTCCGCTGGCTCCCGAGCGATTCGAAGAACATCACCGAAGCGGCCAACATGGGGGCTGGTCCGGCTCTTGCACGAGACCAAGTCCCTCTACCCCGAGTGGATATTCATTCAATCGGGGAGGGCTTCGCTGAGGGGACAACGACGAGCAGGCCTTAGATATGCTCGGCGAGGCGCAGGAGGCGGCGAAAAGATCTCTTTGGATGTAGTGAACAATTTTAAGCTTTGAACTTATATTCGACTTCGCTTTGTGAATGTCATGTAATTGTAACACTCTTGACATGGAATCTTTGTGACTATTTTTAGTTTATTTATGTCAATGCCTTGATTCGAGCCTTTGCGTGAAATTTCTTAAGTAGTTTTCGTCCGTGTCATCAAGCCTAGGCTCGATTAGGTCATCGGAAAACTCTCGTCCTTAGACACCGAGCTCGAGTCGAAGGACATTAAACAATGATAAACCAAATTGTGCACAAAAATTTGATGAGGAAAATGTGAGCTTTATTGATATGTGTATCAGCCCCCACCGCTAGCTCAAGAAGTCATCTTGCTTGAGGTTGGCAGTCAAGGAAAACATGAGGCCTTAGCCAAATTAGGCGTAAAACCGTCGAAGATGCTCGATGTTCCAGGAATTCTCCACCATGGACCCGTCTTCGCGCTTTAGCCGGTAAGCACCGGGCCAAGTCACTTCGGCGATTATATAGGGTCCTTCCCATAAGGGAGATAACTTATGTCGGTCTTTGGTGGTCTGGATCTTGCGTAGGACCAGGTCGCCAACAATGAAAGCTCGTGCTCGCACGTTGCGATTGTGGTATCTCCTGAGTCCTTGAAGGTATTTGGCTGACTGGATGAGGGCTGCCTCGCGAGCTTCTTCCAATCGGGTGAGGTCATCCACTCGGTCGATGTCGTAGCGTTCATCGTTGAAGCTGCGGACCCGGAGAGACTCAAACTCCATCTTATTTGGCAACATGGCTTCTGCGCCATAGACCAGAAAGAAAGGAGTTTGGCCGGTGGCCCGACTGGGTGTAGTTCGCAGCGACCATAGAACCGAGGGAAGTTCTTGGACCCACTTGCCAGCGTAAGGGCTTAGCCGGTCGAAGACGCGAGCCTTGATGCCTTGAAGAACCATGCCGTTTGCTCGCTCGACTTGCCCATTGCTTTTGGGGTGAGCTACTGATGCGTAGCAGATCTTGATTCCGAAGTCTTCGCAGAATTCCTTGAAGATGCCTCCTGTGAATTGAGTCCCATTATCGGTTATGATTCTGTTTGGGACGCCGAAGCGGTGCACGATGTTGAGGAAAAAATCCCGTGCTTTGTCAGCAGTGATTGTGGCAACCGGCTTGGCTTCAATCCACTTGGAGAACTTGTCGATTGCGACGAAGAGGTGTGTGAAACCTCCTGGAGCTTTCTTGAAGGGGCCAACCATGTCCAGCCCCCATACCGCGAACGGCCAGGAAAGTGGGATTGTTTGAAGCTCCTGGGCCGGGACATGGCTTTGTCGGGCAAAGAACTGGCAGCCTTCGCAGGTTCTTACGACTTTATCCGCGTCGGAGACCGCGGTAAGCCAGAAAAATCCTTGTCTGTAAGCTTTGCCGACTAGAGTGCGTGCCGCCGCGTGGCTTCCGCATATGCCCGAGTGGATATCTTGGAGTAATTGTTTCCCTTCTTCGGGTGTGATGCACCTCATTAGAATTCCAGAGGGGCTTCTCTTGTATAAATCGGAGTCGACCATGACGTACGCTTGGCAACGACGCCGGACGCGTTCTGCTTCATCCCGGTCATCCGGCAGCTCTTGCTGAGTTAAGAATTTGATGAGCGGCGTCCTCCAGTCGGTATCGATCATGGTGACTTCGTTCGTGGTTTGCTCGTTGGGAGCTGTCTTTGCCGTGACGGTTGGCTCGTAGAGATGTTCGACAAAGACATCTGTTGGAGCGGCTTCGCGCTTAGATCCGAACTGCGCTAGCTCATCGGCAGCTTCGTTGTTATGTCTCGGACATGTGAGAGTTCGAGTCCGTCAAACTTGTCCTCAAGCTTGCGGACCTCTTGTCGTAGGCCTCCATAGTGTCGTTTAAGCAAGACCAGTCTTTCATCACTTGATTGACGACCAGTGGGAGTCGCCTTTCACGATAAGCCGTCGAATCCCGAGTGAGACCGCAAGGCGCGATCCATGTAAAAGAGCTTCGTATTCGGCGACGTTGTGTGATGCGGAGAAGTGGAGGTGAAGGGCATATCTTAGCCTTTCCCGGTCGGGAGATAAGCACAACTCCCGCTCCCAAGCCGGTGATCCTCTTGGATCCGTCGAAGTGCATGGTCCAGTGTTGGAGGTCTTCCCGAGGTACGTGTTCTTGCTTGTTCATCCCACTCGGCCAGGGAAGTCCGCTAAGGCTTGTGACTTAATGGACGTCCCGGGCTTAAAAGTTAAGTCCATGCATCGGTTCCAAGGCCCACTTGGCAATGCGCCCGGTTGCCTCGCGGTTGTGGACGACGTCGCCGAGTGGAAAAGAGGTGATGACGGTGACCGAATGACCCTGAAAGTAGTGTGCCAATTTCCTCGTGGTTATTAGAACACCATAAAGCAATTTTTGTACACGGGGTATCGGATTTTGGCTCCCGCCAATACTTGCCGACAAAGTAAATTGGTCTTTGAATCCTCGGGCCCGTCCTTCTTCTTCTCGTTCAACCACAAGGACCGTGCCGACCACTTGGTGAGTGGCGAGACGTACAGCAAGAGGGGTTCCTGGGGCTGAGGTGAAGCCAGGACGGGTGGCGTGGTAAGGAACTCTTTGAAATCTTCAAAGGCCTTGTCAGCTTCTGTGGTCCACTGGAAGTCGTCTGTCTTCTTCGACTCGAAGAAGGGCATGCCTCGTTCGCCGAGTCGGGATATGAAACGGCCTGCCGCCATGCATGCCGGTGAGCTTTTGGACGTCTTTCGATTACTCGGGGCTTCATGTTTAAGATAGCGTTGATCTTCTCTCGGGTTTGCTTCGATGCCGCGATGTGATACCATGAAGCCGAGCGCTTGCCGATGGGACGCCGAAGGTGCACTTTTCCGGTTCAACTTCATTCGAAGGCCCGGATGTTTGCAAAGGTTTCTTTTAAGTCGGCGATCGGTCTTCTTTCGCTTGGTCTTGATGACAACATCGTCGACATAAGCTTCAACGTTTTTGCCGATCCGTGTCCGGAAGCATCTTTGAATCATGCGTTGGTATGTAGCTCCGGCGTTCTTCGGCCGAAAGGCATGGTGATGTAGCAGAGGCCCCGAACGGCGTGATGAAAGATGTCTTCAAGCGCGGATTCTTTCGATCGATCCGGTGATAGCCCGAGTAACAATCCAAGAAGCTCGGGAGTTCGCATGGCTGTTGAGTCGACAACTTGATCGATACGAGGTAGCCCGAATGGATCCTTGGGGCAGGCTTTGTTGAGGTCGGTGTAATCGACGCACATGCGCCATGCCCGTCTTCTTGCGGACCAAGACTGGATTGGCTAGCCGGTCGGGATGAAGGACTTCTTTAATGAAGTCGGCAGCCAAGAGCTTTGCAAGTTCTTCTTTGATCGCGTCTTTTCGATCCTGTGCGAACTGCGTAATCGTTGTTTTATTGGTTTGGCGTCATCTTTGACGTTCAAAGAGTGCTCGATCACCTCCCTAGGAATTCCGGGCATATCGGATGGTTTCCAAGCAAAAACATCTTTATTATTTTGGAGGAAGGTGACGCGCGCTTTCCTATTTAGGATCTAGGTCGGCGCCGATTACAGCGGTTTTGGAGGGATCGGACGAATCAAGGGAGATCTTCTTGGTCTTGGCGTCGCCGGATCCCGATTTGGCTATCTTCTTCGTGGGGACTTCGCCCTCTGCCGAAGTTGATGCAGCCAACCGGACTTCTTGTTGGCCACGTAATCTCTCGCGAGATTGGGCCATGTCGCAACTCTCCTTGTCGCAGGTGAAGGCTTGCTTCACGTCGCTGCGAAGAGTGATGACGCCGTTGGGACCCGGCATCTTCATGCAAAGATAAGTGTAGTGAGGGATCGCCATGAACTTGGCAAGCGCAGGCCTTCCGATGATGGCATGATATGCCGTTTCGAAGTCGGCCACCTCGAAGGTGACGTTCTCCGTTCGGAAATTCTCTCGGGCTCCGAAGGTGACTGGGAGGGATATATGCCCGAGTGGTGTTGAAGATAACCCCGGGATAACTCCGTGGAAGGGGGCTGAGCTTGCTTTGAGTTCGGCCCTCGGGATCTGCATTTCATCCATAGTCTTGGCAAACAGATGTTGAGGGCGCCGCCCCGTCGATGAGGACGCGCTTAAGCCCGATGTTGCGGACTACGGGGTCCGGGACGAGTGGATAGCGTCCCGGGTGGACCACTCGGTCGGGATGATCCGAGCGGTCAAAGGTGATGGCCACCTCCGACCATCGCAGATATTGAGGGACTTCGGGTTGAGCCGCGTTGACCTTCCGGTCCGCTTAGCTTCGTTTCCTCTTGGATTCATAAGCTAACGGGCCCCCGAAGATGTGGTTGAGCTCTCCCACTGGATCTTGAAAGGGTTCGGCATTCTCAGCCGCGTTGTTCTTCTTGGCGCCGGACGGGCCAGCCTCGTCGATCGGCTTCTTGTTGAGCTGCGCCGTGCACGCTCGGCGAATCGCTTGTAGATAAAGATCCTTTGACGCGTGCTTGTGATTCGGATGGTGGGTGCACTGGCGTTCATGATGGCGTCGTAGGCGGCGACTCGGGACGGCGTTGAGTATTGGAGGTTGCGGCCACTGTGTCTTCAGATCGGCGCTTGCGATCTTTCGGGCCCCGGTTGCCGTTGTTGCCGCCATCCTTCTTAGGATTTCGGCTTCCTCCCGCTTGCTTGTCCTCTCTTCGTCGGGCCGATCTTGACGGGCTGCCTTGATGGCGTCGTTTGATTTGGCGTATGAATTCGCCGTCTCAAACATCTCGCTTCACCGTCTTCGGTGGCTTGCGTCCGAACTTGCCGATAAGCGGCTCATCACGGACTCCTTCGGAAGGCGGCGATGATGATGTCATCGGTGATGTTCGGGATCTTGTTGCGTTTCTGAGAAGCGACGAATGTAATCCTTCGAGGCTCGTCCGGCTTCGGATGACATTGTAAAGGTCGAAGTGCGTGCCGGGCCTCTCGAAGGTGCCTTGGAAGTTGGCGATGAAGTGGTCCCTCGCTCGCTCCACGAGCCGATTGAGCCTCTTGGCAGCCGGTGAGCCAATTTCGCGAGTTTGCGAGGGCCACGGGCGTGTAGTTGGCCATGGCTTTGTTGTCGCCACCGCAGCTCGGATGGCAAGGGTATATACAGCAACCAAGATTCGGGTCGGTCTTGCCATCGTACCTTTCAATCCCGTGGGCTTAAAGCCACTCGGCCAATGCACTCGGCGGAGCTCCCGAGTGAAGGCCGGTACTCCATCGTCGCCGCTATCGGGTGATCCCCTCCGATCTTCCCGAGTGCGACGGTCGCGCTCTTGGTAGCGGCGGTCGAGGACTTCCCGCAGTCACTCGGCGGGGTCTTCTCGCCGGCGGGGTAGCTGGAACTGCGGCGGACTCGGTGGTGGACGGCGGACGTCCATGTCGTTTGCGGCGGGAGTCGATCGTCTGCTCTTGGTGCCTCGGGGCGGACTCGGGAGGTGGGCCTCTTGGCCTAGTTGACGACCGAGCCGGCTCGGGCCTCCTGTAGTCTCCCGACCTTAGGGGTGGGAGCCGGCTCTTGTCAGGCGTTTCGGCCACGGATTCAGTCGGCCTTCTTGCCGAAGTGGTGGGAGGGCCGTTAGCCGTGGCAGCAACGATGGTCTTGATCTTATCAAGTATAGGAGTCACGTTGGCCGGAGCCGTCTCCATGACGGTGTCCAAGAGCGTGAGTGCGGCGACGGCGTTACGCTGTGGCGTCGGAAGACATTGGTGTTGCGAACCCGTGTTTGGAGGATGGCCTCCGGCGGATCGTCCAGTGCACGCAGATCCCGCTTTCTTTTATCGGCCTCGTCTTTGCGTTGTTTGTCTTCTTCGGCTGTCTTGCGTTCAAGCTCTACTCTGGCTCGCTCCTCTTCGGCAAGCCTTCTGGCCATGGCTGAGTCGGACTCATCCGGCTCGGCCATGAGGACGTCGAAGCACTTCGGCTCGCAGCCCATATGGCGGTCGGAGTTGTCGGCTTCGTCGGAAGGGATGCCGTAGAGATTGTCGAAGCCGGCGGAGCCGAGGTATCCGTTGAGCTCGAAGATGAGCAGGAGCCAAAGGACGGGAGGATGACAGCGACCTCCCTTGATCCTGGGAAATCCGGATCTGGATCGCTCCAGTCCGAGTCGGAGCTTGGGGGATCAGGCTCCTCCGAGTGGCTCCTCGCCAACTCGGGAGAGCAGCTGATCAGATCTTGGCGACGTTTGGTAACCCAAACGGCACCGGAGGTCTTCACTGAGTAGATTGCTTCCGTCGGGAGGCAAGAAGATTGGCGCAGATCTCGGCGGCATTCGGTAATCCGAATGGCGCCGAGTGAAGTCCGTTGTCGGAGAAGGTGGATCGCATCTTGGTCTTCAAGATGTTATCGAAGATCTCGGCGCCGTTGGAGAGCCCGAACGGCGCCGAGTAGGTTTTTCCCTCCGACCGGTTCGAATCCGAGTCGAGGAGGAGTCGCCGGCGGTTGGCGGCGAAGTCGCCGAGTCTTGAAGGAGATCCCATCACGCTTGTCGGCGAGATTGTTGAAGAACTCTCGACGCGCGGCCCCCTACCGGCGCGCCAACCGCCGAAACTTGGTTTCGGCAATATATTTTATGGGGTCGCAGTCAAGATCGCCAAGCACAATGGGTTAGAAAAAGAAGAAGATTTAGACAGGTTCAGGCCCTCTCGTGAGGTAATACCCTACTCCTGTTTCGGTGGATTCGATCCGCTGAGTGTCTTTATTGATCTTGTGATCTAAAGCTCTTGCTTATGAAGTTGTATCTCAGATCTAATCTCTGATCTCCTATCGGAATATCCCTCAAGGGACGCCCTTACCCCCCTTATATAGTCTTGGGAGGAAGGGTTTACAAATCGGAAACCATATCTTATTCTAAGTTGGTTTCCTCAATCTTACCAAACCGTGACTATAGGCCGATTGCCTTATCTCTATCGGCAACCGTAACACCTAAGTCAAGTTCGGCTTACAAATATAGCAAGCGCAATCTATCCCTACCTTCAGTCGGATAAGCTTGCCAAGTAGATACCCGATTGCCACAATCTCCACAAGGAGGTCTTAAAGCTCCTTTATGCCGGGATAATTTATCCTGTTCCCTATAGTGAGTGGGTTAGCCCAGTCCAGGTAGCGCCAAAGAAGGGAGGAATGACGGTAGTTGCCAATTCTCGAAATGAATTAATTCCGCAACGCACTGTCACGGGATGGAGGATGTGCATAGATTATCGAAATCTTAACAAGGCAACAAAGAAAGATCACTTTCCGCTTCCTTTCATCGATGAGATGTTGGAACGGTTAGCAAATCATTCTTTCTTCTATTTCCTTGATGGGTATTCTGGATATCATCAAATTCCTATCCATCCCAATGATCAAAGTAAGACCACATTCACACGCCCCTATGGAACATATGCCTATCGCAGGATGTCGTTCGGGTTGTGTAATGTACCCACATCGTTCCAAAGGTGCATGATGTCTATTTTCTCAGACATGATCAAACAAATCATGGAAGTTTTCATGGACGATTTCTCCGTCTATGGAAAAACCTTTGATCATTGTCTTGAGAATTTAGATAAGGTCTTACAAAGATGCCAAGAAAATGACCTAGTACTTAATTGGGAAAAGTGTCATTTCATGGTCCGTGAAGGCATTGTTCTTGGGCACCTTGTGTCCGAGAGAGTGATAGAGGTGGACAAAGCTAAGATTGATGTCATAGAAAAGCTTCCACCTCCTATCAATGTCAAGGGAATTTGTAGTTTCTTGGGTCATGCGGGGTTCTATCGTAGGTTTATTAAGGACTTCTCTCAGATGGCTAGACCCCTCACAACCCTGTTAGCCAAAGATGCTCCCTTTGACTTCGATGATGAGTGTTTGAGCTCCTTTAACATCCTTAAAGAAGCACTCATCTCTGCTCCTATAATTCAACAGCCAGATTGGTCACTGCCATTTGAAATATTGTGCGATGCTAGTGACTATGCTATGGGAGCAGTCCTTGGCCAGACCAAGGAGAAAAAGCACAATGCAATAGCCTATGCTAGCAAAACCTTAACTGCAGCCCAACTTAATTATGCTACCACTGAAAAAGAGCTCCTACTTGTGGTTTTTTCTATTGATAACTTTAGATCCTACTTAGTTGGAGTTAAGGTAATAATATACACTGATCATGCTGCCTTAAAATACCTGCTCACTAAGAAAGATGCTAAACCAAGGCTAATCAGATGGATTCTCTTGCTCCAAGAATTTGATATTGAAATTAAAGATAAAAAGGGAGTACAGAATTCAGTAGCAGACCATCTGTCTCGTATGCATTATACTAACGTGCAAGAATTGCCCACCAATGATTTTCAACAAGATGATATGCTGCTAAAAGTGACAGACTCTAGTCCTTGGTATACAGACATAGTGAACTTTGTAGTCACTGGATATGTCCCGCCAGGGGAGAACAAAAGAAAACTCATCTATGAGAGTCGACAACGTCACTTGTGGGAGGAACCATACCTTTACAGAGTGTGCTCTGATGGATTGTTAAGAAGATGCATCCTGAGTGCCGAAGCCACCCAAATCATAGAAAAGTGTCATGTGTCCCCGTACGAAGGGCACTACGGTGCATTCCGAACGCAGGCCAAAATTTGGAAAAGTGGGTTTTTCTGGCCATCCATGTATAAAGACACCAAGGAGTTCATTCGGAGGTGTCACAAATGCCAAAAACACGGTGGGATCACTGCTCGAGATGCAATGCTTCTTACATACAATCTTCAAGTGAAACTTTTTGATGTATGGGGTATTGACTTCATGGGTCCTTTCCCAAGGTCCTATGATTGCGAGTATATCATGGTGGCCGTCAACGACGTGTCCAAATGGGTAGAAGCAATGCCTTGCGGAGCTACTGATGCCAAGCATGCCAGAAAGATGTTTCATGAGATCATCTTCCCTCGTTATGGAACGCCGAGGATGGTGATAAGTGACGGAGGGACTCATTTGATCGATAAGACTTTTCGGAACTTCTTGAAGGAGCTTGGAGCCCAACACAACATAGCAACTCCATATCACCCTCAGACCAGCGGTCAAACAGAAATGTCTAACAAGCATATCAAGAACATTCTACAGAAGACCATTCATGAGGTGGGGAAATCATGGAAGTTGAAGCTACCCGATGCACTCTGGGCATATTGGACTGGATATAAGACGCCCCTCCGCATGTCACCCTATCAACTCGTTTATGGAAAAACATGCCATCTACCGGTCGAGTTGGAACATAGGGCATAATGGGCGATCCAGAAATGGAATATGGACTTTTATCAAGCCGGAGCCCATTGAAAAATGAAACTTTCGGAGTTAGAAGAATGGAGAGACAAGGCTATCATAGTGCCATGATTTATAAGGAAAGAACAAAGCGATGGCACGATAAGAGAATCAAGCCGAAGGAGTTTAAGCCTTGGGACAAGATACTACTGTTTAATTGCAGGGTCAAGCTATTCGGGAATGAAAAGCTTCGAAGTAAGTGGGAAGGACCGTTCATTGTCATCAACTCATCATCGCATGGGGCAATCACACTCCAAAATGATGAAGGTAACATTTTTAAGGTAAATGGTCATTGCTTAAAAGTTTTTCTTGATCCCATTGATAATTTAGAGTATGAGGTAGATGCGATAGATTTGATTGATCTAGAAGCTTTGCCTGAGTGCTCTAGTTTATCTGTAGCTGGACCTACCTTTTCCTTATCCCAATAGGTTCAAGTTTCACCCTGCAAAAATTGGAACGAAATGGGCCCAATAGGTTTGGCCAAACCGTTTAGGAGCCCGATTCATCCCAATTTTTTCTTATCTCCTTAGAACTCCAGTCCCCACACGTTAGGCTTGGTCCGATATAGTTTGGGCTTCGGGACCTGTGACTTCCCCTATAAATTCCCAGCCGATCTTGCCACGTTCCATATTGAAAACTCCGCAAACTTTCCATCTAGCCAAAATCTCAAAAATTCCTCCCATGGCTGGCAAAGGCAAGGGAATCGTGCCGTCCTCTTCAACTTTTGATCTTTAAGGAGTGCCATCGCCCGCCAACCGGATGGACACCGATGAATACCTGTTAGAAGATGCCTGTCTCGTCGATGTTGAGAGCCCCTAGCCATGTTGCCACCCACGAATGGAGGACACAGCGACGATCCAGCTGGACCGTCGGTTCAGCCGAGTCGTAGCCGTCAGCCCCCATCATCCCGTTTGGTCCTGCATACTCCATCACCAAGAGGACAATCCCGCTCCACTCCCTATGATCGTCCTACTACTCCATCAGCCCCAGGACCAAAACGGTCGTTGAAAGCTTGTCTTTTCCAAGACGAGGAATCATGACCGTCTGCCGAACCTTCCAACCTGGCATCTTTTTCCTTGGAGAGTCCGTCGCTGCAGCCTCGGTATCAAGTTGTTGTAGTGCAAACCCCTAGAGGCTATGGAAAAGCTTTGAAGAAACTCTCCGTGCTAGAGAGGAAACTGCCGGCCCACTGCTAACAAGATCAGGCGACACACTTTGCCGCCACCTATCCATAGGGCGCCTGGGATGTATGAGAGTGATGAAGAGAAGCCCCCAGCTACTCCTACCCAAGGACAGCTGCTTGCCATCATTAGAGAGCTCCAAGCTGAGAACCACTCACTGCGTGACCAGAACACAGAGAACACCATTGAGATTCTTGATCTCAGGGGTAACATGGATATTCTCCGCCGTGGCCTAGGTGCTAAAATCAATAGACCTTTCAAGGCCGTAGGGAAGGAAGACCTCTATTACGCTGCTTCTCCGTGAATACTTTCCCGTGTATCGTAGATTTTAGGACGTGGCGCTTTAATTAGGAATAAAATTTAGGATTAAACACAGTTTAAATTATTAGGATTAAATGCTTTGCTTTGCTTAATTGTTAGGAATAAATGTTCAATTTCCCTTTTCCTGTAAGCATCAACTTTTAATGGAATAAATTGCGACGGTCTTCCGTTAGGATTATTCGTTTGTTTCTACTTGTGTTGTGTCTAATAAGCTGCAGGTACAAAAATAAGTGTGGGGGAGTCCCTCGTTTCAGCACGCACATCCCTCGGACTACTTCTACACTTTGCACACACTAGCACAATGGTGGCGCAAGACATCTTCGTCATGCTCTACCATTGCGCACGTTTGCAACTTTATTTTTGCACCATGCATACTAATAAATTGTGCTAGTATTTTAGCATGAACCTACATAATCTTGGAGACATGACACATGATTGGTTGGCTTACATACACTTTATTCCACGACTTGCACTCATACGCTATGAAATCAATTATTTAGGGATAACATGTTATTCGGGATATTGATCTATGCGAGATAGTCTAGTAATGAGCAAGTATGTTTCATGCTACATAAAAATACTTGGGAATTTATTTTGCAAAATTCAAAACCGTAACTTCAACTCCTCGATGATGTTTTCTTCCTACCAAAACCATATGTCGAATTATATGATTCAAACTTTGTACATAAGCTACTTGCCATCATTTTGAGTTTTGTCAAATATTTAGACCCTTTGTGGAATCTGTTCATGTTTTCGTTGATCAAAGTCTTGTGCATATCCACCATATAAAATTTGCTCTCCCTCTACATTAGAGGTTTAGCCAAAAATATATATTTCCACAACATCCACGTCCTCACATATGCAGATTTCTACTTCGGGGATTTGCATCCACTATAGTCATCCACAAAATAAATGCTCCAATAAATTAGTGATCCTCCTACTCATGATAAATGAGGCATGAGCTGAAAAAAGGAAAAATCTTCTCTAGCAGAATGACTATGCTGAAAGAAAAAAAGAGAGAGGAGAAGAGAAAAATCAAATCCATGCTCCCTAAAATAAATTAGGAGGAGGATCATTCAAAAATAGGAGCTACCAAAATAAATATTTTCTTTTTCCACTTCTCATCCACATATTCCACTCCAAATAATATGCACAAGCTTGGTCATGAGTACATGATTAGCTTTCTTCTTGGATCTTTTATTTGACTTTACAACATATTTGATGCAAGTATGCCGCATGAATTTCCCTACCTTGAGCTCCACATAAACCTATTAGAAGTAGGAGAATTTTGGGCGAGCATTGCCCTGGTAAGGAATCAGACACCTTGAGTGATATAAGAGAATCATTAGAGGAGTAAAGTCATGATTATGATCTTTTTAAAATCAAAACCCCAAGTTATTTAGTGCAGAAGAAACTATGGTAGCTTATACTTAGACTGTTCCATCTTTCAATACTTAGAATTTCATGGCAGACACATACAGATTCACACTTATTAGTATGTATAGGAATAATTTGTATGTTCACATCGTACCGATAATGTATCATCGACCTTAGTCTTGACCTTTGCTCGTCCTCGAGCAAAGGCTAAGTGTGGGGAAGTTTGTTGACGGTCGTTATCACCTTAAATCAGACCGTCAACCCCTACATAAGTGAACGAACTTGGCATATCAACATAGCGGGAGGGGTTATAAACTAACCTTTTCCACGAGTGTTGGTAAATAATGTATGCATGTGACTCTTGTACCAAATTGAAGTGAAAGGCGTGCTTTCCTGGCGATGAACATAACTTCAACCAATCGGTGATCGCCATGTCAGCTTCCCGCAGATCGGAGGGCCCACAAGTCAGATGAAACTGACTTAGTTTGGCACCAAACGCCCGGGAACCGCCATAAGGACCCACCTGGAAGAGATAGGAGAAAGTCGATGGGGGAAGGCGCCAGCCAGGTGTTAACGACCAAATTTGGTAATCAAATCCCCTCGTTTGAAGCAGAAATGGAAGCGGAATCAAGGAGATGTGCGATCTACGGAAAAACATAGGCGGGATCGGCTGAGTCTGAATCGGCTGCGGAGCTAGTCGACTGAGCTCGATCGGACAAGGATGGCCGATAGCCGATTCCGATTAGGAGATGGAAATTGAACCGATCCCCAAAAAGGATCATAAAGATAAATATTGGATTTGGTTCTCAAATGTTCGTTGAAGATATTGCCATCTATGGATAGAGTCCTATAACGGCAATTATATCTGTAAATTAGGAATTTGTATCGATATTCCTTTTTGTAATGCAGCATGGGACCGTGTCTCGAAATATTGTCATACTGTAAATAGTAGATAATATAGAAGCCGTGTTCTACATGGATATCGTTGTACCCGGGTATAAATAAGACCCGAGGCCCCTTGTAACTAACAACCAACACACAATCAATCAACTTCGGTGCATCACCATCCTTTTTATTTTATTCTTTCGATGAGTTCTTGCTCTTGCTCGGGCTGCATCGACTTCGATCTCCGAACAAGGTAATCCCTTGTCACCAGTGATTTGTATCGTCAGGATTAGTGCTTACATCGTCATGATACTCTAGTTCTGATGCTATGAGCTGCACAATTTATCATACGCGACCTATAATCTAGAGCAATCTCTAGATCTATATCGCAATCGGCTGGTTTCTGCTTGAAGACAGCAGCCGATGGGGCTAGATCTAGGGGTTGATTTGGGTTATATGTCGTGTCTACCGTCTTGAGGGATTTACATTAGTTTATACAAATCTGGTATTTCTTTTTGTACTTAATGCTGCATCTAATCGACCTATTTAGTTGTTTTTAGAATTGTTGAGATCTGTTCGGCTCAATGTTCATCATTACAGACAGTGCCGGAGTTTCAGCGGGCCTTATCTGTTTTAGTTATCTTACTAGTAAATGTTTACTCTCGGATATATTAAAACCGCCTTTTATATTAAGATCTCAATCTGTTTAAATGCTTTAAGCTGATATCAATCTAGCAAGTTACACTGACAGCCGATTGATCTAGGTTTAGTGCATTTAGGCCAGATTAATATCTTTTTATAAAATATATCAGAGTACTAGCTAATTCACATTAGACCTGCAGCATCGGCTAGGTTATAAATACATATATTTATTATCCTAATGTGCATTTGGCCTAAGTGGTTCATACTGTCTCGGCATAGCAGATCTATCCCAATCACTTGGTCTAAATGTGCTTTGGGATAGCAATTATGTGTAAATTGATCTCCTTAGCCAGTCCGGTAGGATCTAATCTAATCTAAATGCATATTGCTTGTTTTCTTGTTGGTTAGCAGATCAAACCAACTGGCATGCCTGCATAATCACCAAAGGCAACCAAGTTGGGACCTGCACTAGAGCGTGGGAAAATTTCTCATCAACACGCTTCTTGGCACGCCCAGTGGGACCCATCAGCAGATCCCCATGATCGACGCGATGGTTCATGTCCAGGACCCCGAAATCAACGAGAACATCATTCCCGTGAAGATGGAGCAACTGTCGGCTGAGCATCTGGCCGACTACAAACGAATGGTTGAGCAGCTGTAGGCCAACTATCTGCAATCTTTCACCCAGACCAGATCTGGGCTGTCCTCCAAAAGTTTAAATTCAGGATGGAAGATTTCAACGTGTCCTCCTCCGAGGACAAGAAAGGAAAACACAAGGTGGAGGACATCAAGCAGGGACAAGACGATCCGGAACTACACACCCTGCAAGACCGAATCGATTCGGCTGTGCATCACGCCCTTATCAACCAAAGTGGCATACTGGTCAACACTCTCAACAATATGATAGCCACTGTGGTTGATTCAAAGATAGCCAATCAGCTGCAAAGAGAGCCAACCTACTTCACCGACGGCCAATTCCCAGGCTACAAGGTGTTGGCAACCCAAATCGGCCGCCGCCGTCGGCGGCGCAGCCAAATCCACCAGGAGGGGTCCCGATCCAGCCGAACATGCACGGATCGGCTTCGAGGCCGCAGCCCTTTATCCTGAATCGACAGCAGCCTCCATCCCAGGAGCAATTGGTGAGCATGTTTGACCTCAATCGGCGACCCGAGCCGGTTGGCAACCTCGTTCCAGGGCCACACCACAACTCCGGCGGCCATCAGCTCCCTCCTGAGCAGTCACCACCACTGGCGAATCACCGCCTCCCGTTGTTAACCAACTCCAATACCAATATCCGGGAGATCAACACGACCACCACTATCGGCCGCAGACACCACCACCTCAGTATTGGGAAGGACCCATATCGTATGAGCAATACGAGCCGGTACAACAAGCTCAGGACAACAGGACTTGGGCCGATCTGATTGCCGATGTAATGCGTGATCAATTCAGCCTCAAACCAAAGGACTCTGATCACATGTACCGATATCCATATCCAGAACTCTTCGAGAGTGTACCGCTACCAAACCGGTACAAGGTGCCAGACTTCTCCAAATTCTCTGGGTAGGACAACGTATCTACCTTCGAACACGTCAGCCGATTTCTTGCTCAATGCTGGGAGGCATCGGCTACAGACGTGCTCAGAGTCCGCCTGTTCCCGCTCTCATTATCTGGATCGGCTTTTACCTGGTTCTCATCGTTGCCACACAACTCAATACAGAGCTGGGACGATCTGGAGAAACAATTCCACAGCTACTTCTATTCTGGCAACCATGAGATGAAACTGTCAGACTTAACTGGTATCAGGCAAAAACACAAGGAATTGGTTCAAGACTACATTCAACAATTCCAAGAAATGAGAAACCGATGGTATAGTCTGGTGTTGTTGGACTCCCAGCTAGACAATTTGGCCTTTCACGGGCTTTTGCCACCGATCCGTGAAAGATTTTTGGCTCAAGACTTCGATAGTCTAGCCCACTTGGCTCAGAAGGTGATGGCCCACGAACAAAGGTTTCAAGAATCAAGGAAGGCATTCAAAAAGATCACCAACGTTGTCTGCGAAACAGACTTCGATTCCAGCGATAGCAATGCAGAGGTGGCAGCAGCCGAGTGGACGAAGAATAAGAAGGCCATAGTCTGCCAATGGCTTTTGAAAATGGCCAAGGAGGAGAAGTACGACTTCGACATAACCAAGGCCGATAGGATCTTCGATCTATTGCTGAAGGAGAAGCAGATTCAGCTTTCGGCCAACCACGTCATCCCATCGGCTGAGGAGCTCAAGAAAAAGAGGTATGCAAATGGCACAACACCACCTCCCACAGCACTAATGATTACAAGGTTTTCAAGCTGCAGATCCAGTCAGCCATCGAAGCCGGGAAAATAAAATTCGCAGAATCAACTAAGCCGATGAAGGTTGATGGCAACCCTTTCCCAGTGAACATGGTCCAGGCCGGCCACAGGCGAGCTGATCGGCAGCACAGAGTGGTGTACAGCTTAGCCAAAACGTTGAAAGGAGTGAAGGCCGAGCCGAAGCCGATTGGAGACAAAGCCGCACTAGTCACTATGGTGCATACCATTGGTCGATCGGCTGGTCGTCGGCCGATACGAATGGATAGCCAATGTCGGTTCCAACTGCGAGTGCAGCAAGAAGAAGAAGACCGACGTGGCAGGCCGTATCAAAGAGAACCTGAGCAGGTAGGATTGCGATATGTCAGACTCCACAGCAACTGTGACCCGCATTGGCGTTGCGAATTCTTCCGATTCTACTGGGAATCGGCATGAGACTACCCACAATCGAAGACTGCCTGACATGTAGTGAATATCGAGAGGACGAGTACAGGGACTCCCCAATGCAGAATCCTGTCTGATTCATTCCTAGGGCCGTGTAGCTCAATCAGAGAAGGCTGCCTGTGCACGATCAGCTGAGGCCGATTCATCAAGAGTTCTTCGAATGCGAGGCTGAGGAAGAAGACGGAGCCGACGAAGAACAACCGGCTAACCCACAATGGTGCCCTTCTGACCTGTTCACCAAGACGCAAAAAGGAAGAATACAAAGATTGAGAAGCGAAGGGCAGGAGGAAGAGGTCCAACAGATGATTCAGCACCAGCAACGTCGGCAGGGCAGGAAGTAGTGGCGACCCAAGGAGAAGACCACCACAGCCGACGAGCGCCCAGCTGACCAAGCAAGAAGGAACGCCAAGGGAAAAGGAAAAGTTGCTGCATCAGTCAATATGGTATTTGTGCTGCTGGCCGAGTTTGAGTCCACCGAGGCCGATGCAGTCAACATCCGCAGAACATGCCGTCTTCGAAAAACCCGAGGGAACTAAGAATCGACACCTAAAACCACTGTACGTAAAGGGATTTGTCAATGGCAAGCCAATGTCGAAGATGTTAGTCGATGGAGGGGCTGTAGTCAACTTAATGCCCTATGCCAGTTTTAGGAAGCTGGGCAAAGGACCCGAAGATCTGATAATGACAAATATGGTGCTCAAGGACTTCGGCGGCAATCCATCGGAAGCCAAAGGTGTTTTAAATGTTGAACTCACCGTCAATAGCAAGACCGTGCCCACAACATTTTTTGTCATCGACAGGAAGGGAATGGATTCATGCCAACTGCTGCGTCCCTTCCACAATGCATCAAAGTCTAATCCAGTGGCGAGGCGACAAGATTGAGATCGTGCCAGCCGACAGGTCAGTCAACGTCGCCAATGACAATTTGCCACTTTGGAAATCAACGGTATTGATTGTCTGTCTGGCAAAATATGGCAAGCCGATTTTCTGAAGGTGTCCGATTTTGCTATAAAGCCTATTGGAGACGAGGAGCCTCAATTATTACTTTGAAGGCATCATGGATTCATTCGGCCCTGCCAATATGCGGACTGGGTTTCAAATATAGTTCCAGTGATGAAGAAAAATGACAAACTTAAGGTGTGTATCGACTTCAGAGACTTAAACAAGGCTACCCCTAAGGACGAATACCTGATGCCTATAGCCGAATTGCTCGTGGATGCTGCCTCTGGCCACAAGATCATAAGCTTCATGGACAGCAACGCAGGTTACAACCAGATTTTCATGGCCAAGGAAGATATCCACAAGACCGCTTTCAGATGCCCAGGAGCAATCAGCCTATATGAATGGGTCGTCATGACGTTTGGCTTGAAGAATGCTGGAGCAACCTATCAAAGGGCCATGAACTACATTTTCCATGACATGATCGGCTCCCTAGTAGAGATCTACATCGATGATATCGTCGTTAAATCCAGGGAAATAGAAGATCATATAGCCGATCTAAGGCAGCTTTTGGAGAGGACAAGGAAATACGACCTGAAGATGAACCCACTGAAGTGTGCGTTCGGCGTATCGGTCGGGCAATTTTTAGGATTTCTAGTTCATGAAAGAGGAATAGAGGTTACACCAAGGAGCATCAATGCTATCAAAAAGATCCAGCCTCCAAAGGACAAGAAGCAATTGCAGTCTTTGATCGGCAAAATTAATTTCATCAGACACATCTTTCAGAAAAGATGGAGCCGTTCACACTATTGCTTCGGCTGAAGGCCGATCAAGCATTCACCTAGGGGGCAGAGCAGCAAAAAGCATTGGAAAATATCAAGGATTATTTAAGCTCGTCTCAAATCTTGATTTCTCCACAGAAAGGGATACCATTCAAGCTATATCTGTCAGCCGACGAGAAGTCCATCGGCTCAGTTTTGATTTAGGAGGTCGAAGGGAAAGAGAAGGCTATATTTTATCTCAGCCGACGGCTTCTGGACGCAGAAACAAGGTACTCACCAGTGGAGAAGCTGTGTCTTTGCCTGTATTTTTGATGCACAAAGTTGAGGCATTATTTATTATCCAATGAGTGCACCGTGGTATGCAAAGCCGACGTAGTAAAATACATGCTATCGGCTCCAGTGCTAAAAGGACGAGTTGGGAAGTGGATTTTTGCCTTGACAGAGTTTGGTGTAAGATAGCAGGCACCCAGGGCAATAAAAGGACAGGCTATAGCCGATTTTATAGTGGAACACAGAGATGACTCGATCGACTCAGTTGACATTATGCCTTGGACTCTAACATTTGATGGCTTGGTTTGCACCAACGGATGCGGTACCGGCTTGGTCATACTTTCCCCAAGGGGGGCAAGCTTCGAGTTCGCCTTTTCAATCACCCCCCACGCCACAAACAACCAAGCCGAGTATGAGGCTGTGCTTAAGGGATTACAACTCCTCAAGGAGGTTGAAGCCGATGCCATTGAGATAATGGGAGATTCTCTGTTGGTCATCAGCCAGTTGTCAGGGGAATATGAGTGCAAGAACGACGCGCTGATGGTCTACTATCAAAGATGCCGAGAATTGATGGACAACTTTTGGCTAGTAACACTGAAGCATATCCCCAGGGAACAAAACGCAAAAGCCAATGATTCAGCTAAGGGGGCATCATGCTACAGGCCGATGACAAAAAACGTTGAAGTGGAAATTGCCACCATAACAACCGACGACTGGAGGTTTGAAGTGTACAACTATCTACAAAATCCTTCTCAGTCGACTTCAAGGAAATTGCGCTACAAGGCTTTGAGATATGTTTTGCTTGATGAAGACATATTATCGGACGATTGATGGTGTGCTGCTCAAGTGTCTCAGTGTCGATCAAGCTAGGGTTGCTATCGGAGAGGTGCACGAATGAATTTGCGACACGCATCAACCGACTCACAAGATGAAATGGTTACTTCGAAGAGCAAGATACTTTTGGCCGACGATGCTGGAAGATTGTTTCAAATACTACAAGGGATGCCAGGACTGCCAGAAGTTAGGGGCCATCCAGAGAGCACTAGCATTGGCTATGAACCCAATTATTAAGCCTTGGCTGTTCAGAGGTTGGGGAATCGACATGATTGGCCAAATCAATCCACCCTCGAGCAAAGGACACAAGTTCATATTGGTGGCAACCGATTATTTCACCAAATGGGTGGAAGCAATTTCTTCAAAACAGGTTGACTCCGGGGATGCAATCGCGTTTGTTAAGGAGCACATCATATACCGATTCGGTGTTCCTCAAACTATAATTACGGATCAGGGATCTATTTTCATATCAGACGAGTTCATTCAGTTTGCCGACGACATGGGGATCAAGTTGCTCAATTCTTCACCATATTATGCTCAGGCTAACGGGCAGGCAGAGGCTTCAAATAAAAGTTTAATCAAGCTGATAAAGAGGAAGATCGCTGAGTACCCGAAGCAATGGCACAACCGATTAGCCGAATCACTATGGGCATATCGGATGGCTTGCCATGGGTCGATCCAATTCCCTCCATATAAACTGGTCTACGGACATGAAGTAGTTCTGCCGTGGGAAAACATCATCGGCTCAAGGTGGATTCAACTGCAAGACCAGCTGACAGTCGATGACTATTATAACTTGATGGTGGATGAATCAGAGGACCTGGTTTTGTCAAGAATGCGTGGGTTGGAAAAAGTAACCAGGGACAAAGAGCGAGTAGCCCGTCATTATAACAAGAAAGTTGTGCCTAAGTCTTTTGAAGAGGGCGACCTCATTTGGAAGCTAATATTGCCGATCGGATCAAGAGACAACAAATTTGGCAAGTGGTCACATAACTGGGAAGGGCCTTTCAAGATCCACAAGTGCATCTCTAAAGGAGCCTACATGTTAGCAGGATTGGACGGAGAAGTATTTGAAGGGCTCTAAATGACAAGTATTTGAAAAAGTATTATCCCAGTGTTTGGATCAACTCATGATTTGGCTAAGGACATGCCGATTCGTGTTAGCCAATGCGTGATGGGATACACGCATCGCCTTTAGAACGTTTTTGTGCTAAGTTTTTTCCTAATTTTTCTGCATCAGCTCAGCCTGGCCGACGATCGCGAGTTATTTGGTTCGCTAATTTTATTGATGCTGAAGACACCATCAACAAAATTAGGGGGGCATATACAATACATATCAGAATCAGATAATCAGATAGACAACAGATTATTGGAATTTTTGAAGCATTCGAAACATTCAAGACATGATCGACAAACAGGTATATAAGTAGCATGGAATAAGGACCGAGCAAGCCGATTACAAAAAGTCAAGTACAAAATATCGTTTGAGCAGGATCTAATATAAGTTTCGAAGGCTAAATTTATCACAGGCCCAAGAAAGCATATATAGCCAAAATTGCTGAAGTCTGGATGGCCTTGACTTTGTCGATCACAGCCATGTCTTCCGCATCGGAGCCAGGGACCACTTTAGCCGATTTGTGCAGCTCCTTTAAGTGCTTAATCGTGGCCATTAATCTGCCCCTCTGATCTTCAATAGCTTTGGGCAGATCGGCTAGCAGTTGTTCTTCGACGACGATCTTGGCTCGGCATTGTTCCAGTTGTAGCAGTAAACCGACTTCTTCTAGCTTAAGATCGGCCAGCCGGGCTTGTGAAGACGATGGACCGGCTGTCAGCTCGTTCAGCTTTGCCTTCTCGGCCACCACGCTCTTGACCGTCTCTTCGATCTTGGCTGCCACATCGGCTTGGGCCATCCTTTCGAGCATTCTTTGCATTGCATGCCCCAGTTTAGGCCGATGTAGGTCAATGTAGACGGCTTCAGAAATCTTGGTGGCCAGATCTTCGGGGAGTTGGTCTTCAATCTCAGAGAAGCGCGATCTGGTCGATCCACATTCCATGACTAGCCTATCTATGTCATTGTCTAGCCGACGTCGGATGTCTTGGAGTTTATCCTTAAGTTTGTCGGCTATAGCTTTGTCTGGGCTGGTTGCCCCGACTTCTTCATCACCAAGGAATTCCTTTATGTCAAATGATAGCAAATCGGCCAAGGCCTGCAAGAGGAATGAAGAGATCAGATCACAGTCAGAGTGGCTGATTATTCAAGGGCTAAAGAGAAGAAAAGGACGAGACTTACTATCGCTGCAGGAACTGGAGCGACTGTTTCTTCAATGGCTGGACTAGTTTCAGCGATGGCTTCCTTGTCATGATCGCCGGCCAAAGTGGCTACCTTCTCAGTACGCTCGCTGGTCGGCCCAGCAACATCTTTGGCAATGTGGCTGCCCACAGCCGATTCAGTGTGCTCGCTTGAGGCCTTGGGGGCAGCCGATGGAGATCGAGGAGGCTGCAAAAAGGCCAAGTGTTAAGTTAGGGTTGGCTGATGAAAGCAAAACAAAGAGGACACAAGTTGAAGAGACTACTGGTGAAGCAGGATGTGGAAGGCGACCAGCTGGCCATTTGATCTACAAGGAAAAGATTTGGTTGAGGGTTAAAGTGATCACACTTCGCGAGCCAAATTTGACAAGATAAGGACTTACCGGCCGTTTCTTGGCAGGCGGACTTGGAGCAGGCGGGTCATCGGCTAGTGGGCTCATCGAGTTGTGGCTCGAATCACTTGATTGGGCTGCCTCCCTAATGGCTTGCGATATTTCTTCATACGCGACTTCTTCGTTACAGAGTTGGTCGACACTTGGGTCGATGGATGGGGAACTGTCGGCCGGTGCAGTTGGCTTCTTTATCTTTTGTCTCTTGGCAGGTGCAGCCAATGGCTTCGCAGCAGAACGACCCTTCTCTTACGGGCCAATGGCTCACATGTTTGCCCATGCAGCAGTGTTTTTAGCTTCTGTGCTTCCCAGCCTATCGCCGAAGGGGCTAGCCCACAGCCATTCCGAAGGATGCCTAGCCGGTAATCGATGGTGATCCCTGAGTTGCTCACTTTCGGTGGGTCTGTTTCTGTCATCTGCACAGAGGAAAGAAACTCAAGTGTTAGCAAGCCGGATCAGCCGATTATTCAGAAAAGGGAAAAATGTTGAAAGTCTTAAGCTTACCGAGGGGATTTCGTCCGGCAGCAGGGAAGTGATGTAGCAGGAAGACCGTTGATGGAACAAATGCTTCTTGATTTCTACCCACCATCGATCATATACCGTGCTCTTCTTGTAAGCCAGTCCATGGTGCCGATACTGCCGAGGGGTGGGCCTGCTAGTTCCATTAATTTTCTCATGATCGGCGGCTGGTCCACTATCCCTTGGGTTTCGATCTTGTCAGCGTCGTAGCAGCCGACGGGCAGTTGCCCAAATCCAAATTGCCGAGCAGCCGACACCGGGTAATAAAATTCGTAAGGATTTGTTACAGATCGGCCTTGGTGGATTCCTATCGGCAGGATGCATGGCGTGAGGACTCTAGTGAATATCTCTCGGCATTTGGGGTAATCGTCCGAGTTGACTTCTTCGAAGTTCAGCTCAATCGACAGCTCAAAGACTGATCTGTCCCTATAGAAGTACCAACATATGTTGTCCTTTGCGAAACCATCATAGAGGGACACAAACCATTCGGCTAGCAGCTCAGCCGATTGCTTAGATCCGGTGTGCATGGCCGCTGCTTCACCGTAGCTGAGACATCTTCTGGTGGTCACTCTCCCTTCGTCATCTTCATTCGGCTCCAACAGTGGGAAGCGCGCCTTAGTCAGTGATGGTCGACCGGATATTTTCTACGTCATCAACACTAGCCACAACTAAAGAAACCACCACGGGCCCCCGGTGTTGACATTAGCATTGGCGGCTATTTTTGAGACGGCTTGGTGTAAATTCTGATATAGGTAGCCGAGCAGGAATTTGCCTAGTGGTGTCTTCTTCTTATCTACTAATGCTTCGGCTACTACTTGCCAATTTGCTGTTGGCCCACAGCTGGATCCGCAGAATAAGAATTTTTCTAGCCACATCATCAAGAATGCGGCATGTTCCCTGGCGCTGATCGGCCCATCTCTCATGTTCATTGCCGCAAACCCGTTCCAACCTCCTATGGCCTTGGTCTTGAATTGAAATTGGCCCTTTCAAGTCAGCCTATTGGGGTTAGCCGATGACAAAACATCTAGACCTATTATCATCACTACATTGGCTAGAGTAATGGTCATTGGACCTAGTTGAAAGATGAAAGCATTTAGAGTATCATTCCAAAAATAGGTGGCAACTGACATCAAAGGTTCATCTTTTTCCATATCGGCCACCGACAGAGCGAGGCACTGGGCTATTCCTACTTCTTCCCAATGACTTTGCTTGGCTGGCTGCATCCTCTTAAGATTTGTCCATAGACGGCCAGGACTTAAAAGTGCCCACCCAGTGGCTAAGGCTTGGATTCCTCATCCTATAGGGCATTCTATCGGTTTGGGCTATGATGAACTCTGTTGGATCCTTATTGCTGATAGGCCCTAGAAAATATCTCTCATTCTGAACAAGGCTAGGAATTGCTACTTGGCGAGCAAGATGCTACAACCAGAAGAAGGAGCAAAATTCAGAATTGGAAACCCTAGAATTCAGATCTACACTGGAAAGCGATGAAAAGGGAGATCTAGCTGATTAGGGCATACCTCAGGAAACTCGGCGGGGGACATGGCCGACGGAGTAGCGGAGGACGCCATTTGGGTGCGCTGAGGTCACTGGAACAGGAAATCGCTGCTGCGAGATTATGGAGCTAGAGAGGTCGCCATAGAGCTTGAAGATGTTTGCTGGGGTGGATGTTTGTTGACGGCGTGACTTGTTTGGCGGCCGACAGGCGTTATTTAAAGAGTTTTTGTAATTGCCGAAACAGAATCGACCTAGGGTTGCGCTTGGACTCGGATTGCACAAAATCCGCAACATTTTCATATCGCGGACTTGGGGGGCATGTGTTAACGACCTAATTTGGTAATCAAATCCCCGCGTTTGAAGCATAAATTGAAGCGGAATCAAGGAGATGCGTGATCTACGAAAAATAGAGGCGGGATCAGTTGAGTTTGAATCGGCTGCGAAGCCAGTCGGCTAAGCTCGAATTGGAAAAGGATGGCCGATAGCCGATTCCGATTAGGAGATGGGGATTGAACCGATCCCAAAAAAGGAGCATAAAGATAAATATTGGATTTGGTTTTCAAATGTTCGTTGAAGATATTGCCATCTATGGATAGAGTCCTGTAACGACAATTATATCTGTAAATTAGAAATTTGTATAGATATTCCTTTTTGTAATATGGCATGGGACTATGTCCCGAGATATTGTCGTACTGTAAATAGTAGAAAATGTAGAAGCCGTATTCTACACGGATATTGTTGTACCCGGGTATAAATAAGACCCGAGGCCCCTTGTAACTAACAACGAACACACAATCAATCAACTTTGACGCATCGCCATCCTTTTTATTTTATTCTTTCGACGAGTTCTTGCTCTTGCTCGGGCTGCATCGACTTCGATCTCCGAACAATGTAATCCCTTGTCACCAATGGTTTGTATCGTCAGGATTAGAGCTTACATCATCATGATACTCTAGTTCTGATGCTATGAGCTGCGCAATTTATCATATGCGGCCTATAATCTAGAGCAATCTCTAGATCTATCTCGCAATCGGCTGGTTTCTCCTTGAAGACAGCAGCCGATGGGGCTAGATCTAGGGGTTGATTTGGGTTATATGTCGTGTTTACCGTCTTGAGGGATTTACATTAGTTTATACAGATCTGGTATTTCTTTTTGTACTTAATGCTGCATCTAATCGACCTATTAAGTTGTTTTTAGAATTGTTGAGATCTGTTCGGCTCAATGTTCATCATTACAGACAGTGCCGGGGTTTCAGCGGGCCTTATCTGTTTTAGTTATCTTACTAGTAAATGTTTACTTTAATTACTTTAATTTTTCTTGCGGGATCACCGCCCTAATTTGGGTGCTCTAGTCTAAGACCCCTGATAAAGACGGGTGTTCTTGGCCAAGACTAGAGTAGTATTTAATAGTTTAGACGTGGTGTCTAGGCTAGAGATTATCTTTGTTTGCCTCGTACTCCACGGGTAGGTTCAAATTTTATCTTGCGAAATTGGAGATGAATTGGGCCCAAGAAGGGTTCGGCCTAACCCTGGTTCGGCCGAACAAAATTCGAGTCCAATTCGCCCCTAATTTTTCTTATCCCTTTAGAACTCTAATTCCCACATGTTAGGCTTGGTCCGATGTTGTTTGGGCTTCGGGACACGTGACTTCCCTTATAAACACTCAGCCGATCTTGCCACTTTCCATATCAAAAACTCCGCCAACTTTGCATGTATCCAAAATCTCAAAAATTCCTCCCATGGCTAGCAAAGGCAAGGGAATCGCGCGATCGTCTTCAACTTTATATCTTGAAGGAGAGCCGCCAGCCGCCAACCGGATGGACGTCGACGATTACCTGTTAGAAGATGCTTTGCTAGTCGACGTCGAGCCCCTTGCCATGATGTTGCCTACAAACGGAGGACGCGGCGATGATCCAGTTGGACCGTTGGTTCAGCCAAGTCGTAGCCATCGGCCCCCATCATCCCAATTGGTCCTGCGTACTCCATCACCAAGAGGACAGTCCCGTTCCACTCCCTATGGACGTCCTACTACTCCATCAGCCCCAGGACCAAAGCGGTCATCGAAAGCTCGTGTTTTCCAAGATGAGGAATCGGGACCATCTGCTGAGCCATCCAACCCGACGTCTTTCTCTTTGGAGAGTCCGTCGCCATAGCTTCGCTATCAAGTCATCGGAGTACTAACACCTAAAGGCTATGGAAAGGCTTTAAAGACAATCTCCATTTTAGAGAAGAAACTACTGGCCCATTAGCTAAATCCTCGCCAACCGCTAATAAGATTAGGTGATACTCTTCACCGCCACCTATCCGTAGGGTGCCTGAGATGTATGAGAGTGATGAAGAGAAGCCCCCAGCCACGGGATCCATGAGCTCTAAGTAGAGAATCACGTACTATGTGAGCAGAATGCGGAGAACACCATTGAGATTCTTGATCTCAGGGGTGGCATGGATATTCTCTGCCGCGGCCTAGGTGCTAAAATCAAGAGACTTTTCAAGGCCGTTGGGAAGGAAGACCTCTATTACGCTGAAACTCCTTGAAGACCATCCCGTGTATCGTAGATTTTAGGACGTGGTGATTTAATTAGGATTAAAATTTAGGATTACATTCATTTTAAATTTTTAGGATTAAATTCTTTTATTTGCTTAATTGTTAGGATTAAATGTTCGATTTCCCTTTTCATGTAAGTCCCATATTTTAATGGAATAAATTGCGGTGATCTATGCCGTTAGGCTTATTTGTTTCCACTTGTGTTGTGTCTAATAAGGTGCAAGTACAAAAATAAGTGTGGGGGAGTCCCTCGTTCTAACACGCACATCCCTTGGACCACTCCTACACTATTGCATACTCTAGAACAATGGAGGCGCAAGACATCTTCGTCATGCTCTCCATTGCGTAGGTTTACAACTTTATTTTTGCACCGTGCATACTAATAAATTGTGCTAGTATTTTAGCATGTACCTACACAATCTTGGAGACATGACTCATGATTGGTTGGCTTACATACATTCTTTCCATGACTTGCACTCACATGCTGTGAAATCAAATATTTAGGGATAGCATGTTATTCGGGATATTGATCTATGTGAGATAGTCTAGTAATGAGCAACCATGTTTCATGCTGCATTAAAATACTTGGGAATTTCTTTGAAAAATTCAAAAACCATAACTTTAACTCCTTGATGTTGTTTTCTTCCTAACAAGGCCATAGGTCAAATTACATGATCAAACTTTATACATATGCTACTTGCCATCATTTTGAGTTTGGTCAAATATTTGGACCCTTGGTAGAATCTTTTCATGTTCTCGTTGATTAAAGCCTTGTGCATATCCACCATATAAAATTTGCTCTCACTCTACATTAGAGGTTGAGCCAAAAACATTTCCACAACATCCTTATATATGCAGATTTCTACTCCGGGGATTTGCATCCACTATAGTTATCCACAAAAATAAATGCTACAATCATTTAGTGATCCTCCTACTCATGATACATGAGGCATGAGCTAAAAAAAGAAAAAAAGAAGAAACATCTTCTCAAGCAGACTGACTATGCTGAAAAAAAAGAAAAAAAGAAAAAGAGAGAAAAGAAAGAAAGAGAAAAATCATAGCCATGCTCTCTAAAATAAAGTAGGAGGAGGATCATGAACAAATAGGAGCTACCAAAATATTTTTCTTTTTCCACTTTTTATCCACATATTCCACTCCAAATAATATGCACAAGCTTGGTCATTAGTACATGATTAGTATTCTTCTTGGATCTTCTATTTGACTTTACAAAATATTTGATGCAAGTATGCCGCATGAAAATCCCTACCTTGAGCTCCACATAAGCCAATTAGAAGTAGGAGAAATTTTGGGCGAGCATTACCCTGGTGAGGAATCAGACACCTCGAGTGATATGAGAATCATGAGAGGAGTAAAGTCATGATTTTCATCTTTTGAAAACTTATCAAAACCCCAAGTTATTTAGTGCAGAAGAAACTATGGTAGCTTATACTTAGACTGTTCCATCTTTCAATACTTAAAATTTCATGGTAGACACATATATATTCATAGTTATGAGTATGTCTGGGAATAGATTGTATGTTCGCATCACACCGATAATGTATAATCCACCTTAGTCTTGACCTTTACTTGAGGACGAGCAAAGTCCAAGTGTGGGGGAGTTTGTTGATGGTCGTTTTCACCTTAAATCATACCGTCAACTCCAGCATAAGTGGAACGAACTAAGCATATCAACATAGCACTAGGGGTTATAAACTAACCATTTCCACGAGTGTTGGTAAATTAATGTATGCATGTGACTTTTGTACCAAATTGAAGTGAAAGACGTGCTTTCATGGCGATGCACATAACTCCAACACCCCGGCGATTGCCACGTCAGCCTCCCACGGATCGGAGGGCCCACAAGTCAGGTGAAACTGACTAAAATTGACATCAAACATCTGGGAACCGACCCAAGGGCCCACAATTCAGTCTCAGGAGAAAGTCGATGGGGGAAGGCGCCAGCCAGGTTTCGGCCGAACCAGTTTGGCCGCCATTCCCCTGTCGCAACCCGAGTTTTGCCCCTAAATCATTTAAATAGTTCACCCTGAAATAATTGAAATTTCTAGAATTAATCTGGAGCCAACAAGTGATTTTAAAATGCAATTAATAAGTGGAAATAGTATGGTAGAATTTTTCTTATATTCTACAAGTCAAAATACATTAACAGGATTTTTATGGGAATTTTCGAGTAATAGAAATATTTTTAATCAATTAAATGAATAATCATCTATTAAATTAAGTCCCTTAATTGATTTTCCCAATTTTCCTAATTATTTTCCTATTCATCCGTCCTTTTCCCACTCAAACCCTATCGGGTCGACGACCCAGCTCCCATCCGCCGGCCCACCTCCTTTCGGCCCAAGCCGCCGCCACGCGCCCGTTTCCTCTTTTCCCGACCGTGGCCACGCCCACGAGCCACCCGCCGCTCGTGCAAAGTCTGCTCAACCTTCCCGCCTCCTTGAGCCACCGATAAGTGGGGCCGACCTATCGGGGCTGCCTTCCCCGCGCGCAACCGGGCCGCGCCGCCGTGCCATTCGCGCCGCCCGCGCCGCTCGCGCCTGAGTCGCCGCTTCATGCCGCACCGTACCGACCCCGCGTCGCACCGCGTCGCACCCGATCGCACCCTGCACCGCCGAGTCCGAGCCCGTGCCGGCCCAAACCCTAGCAAAATCCAGGATCGGACTCTCTCTCCCTCTCTTCGTATCTAAACCAATCGGCGAGGAATTTCGGCCGATTCTTGCGCTAATCGGACTCCATTAGGCCCCAATAAATTTCCCTGCAGTAGCTGCCATGATTCCCCTTTGTCGCTGCTAAGTTTTAGCCCATAAATCAGCGTCGCCCAAATCTCGCCGCTGTCGGCCGCCGTCATCGTCTCCATCGTCGGTGAGGCCTCCCTCTCCCTTCCTTCTTTCTTCTGCGCGCAAACCCGAGCCATCCCGAGCCGCTGCGCCACTCCCCCGCCGTTTCCTGTGTGTCACGCAGCTACCCGCCACCATTTCCCATGTCGCCGGTGAGTCGGCCACCGTGGCGCAGCCATGGCCGGCCAATCCAAGCTCGGCCACCGTCGCCCCAAAACCCTAACCCTAGCCACCGCTACCGCCGTCCGATCTCTCGCATCGGCCGGATCTGGATCGCTTGATCCCACCCGAGCACCGCCGTCCGATCACCGCCGCCCTCCCGGATGGCCGCCACGTGGCGCCGCCGCCGTGCCGCTTGCGTCAGCCCTGCTAACGTCAACCCTAGGTGCCGACGCCACCGCCGACGCCAACCCCGGGCCGACGTTGGCCCCGATCGCGCCGCGCTTGCGTCGCATGATGTCATATCGACGTCATCCCTACCTCGCCACCCGCGCATGCTTGCGTCAGCAAGGGACTTAATTGTGTAATAATTAATTTTTAGTTTTCTGTTTAGTTTAAAAATCACAATTAAACTTTTAGAATTCATATCTTTTTAATCCGAGCTCCGTTTTAGTCCATTCAAATTTCATTAAATCCAGAAAGATGTCAAGAATCCATTAAAAATAGCATGTTTTGTTGTAGTGCTTTGTTTGTCGTGTAGATTCCGATAATTCCGGTGATCCCGTTTACTTCGAAGTAGTCGCCGAGGTTCCCGCCCTCGAGCAAGGCAAGTCATACTTTACATTGATCATGTTGTACCTATTTTATTTAAATATCCTTTTTCTCTCAAATACCGCATATGTTTTAGAATGTCATTTCATGGGACTATTTATACCTATTGTACTCAACCATAGGAATTGAATACCTCATACCATTGATAACTAGGGTTTAATATGATTAGATATTGGTTTAGGACATGCTTAGCCTGGCTTAGATCAACTAGCTCACTTACGGGAATCACCTTACTCAAATATTACATTAGAGACTAATACTCAGATGATGTCAAGTATGTTACCATATCCTAATAATACTGAAATATCATAATGGTGGGTTGTGAGCACATGGTTGGATTTTGGTTAGTGCTCATGACAATTAAGGACCGACCCTGGAAGAATTACTGTGCATACCATAAGCCAAAATGGGTAATGGCTAGATCTATACTGTAGCTGTCTCTTGCCGACGTACCCTAGTGAGGGTGGGCGTGATGGAGTTGGGTCAGCCCCGATTTTAAGGGTTGATCAGTTACCGGATTCACCGCGACACGAGAGGGGGCTGCCCATTACCCTGATGGGAGTGGGGGAAAAATCTTTGTGTGGTACGATTGGTTAGAGGGGGTTATGTGAAGGGTCCTATCACAGTTCCTTTCCGGGCTATCGTGGTGGTACACCGGTGTTGGCACCTTTTTTGGGAAAAGGCACGAACACGATCGATTCACCTAAAGTTTTGCGGTGGTTCTTGGTATGGAGTCGCCAACCACTTCAATCTAGATAAAACTAGAACAAAGTGGGTTTTGTAGATCAAATCGGCTAGCGGAACCGATTTAGATAGATAGATCGATAAATACCCGTCTCATGGGTGAACGGAAGATTTTCGGGACAAAACTACAAAGAGATGTCGCACTCTCGCAGTGGCGGCGGACGGTTTACGGCGCAAACCAACAAAGATGGACTAAACTAGGGCAAAGTAGAAAAATATGGCTGAAAAGTAAAGAATATTGAAAAAATGATTCTAGATTGTATTGTATGTTGTGTGTTTTTTTTTTCAATTGAACTGGCCTTGGCCCTTAAATAGGGGTTGGTCTTGCCCTCTAGAGGCCCTTCTCCACGTCCAATTCGGGATAGACATGTTTGGAAACCCGAGACATACCGTATGGAGGAAGGAAACCCGAATACCGATGAAGTCGTCTAGGTTTCGGACTCTGCCGGTCAGACCGGCCACATGCCTCTGGTATGACCGGCCCCACTGCCCGTCTGACCGGCCTATACACGACGGTCAGATCGGCCTCTCCAAAGGAAACCAGCAGATTTCCAAATATTGGCAATCTTCCCTTTTTTTATTTCTAGGTGCCAATTTTTGGTGTAAACACATGCCCCCTGCCTTTTAGGATGAATATAGTGAATCTAAAAGCGCAAGACATGTTCATACTTAGGACGATAACTCAATTATCGGCCACAAAACTCCCTAAGCATCTTGCCAAACACTCGGGAAGTACTTCTTCAAATATTTTCCATTGATAGCCCGCTGAAACCGTTCTCCTTGAAGTGTCTCCCAGAAATACGTATTGCCCCGAACGATTTCACATATCCGATAAGGTCCCTCCCAACTCGGCGACCACTTACCGAATTCTTTAGATCGGGAACCTAAAGGCAAAATAGTCTTCCATACTAGATCTCCCACTTGGAACGTCTTTGCCTTCACCCTTTTGTTGTATGCCTTAGCCACTCTCTTCTTCCCTTTTTATTTTTCTTCCAAAGCTTTCAAACACTTGTCAACTACTTCATCGAGATTATCACCCATCAAGAACTTGTAGTCTTCAGCTGACAAATCGTCTTGCTTTATATATCAAAGAGAACCAAGATTTACCTCAACTGGTAAAACAGCTTCTTGTCCATAAACGAGCTCAAAAGGGGTCACCTTGGTGGCACCATGCTTGGATATCCTGTGTGCCCATAAAGCTTCAGAAAGCACCTCATGCCGCCTTCTCGGATGTTCCTCGATCTTTTTGTTGATTAGCTTCAACGATGTCTTATTACTAGACTCGGTGTCACACCCCGATTTTCATTCGGGATTAAAAATCATTAAATAATTCATTTTCTAGAAATTAAATAAAATGAAAAACAGATTAATCAAGTGAAAGTAATAAGGAAATAAAAATTTCCTTTAAAAAAATCTTGGCTGGAAATACTTTTGAAATATTCTCCATGCCCTAAAGTACTCTGAATTTTTTTGTGAAATTTTGGAGCTCCAGAAATATTTTTAATAATACAAAGAGCATTTAAGTAATTGTTTAAATTAATTAATTAGTAAATAATCTGGTTGAATTTTTATTAAATACTTTGAGTATTCATCTAATTTTAGCATTTTCCTTGGAATTATTTGAGCACTGGAAGTATATATAAAAATTCAAGGAAATTTGGAAGGAAAAATCTGCTTTGCCTCCCTCTGCTACGGTGTCGTCTTCTTCCTCCAGCTGCCTCTGTATTGTTCATCCGAACATCAATCTTTTTCCCTCCCTGGCAAATCCCATCGAATCTCTTACCAAAACCCAAAATTGATTGAGGGAAATTAATCCCCACCTCATCCTCTTCAATTCTCCCATGATTCGACCACTAAATTTCGCATGTTTTCGTGGTGGATTTTGATTATATTTCTCATTGTTGAGCTCTACCATGGCCGGCCGATCTCCCTTCCCGTCGATTCCCTTCCCAATTAACTGCAAAAATCGATTCCCCTTCACCTCCTCATTATTTCCCCTCTTGAATCAACCTCAATCGTGCACTAACATGCCTTGAATCGATGCATGATCTTCTCCTGTTGAACTGCACCATGGCCGGCGCCGACCATTCCTCTCCCCGGATGTTCCTCTCTCCGGCGTCGATCTCTCTCCCCTCCGGCCTATAAAAGGGGAGCCCCCAGCCCCCTCCTCACTCCCCTCACACCACCTCGAGCTCCCTTGCTCTCCCTCCATCCCTCCGCTTAGCTTCCTCTCTCCTCGGCACCGGCGAACTTTGGCCGCCCCTCTCTGTCGAGCAGAGCAGCACCAGACCTTGCCACAACCTCCATCGCCCTCGCAGCCACCTCCTCTTCCCCGGCCTCGCCTCCGTTTCGCCAGGAGACCGCCTTTCCTCCGGTCTATCCACCTCACCGGCGCAACTCCGGTCGGCCTTTCCTCCTCACCTGTGCGTCGGTTGGCTGCGCCATCGCCACCTACGGCATCGCAGCATCGCCCTCCACCTCGACCAAGGCCCGTTTTTGCCCGGAATACACCAAAACCCCGCTGCCGGTGGTGCCTCTCCCTTGGCCTCGTCGGCGCCACTCCAACAGCCCCTACAGCCTTGCCGGAGTGTTATCCGACGTCGTCATATCCTTCCCCGGCATCACAGCGTCGTCTACTTCCTCGGCCACCGCTCCATTTTACTCGAAGTCCACCGGTAGCAAGCCCTAACTGACAACCGGTGAGGAACGTTGTTGTTCTCCACCTCCGGCAGCCCCTGGCACCTCGCTAGTGTTCCGTTCGACGTCGCTGCCTCCTTCCCCGGCATCGTGGCGTCATCTCCTTTGCCGACCTCCACTAGGTTTCCATTTGACGTCGGCGTCCCGTGATCGTCCTCGCGCACAATCTTCGCCGAGCCATTCTTCCTTGCCGGCACGTCGCCCGTGGCCTTGTCGTCTTCGTCGACGGCAATGCGGCAGCGTGTTCCACGCCGTCCTCACCATCCTACGGCCGTCGCCGGCTGCCGTCGTCGTCCTCTCACCGTTCCCAGTTGTTTTCGTCCTTGTCCCCTGTGTCGGCACCCGTGCGCCGGCCTTCCCTCCGCTCGCCGTCGTGCACCCGCACCGCCTCTTCTCGCTGTTGAGCGCCTAGTGAGCCGCCCCTCTGCCATCCTTGCCAGCTGTCGTCATCCTACTCTTTTCCTTCCAAAAATAATTAAAAATTTCCTAATAAATCAATTTAATTTTCAGAATTCATTTAAATGGTCCAAAACTTCTAAAATTCATATATAATCCATACAAACTCCAAATTGGGCCATTCAAATTGCCAAATTCATCTAAAATTGAGCTCTACATGTTTGTTTACTCTTCTTGTATTGTTTATTTGGTTTTTATTAGGGTTTTCTTTGTTTTGCGTGTCAGCATGTAGACTTCGTCGTTTCGAAGGTTCGCGCTCGCGAGGAAAAGAAGATTTGTTCGAAGGAGCAAGGCAAGTCATGTCATTTTGATCATATTGCTATCCCAGTTTACAGAATTATGTTTATTTAAATTATTGCATTTCGCTTTATTAAATTCCCGCGTCTATCACTGTTTTATTTAGCCTTACCGATTCTCCTTGTTATAGCCCTACTACTTGTATTATGATCCTTGATAACCCTAGGAAAAATAAAATTAGTGAGCACTTTATATATGTGGTACTCACTAGCAAACTTAGGAATTTGCTTAGACATGCTTGAATAGAAACAATTAGATGTTTTCAATAATTAGACTAAGGAATAACTTGTAAATGATGGAAATTTTGGTTGTTTAGCCGTGGCAATAAATGTCCCCTTCAAAATTCCCCCAACATGTTTTCGGCTGGGCACGGGGTGCTTGGTTTTGCTAGTCGCACCTCGGCCATCATAAGGACCGGTCTTCGGGCCTCTGTTGCAAAGCATTTCCGTACTACCACCTGTCTAATAGGTAGGGCTTAACACGTCAACTAGTACGGTCAGAAACAAAAAAAAGACACGGATAGGGATGGATGAAGCTCTAGGAAGGGTTGAAGCCCATGGGCTGACATCTCTAGCAAGTGAAGGCTCAGAACGAGTCGAGATGCCTGGGGGCATAGACTGTCTGCTCGACCCAGGGCACCTGGCGGGGGGAAGTCTATATCGGTCTTCTTTGTTTAGGGCAGTACTAAGCGATGAGTTATGTCATGGCTTCCGTCCGTATGCCATGGTGGCATGTGGCACGTCGCAACACGTGAGGAAGACATGTCTGGTGGGTAAAGATGTGCACCTCTGATCAGAGTAAATCTATTTGAATAGCCACGCCCTCGGTTATGGGCAAGCCGAGCAATGTACCCAAGCTAGAATTTATTTCTATTTAAAACTAAAAGAATTGGAGTTAGCACTTGTTGGCCTGGGTTAAGGCAAGATCGCGTTGGTGCGCGACTAGATAATAATTTGACTAGAGATAGGCTCGTGTTTATTGGAATGCCTTAAAATATTTAAATGCTTTGAAATGCTGGTTTTCTGCAAAACAAGCCTATATATGAATCCTTTGTACCACCTTGCATTATATTTGCATTCTTTCGGCATGGCTTGTTGAGTACGGTGGTTGTACTCAGCCTTGCAATTCCTTCCCCCTTTCAGAAGTGTAGTGCCTCTGAGTCAAAGACGGTGTTAGAGGACCAAGGCTCAGACCCCAGTTGAGTTTGCCTGTGGAGTAGAGCTGAAGCCCCGCTAGGATCGTCCCTTTTTTCTGCTGCTGTCGCTTTCTTCGAGTGCGAGGACTAAGTGCCTCTTATGTAAGTATATTTATACCCTTTTATTTACGTTTGGATCTGTGTATTGATTTGTCATTTTGTGTACCCTGGCTGGTCCTAGACAGGGAATTAATACACAAAATAGTCTGGAAATTTGGGATAAATTTCTGGGCATGACACTCGACTTGTCCATTAGCCTGAGCATAGTAAGGAGACGAACTCAACAGTTTAATACCATAAGATTCGGCAACATTCTTCACTTCTTTAGACATAAAAGACGCTCCTTGGTCTGTAGTTAATGTTTGAGGAATCCCGAATCTATGGATAATATGCTTCAGAATAAAATCAATTACCTCCTTATGCGTCATATTCCTGAGCGGCACGGCTTCGGCCCACTTGGTGAAGTAATCCATCGCAACTAGCACAAACCGATGCCCCTTTGAATACGGAGGATAAATCTGACCAACAAAATCTAAAGCCCACCCCCGGAACGGCCATGGTTTAATTATAGGATTCAACACCGAAGCCGGTGCCAATTGAACATTGTCGAACCATTGACAAGCTTCACATCCCTTATAGTATCTGAAGCAATCATCAATCATTCTCGGCCAATAGAAGCCCGCTCTTCTAAGTAGCCAGTTCATTTTATGGGCCTATTGATGAGTCCCGCAAATTCCCTCGTGAACTTCACCCATAGAAACTTTAGATTGATCGGTATCTAAACATTTTAATAGTACACCATCTATATTTCGGCGATATAGCTTTTCATCAAGCAAAGTATACTTATACGCTTGCCGTCGAATTTTCCGATCAACCCTGTTTACACCCAAAATTGGCACTTAGGAATCAAAATAGGAGAGATTGCCAATATTTGGAAATTTGCCGGTTTCTTCGGAGAGGCCGGTCTGACTGCCGTGTATAGGCCGGTCAGACCGGCGGGCCGGCGAAGGCATATGGCCGGTCTGACCGGCAGAGTCCGAAACCTAGACGACTTCGTCGGTCTTCGGGTTTCCTTTCTTCATACGGTTGTATTTCGGGTTTCCAAACATGTTTATCCCGAATAGGACATGGAGAAGGGCCTGTAGAGCGCAAGACCAACCCCTATATAAGGGTCAAGGCCGGTTCAATTGTAACAATCAACATACACAACACAATCAATCTATTTGAATCGTTTTCTTTATTTTCAGCCATATTTTCTACTTTGCCCTAGTTTAGTCCATCTTTGTCGATTTGCGTCGTAAATCGTCCGCCGCCGCTGCGAGAGTGCGACAATTATTTGTAAGTTTGTCTTGAAAACTTTCCGTTTACTCACGAGATGAGTAGTTATCAATCTATCCATCTAAATCGGTTCCGCTAGCCGATTTGATCTACAAAACCCACTTTGTTCTAGTTCTTGCTAGATTGAAGTGGTTGGTGACTTCGTACCAAGAACCACCGCAAATCTTTAGGTGAATCGATCGTGTTCATGCCTTTGTCAAAAAAGGTGCCAACAAACCCTAAGACTAGGATCCTTTAAATAGCTAATCAAAGGAACTCGCCAATCATTTACTATTTCCAAGGCACACATGTCTGAATTTCCCACTTAATTCGGCCTCGTATTGAGAAGATTGTGCCCCCAAGACCTTCTCGTGAAGTCGATCCGACCGGCCAAACAACCGCTGTTAGACCGGTAACCATCCGCGGTCAGACCGGCCATATAATGCTGGTCAGACCGACTGCCATCCACGGTCAGACCGGCTATAGTGCGCTGGTCAGACCGCCTATGGTCTGCCTCTTTGCCAATTTCGCCCAAAAAATTATAATCAAGCACCAGTTGATCTAATATGAAAAATAAACCTCTTTTGATGCTATAACCAGATGCTTGTTGAGCTAAGTCATTTGCCCTAGAATTTTCATTCCTAGCAATATGTTTAATAGTAAAATCATCGAAACTGGCAATAATATCTAGGCATTTCATGGTATTCCCATGCAAAGCAATCACTATATTCTTCAAGCAGCTCGATCATCTTAACTCTATGATCGGCTCTGATGTTTTTATTGATGAAGGTCGGTCTTGGTACGCTCCCATCTCCTATGTCTATCTCTTCTAATGGGTTGGCTGATGTGAACCCTTGACCGAGCTTCTCTACCTCATCAAAATCTTCTATAGTCTCTCCAATATCGTTCTTTGCTGACCGATATTCTTGAACTCTTTTTTGTAACCATTCCAAATTGGTTGTTTTATTCATCATAAAAGTAGTATCACCCAGCCGTGCTAAACTAGCCGGCTTTACAGAGATGGGTACAAAGCCTTCTTTGGAAACACTAATAAAATCAAAACTAGAAAGATCTATCCCTGATAAACACTGCATGTCTCCATGTTTCCATCCTAGAGAAACATTGGCCATGGCAAACTCGGCCGATGTATCCGCCTGAACTACCTCAACCTTATCGCCATCCCACTGTACTAGGCACTGATGTAAAGTAGATGGAATGCAACAGTTGGCATGAATCCAACAACGCCCCAAGATGACACTATAGTTACCTTGTACATCGACGATGAAGAAGGCGGTAGGAAACGTTTTGTTCCCCACCGTAAGTTCCACGGACAAGATCCCCTTCGCCTCCGTTGACTTACCGTTGAAGCCATTGAGTAGCATGTTTGTCTTCTTCAGCTCTGCTTCTTCGCGACCCAACTTCTTGAAAAGAGAGTAAGGCATCAGGTTCACCGCCGTGCCTCCATCCACTAGCATCCTTGAGACCGGCTTCCATGAATGTGGCCCTTCAAATAGAGAGGCTTCATGTGACGGTTAGACTCGTCGGGCTTCTCGAAGACCGCGTCCTTTGGACCTAGCGACATTTGAGCGACCTCGGCCTCGTCCATGGCGCAAAACTCCATGGGCAACATGCAAACCATGTTGATATCCATATTTTCGCTGGACGATGCCTTCACAGCCGGTTGTTCATCCTTTTGGACAACTACCGACTTCTCAACATTTGATTACTTATGCATCCACTCCTTCGCAGGCGGTGGTCGCAACTCATTGAACTCCCTGTCTCTCCTCTCTTCGGCTTCTTTCTCCTTTAATTCAGAAGCACGAAGACACTGCAACCTCCTCTTCGAGTAGTCATTAAATCCTCGGGCATCCACCTAGGATTCGGCTATGTTCCAGAGGCAAATAATGTCCCCGTTACATTTGCCCGAAGAGGGAACTGCTCTGTACTCTTCTTACGTAACGGCGGTCGACCGCCCCGTGGCAGTCGACCGGTAGTGGTGGCCGGTCGACGGCACGTGTCCTCTGGCCGACCGGCGGCCATGCCCGCCGACCAAACGAACATCGTCGGCCAAACGGCACGGTCGACCGCTCACGAATCACGATCGACCGCCGGAAGGCTCGCTCGACCGGCTACGGACCTGCAGTCAAACCGGCGAAGGCCTCGGGTGGCGGCTATTAAGCTGCTATCAGACCGGACAAGTCGTCCAGTCTGACTGTTCTCCTGTGTAGTGCCCTTCATGGCTTCGGTTCGGGGGCCAAATATCAACTTAGCCTCCTTGCATGATGGTACCAGCACATCATATGATCCTATATTGATAGTGATCGCCTCCGAAGCCCTCTCCTCGGACTTGGCGCGCTCGTACGCCCTTTTCTTGCCATCAAACCGGTCCTTTGCGGGGAACCGGCTTCCACTAGAAGTAGACGCATGCCCTCACAGCGATCTCCTCTCCCTTATCCATCCTTGGTGACCCTGCATCGGAGGCATGTTGTACATAGGCGGGGTGCCCCCCAAGGCATAAAGTAAGGGAACAGATAACCTGGAGGCGGCATCGGGCATGGTCCCCATGGCGTGACCTGAGGGCAATGGGGAAACGGTGGCTCCAAAACCCTCGACAAAGGACCAAATCGCTCCCTAGGGGGCGATCTTGGTCTCTTTCCCTTGGCACGCTCCTTTTCCACACTTTTCTTCTCGTACTTGTTAAGGAGCATGTCGAAGGTCACCTTGGGCTTGTGGGGCTTCTTCGATGTGGATGCCTTGGCCTTGTTCTCCTTCCATGTCCCAACCTCTGGTCTCTTCGAACAAACATCTTGGGCCTAGGCTCCCCAATGACGACTTCCTTTCCCTTAGCCGATTCAGCTTTCTTCGGCCGAATCAACACCTTCTTGCCATCAAGGTCGATGACATTCACCGGGAAAGGATCGCTGTCAAGCTTCATCTTTGGGCCCTCGGTGAATTTCAATCGTCCTTCCTCTATGGCCGATTGAACCTGTCGACAAAAAACATTGCACTCATTAGTAGAATGAGAATAAGAATCGTGCCATTTACAATAAGAACGGCGCTTCAATTTTTCTAATGAGGGTATGATGTGGCCTTTAGGCAATTTGATTTGTTTTTCTTGCAAAAGATAGTCAAAAATCCTATCACACTTGGCCACATCAAAACTGTACTTAATCTCACTTTGTCGATCCTTGCGAGGAGTCGGCGTCAAGCTAGAACAAACAAAGGGTTTGTTCTTGTTTGTCCAAGACCACTCAGCGACATACATGTCATGATCGCCCTCATCAGAATCAGAATCACTACTAGGACAGTCGATCATGTTAACATGAGGTATCTTCTCGCTAGGCCTAACAAACTTTTTAGTCTTTCTGACTCGGCTTTCCTGAGCCAGAGCCTTCTGCATCACTTAACTAACGTCAAGAAATTGTTGGCCATCTAACCTTTCTTTAATGGGAGCAAGCAACCCATTGAAAGCAAGGTCGGCCAAGTCTCTCTCCGTTATACTCAAGCTAAAACATCGGTTTCTAGCATCTCTAAATCTTTTAATATAATCAGCAACAAACTCATTATGTTTTTGCCTAACCGATGTCAAGTCACAAAGTCTAAGCTCAGTCTCACCAGTACAAAAATAATCATGAAATCTCTGTTCTAACTGAGCCCAAGTATGAATAGAGTTAGCCGGTAAAGATGTAAACCAAGTAAAAGCAGTACCGGATAAAGATAGAGAAAATAAGCACAATTTAAAAGCATCCGAAGTGATAGCCTCCCCACATTGCGCTAAGAATTGGCCGATATGCTCCCATCTGGTCCTATTATCCTCTCCACTGAATTTGGTGAACTCAGGGACTCTAAAACCACGAGGATATGGGATGTTATTGAAATAGTCAGGATACGGCTTTTGGTAAACCTTAGCACGATTCCTGGGCTCAATTCCGAATGACTCTCTAATAATGTTCCTAATATGGTCCTCTATGTTTTCAGGCCTAGGCGGGTCGGGCAAGACCGGCGACCTGAAACCTGGCTGTTGCGGCACAATATTGTCATATTGGCCATCTCTCGTGTCACGCGGATATCCCCTATTAGGATCATTGTATTGATTGGGAACGTACGAGGGAATTGGTGCATGAACAGTAGCCATAGGGGAGTCGTGTTCGGGAACGTGGTATAGAACCGAGTTGCCCGTGATAGGATTTACTTCCTGTACTGGCACCAGAGCGCCGGTCTGACCGGCCAGGGGCCTGGCCTGACCAGCTATATAAGGCGCGGTCTGACCGGCCATATAGCCGCCGGTCAGACCGGTGTAGTATGGGTTCAGGCCGGCCTAGCGGACAGTCTGACCGATGTATGGCGAACCGGACAGACCGGCTGTTTGGCCGGTCAGACCGATGTAAGGTGACTCGGTCAGACCGGCCATGGGGCCGGTCAGACCGTCATACTGTGCTCCGTGAAACCGGCCATCGGGCCGGTCAGACCGACGTGGTGAGGGCCGGTCAGACCGACTGTAGGGCCAGTCAGACCGACAGAGGCGGCAGAACTATTTTTGCTGGGGCCTTGGGCAATCGCCCCATCGGTTTTGCTAAATATGTGGTTCACAGGGGGCTGGCTCCCACTTGCAACCAAGGTAGGCGGCGAATCGCTCGCGTGAAGACCGGTTTTGCCGCTCATGTGCGCCCTAAACAATCTATTAAAACAAGCCTCCATAGCGGATTCCATCTTATTGTTTACGACGGCAGTAACGGACTCATCCACCGTACTAGCAACAAGTTTTTGAATAGGAACAGAGACTTGATCAGCGCTTACCTCGCCGCGAGTTACGTTGAGCGGGCTCCCGGGCTTGATGTTGACGCCTTGTCGTGTTTTAGTGCAAGATTGATCTAGCACTTCTTGCGTGATCGCCCAAATGCGCTCCTCCATGATTTGGCGAGCCTCCCCATCCAAGTCGTCCAACAAGATGTGGACAACGTTGGATGACTCCACGTCTTGCGCCGCTTGCTTGGACATGGCGGCGTCGAATCTGAGTTGGCGTCGTGTCTTCCCAGCGGAGTCGCCAAAAATCGTGTTGGCACCTTTTTTGGCAAAAGGCACGAACACGATCGATTCACCTAAAGTTTTGCGGTGGTTCTTGGTATGGAGTCGCCAACCACTTCAGTATAGCAAAAAGATGGACTAAACTAGGGAAAAGTTGAAAAATATGGCTGAAAAGTAAAGAATATTGAAAAAACGATTCTAGATTGTATTGTATGTTGTGTGTTTTTTTTCAATTGAACCGGCCTTGGCCCTTAAATAGGGGTTGATCTTGCCCTCTACAGGCCCTTATCCACGTCCAATTTGGGATAGACACGTTTGGAAACCCGAGACGTACCGTATGGAGGAAGGAAACCCGAATACCGACGAAGTCGTCTAGGTTTCAGACTCTGCCTGTCAGACCGGCCACATGCCTCCGATCTGACCGGCCCCACTGCCCGTTCTGACCGGCCTATACATGGCGGTTAGACCGGCCTCTCCTAAGGAAACCGACAGATTTCCAAATATTGACAATCTTCCCTATTTTGATTCCTAGGTGCCAATTTTGGGTGTAAAAAATTGGCACACGGTAACGTGTTGTGGGATTGTGTCTTGTGGGTACAGTTGTACACCTCTGATAAGAGTAAAACTATTCGAATAGCCGTGCCCACGGTTATAGGCGATTAACCAGATTCACTGTGATTAGTCTCATCTAAGTTATGGTTGACCAATGGAACTTGACTAATATAGATGGATGGTTGGGCCTATTGCAACGTGGGTTTAACGTTGGACAGTGTTTATCTAATATTGCTTAATTAATATTATTGTTTTACTGCTTTCAACTATTGCTATTTCTGAAATGTTGTTTATGCAAATGAGACTATATTCCTTCCTTGTGAATTATCCTACATCATACCTTCTCTTCCAATATGAGTTGTTGAGTACGGTGGGAGTACTCAGTCTTGCTTAATTTTTCCCCCTCCAGAGCCAGAGGTTGTAGAAGAAGAAAGTTTCATCGAAGTTTAGGCTTGCGTCCGCCGGCAAGGTTGCCTATGGTGTTTTGAAGTTCTGTCGCGGTGTTAGTTTCAGTTTGTCAGTCTTTTTCTTTTCCGCTGTATTTATGTAATTCTTTTATATTGTTTCTAAGACGTGGATTATGTAATATCAATAATTGTCAATTTGTGTACCTCAGCTGATGCCTGGACGAGGAATAAATGCACAAATTAGCTACGGAAATTCTGGCTTGAATTTCTGGGTGTGACAGGTGGCGCCCATACAAGCCTCCTCAATGACGGTTAGGTGGGTATGGCAGTTTCTAACCGCCATACAACCGTCATACGAAGCTATAAAAGGGGAGCTCATCACTCACTTCAACACACCTCTAAGAAGATCAGTGCTTCAATTCCAAAGGTTTTAGTGCTAGCTTTCTGGTACATAGAAGATAGGTTAGAGAGTGAGGGGAAGCTCCGAAAGGAGTGCCCCAAATGTCGGAGTTTTCTCTGAGGGGTAGTTTGGAGGAGTGCTGGGAGTCCCGGTGCCGACCTTCAGCCTTGTACCTCGACGAATGCTTTCTTCAATAAAGTAAGTGTTCATGTTTACTTTGATTGTTAAGCATTTACATTGAGTACTTTACTTTACTTTAATTTTGCTTGCGGGATCACCGCCCTAATTTGGGTGCTCTAGTCTAAGACCCCTGATAAAGATGGGTGTTGTTAGCCAACACTAGAGTAGTATTTAATAGTTTATACATGGTGTCCATGCTAGAGATTACCTTTATTTGCCTTGTACTCCACGGGTAGGTGGTGACAGCCCTGTCCGTCCTTTGTATTCCTCCACGTTCGGGTATGGCGTAGAGCTGTAGGCCGGAGTCACTCGGTAGACCAAGTGTAAGCCGGCAGCCCGAAGCAAGCAAGACAAAAGCTAGAGTAATTTACATGCTTGTCAGAGCCGCAACCATAGTAATCCTCACTATACTACCGCCTACCTAGTCTTGGATGTCATTGGATAATCCTATCTCTTAGATAGTCCCTACCGTTCCTTGGATTCAATATCCCTTGGAATACTCCCTTGGATTAAGTGCTACAATGATATTCCATGCGCTTGCGGATTATTCTGTGGTCGTAAGAAATACCAACACCAGCCTGTAGGAGCCCGGGCGTGTGACTGCGGAAACAATGAAGGGGCCTTCCCAAGGTGCCGACAGCTTGTTCATGCCGATGGAGGATTGGACTCAAGTGAGCATGAGGTCCTCGACCTTGAAGGACCTCCCTTGCATGTTCCTGTTGTGGTATCAACGAAGCGCCTATTGGTAGCGGTCAGACTGAATGACCGCAGCCAGTCGGGCTTCCTTGAGGCTATCGATGTCCTCCGTGCACATCTATTAGGCCTTGCCTTCATCGTAGAGGCGAATCCTCGGGGAGTCATGGAGCATGTCAACAGGCAAGACAGCCTCCGACCCATACACCAGGAAGAACGGGGTCTGTCCCGTGGCTTGACTCAGCTAGTTGCGGAGTCCCCAGGGGACAGCTAGGAGTTCACAAAGCCATCGACCTCCATACTTCTGGAGCGGGTCGAAAATGCGGGCCTTCAGCCCCTGGAGGATCATGCCATTGGCGCGCTCGCATTGCCCGTTGGCCCGAGGATGTGCAACTGAGGCATACTTAACCTCGATGCATTTGTCTTCGCAGAACTCCCAGAAGTCGTTTCTGGTGAACTGCCTACTGAGGTCAGTGATGATCTCCCTCGGGATGCCGAAGTGATAGAAAATGCCCTCGATGAAGTCGGTCGCTTTCCTAGCAGTGCAGGTCTTTAGAGGCATGACCTTGATCCACTTTGTGAATTTGTCAATGGTGACAAAGATATGTTTGAAACCTTGTGGTGCCTTTGGGAACGGGCCGACCATGTCGAGCCCCCAGCACGCGAAAGGCCACGACAGCAGGATCGTTTGCAGCGCTTGGGTGGGGTGATGATGTTTTCTGGAGAAGAACTAATAGCCGGTGCAGCGTCGAACCATCTCCTTGGCATCTATCATTTGTGGTCGGCCAGTAGTAGCCTGAGCGAAAGGCCTTGCCGACGAGCGTTCGAGCACCCACGTGATTGCCACAGATGCCCGAGTAGATTTCAGCAAGGATCTAAACACCACGGTCCCGGAGGACACACAACAAGAGTACTCAGGAGGAGGACACACACTTGTATAGCTCGGTGCCGACCACCACGTACTGTTTGCTACGTCGGACGAGGTGCTCGATGGTGACCTTGTCGGGTGGCAGCGTCTTGGAGGTGATGTAGTCAATTAGCTCCTAATGCCAGTCATCCGAGGTGCTGGTGATGGCGAGCACCAAGTCACCTAGTGGCGGAGGGGTCGGGGCAGGCGGTTCAGCCTCTTTGATCGATGGCTTGTGTTACTCTTGGACGAAGATCCCATGCGGGAAGGCTGCCCGAGAGGACCCGAGCTTGGACAATTGGTCGACAGCTGCATTGGCATCATGAAGAACATGATGGAACTCAATGCCGCTAAACTTGCCTTACAACTTTTGGACCTTGGCGCAATATGTGTCCATCTTCTCGCTCGAGCAGGACCAATCCTTGTTAACCTGGCTGGTCACCAGCTTTGAATCGCCATACACCATTATGCACTCGATGCCGATGGATTGGGCGATCCAAAGAGCATGAAGTAGGGCTTCATACTCGATGGCATTGTTTGACGCTTTAAAAAACAACTAGAGGGCATACTTGAGATGCTCACCCTACAGGGAGATCAGCAGCACGCCGGCCCTAGCTCCGTCGATGCTACGCGAGCCGTCAAAGTACATGGTCCAGGTCGGGCGGCTCTCAGGGGTCAGCAGAAGTTGGATCTCAGTCCATTCGGGCGACGAAGTTGGCGAGGATTGGGACTTGATGGCGTTGCGTGGCTTGTAGTCAATGGAGAACTTGCCCATCTCAACTGCCCACTTGAGCACTCGACCAGTGGCATCACGGTTTCGGATGATATCCCCGAGGGTTACTGTAACACCCTGAAAATCGGAGAAATTAAAACCGGGAATTAAAAATCAGAACTTACAAAAGCTTTTTGCTTGTTGCTTCTTAATCATGTTTATTGCTTCTTATTTGCCAACTAGGTTGCATAAAAATTCATTTTGGAAATGATTTAATTTGAGGTTGGAGAAAAACCAAGTGTTTTGAAATCCCAGATGGGAGAAATGGTTCAAAATATAGATTGGAGGGAATAAATAATTAAGATTTGGGGATTTATAGAAGTCACTTTGAAAAGTATATACTCTTGGTTTTAAACTCTAATTTAATGATGGAAAAGTAAATATTATTTAAATATGGGTGATAAAAATATTTTTGAAAAGAAAATGTGAAGTTAGAAAATTAATTTTAACCAAAGGTCTTACTTTCTTGAATTTAAAAGAAAACAAAATAAATTAGAAAGGAAAAATATATTTTGAATAATAAAAAGTGGGTGAAAAGGTTGAAAATATATTTTGCAACTTATATTTGGGTGTGTTATATTTTATTTTGAATTTTAGGGGTGAAAGGAAATAGAATTGGGAAATTAGGAAATTTAATTCGGGAAAATGCGAAAGGTCACTATTCATTGCACGCCAAGTGTTCGACCCCGTACCCGGACACCGGACCGCCTCGCCACCGCGCGCGCGCGCGCGCCGCAGCGCCACGCCCCGCTGCCCTCGCGCCCACGCGCCACTCGCCGCGCCCGACCCCTTCCCGAGCGCCGCCACGCGTCGCCCCTCACCCGAGGCCCCCTCTCCGCGCGTGCCCGCTGTTTCCGTTCCGCACCACCATTTCCGCCGAGCTCAAGCCAAAAACGTCCCGCTATAAATAGTGCTCCTCGGCCACAACTTGAAACACAAAAGCTGTGCGTTATCACCTCACCTAGCCACTCCCCAAATTTCCCCAAAAATCATGCGGTGTGCGGGTCGAATTTTGAAGAACACCGAAGAACCCTAGCGCCGACCGCCCGGAGCAAAATTCAAAATTCATCGTCCTCAGTTGATTTCTTCCCAAATTGAAGGTACTTCCACGATCTCCATGCTCTAAGCTTCGTTTCCCCTAAGTTTCCCGGGCCGATTAGCCATCAGAGACCCGTCGCTGACGAGCCGCCGCATTTCCTCTGTTTCGGTCGCCGCCGTGCGCACGTCGCCAGGACACCACCTCCCCTTTCCGGCCGATCCAAGCCCCTAGCTAGCTTCTCCGTGTCCCATAGTTGCTCTGAGACCCGCTAGTTCGGTCAAAATTTGACCGGAGCACGCCGGCACAGTGCGCCTCCGCCGCCATGATCACCTCACTGTCGCCGGCCCAATCGGTCGCCTCTCCGCCCGGCCGCGCTTGAAACGTACTCCCACATCACGTAGTTGGAGTAGAGCCAGATAGATCCCGAGCTCCGGCCGTCCTCGTCGCCGTTCACCCTCGCCTCGCCGTCGGCCTCGCAGGGAAGAAGAGAGAAAAGAAGGAAGAAAAGAAAGAGAGGGGGGATAGACGAGATCGGCTCGGTGGCGCAGCGGCCGGAGCCGAGCCGCATGAGCCAAGGTCGCGGGTTCGATTCCCAGCCAGCGCAATTTCTTTTTTGAAAATTTTCTTTTTCTTTTGAGGAGTTTAAATGTAATAGGAGCCTAATAATAAAAAAATCCTAGAAAATATTTAATTCTTTTAAACTCTTCTAAAACTTTAATCACAAAGATTTTGCATCTTTTTAAGGAGTTTATTTTGTTACTTTTAAATTTCTTTACAAATAATTATGAAGTTTATATTTACTTAAAACTTCAAACTTTTAATTCAATAAATTTCCAAAATGTTTATATATCTGTGAGAGGCCTATTCATTCGTTTAGGTTATATTCATAAAACAAGAATCTTTTCAAAGAATTATAAACTATCTTTATAATTCCCGATCAACCCTTTTTCGACATATATGTTTCATGTTAAATTCTTCCCAACCCATTTTTGGTAGACCGCGACACCAATTAATTTCGATTTAAAGTATTATAAACCCTAGGGCTTCTCGACCCAACGAATATTTTGATAAAATTGAAAGATAACCACTTCCTTTTATTAATTGAATCATCAACTCTAATATTCCTCAAAACTTTAAGCATATTAACCTAAAATAAATATCACATCATACTTAACCAAATCAAAAATTGCAAAACCTCAAATCCTTATAACTCCTTCGCCTTAACTCGGTTTTCGCCGAAACTCGAGCCTAGGTTCGCGTAGAGTCATAGCCTAGTATTAGGAGCCGCTTTTCGCAATTCATTTGGCTTTTATTGGATCCTATTGGATTTTATTTGAATTCTAATTGAATTCAAATTGGATTTCTCGCACATATGATAGAGTCCGAGGGAACTGTCGAGAACGTTGAAGACTCAAGCCAACAAGGTCACGAGCAAGGCAAGTCAACACTCCCCTTTGAACATATCGATCCTATTTTGCGAAATGATGTTGATTTAAACTTCAAAACATGCATGCTATACACAAATGAATACCTATGCTTGATGTACCATGCCTTGATATTGATTACCCCTAGAAATATTCTTTGTAACCCTCGATGTGATACAACCAGAGGATATCTTCAGTAAAATGCTTAGCCATGCTTATACTAGAATCTTGCATATTCATATTTTTACAAAATGCTATATACTTGGGCAACTACCTTAGGGAAGGTAGTTGAGATACGACATGTGGAGACATGAGCGCCACATTGCCTCGATCATGTTGGAAATAGTTTTGATGGAAAAAGGAAAATACAAAACCAATGTTTCAAGACTGGGGCGGATGGTTTGATTTGGGTGGATTCCGGGAAAGGCAAGAACCGTCCTTGGTCAATTAAGGACCGAGCCATGAGACTTATAACTCAGAGCAAACCAGTACAACCGTACTTCTCGAATGGGTATAGACCTAGCGGAGTAGATAGCCGAGCGGAGGCAGTATCCCTGCATAGTGGTGCAGGTGTAGGTGTTGAGTGAAGGACCTACCAATAGGTAGAGTGTCCTGGGCCTACCAATGGTAGAGTGCCCGTAATTTTGATGAGACAAAAAGGCCTTTATGTAAATAATAAATTGAACCTAACAATGACTTAAAGATTAAGTGAGTTTTCTCTCTTACCCCGGGAACGCCAGAACTCCTCTCACTACTAGGAAATGACGGCTAGAGTGCATGAGGACTTAAGTTCATGGAGCGGGTACTGCCAAAGTGAGGTTATCGAAAGGCTTTGCCGTGACTGTCCCATATAGAGGGATGTAAGCTCATTTAATGAGCAGTTGCGGAGTACGGGTAAAGTGTACATCCACTGCAGTGTGAGTAAATCAATCTATTCGAATAGCCATGCTCGCGGTTAATGAGCGATGTGACAAGTTTCTCCCGTGGCTAGACTCATAAATTTTGAAATGATGGGATGGGAATTGCATCATGATTTTGTGTGCTGGTGGACTCAACTTCTCGAAATGCGAGAAGGGGTGGACTCCCCAGAAAACCATGACGAACCAGAGGCGGGAAGCCATCCTTGGAAATCACGATGGATAGTTGACAGAACCGTCACCATTTTAATATAGTCTAAAACTAAAACTTGACTTGGCTAGACAATAGGTTTGTGAAATGATTTGTGAAAATTGGCTTTGTGCAAATGAACCTTATCCATCCTTTGAAAGACCCTATCATGTGCATCATTCCGTGTTGGCTTGCTGAGTACGTTGGGTACTCACCCTTGCTATACGCACAAACCTTCAGATGGTGGAAACAAAGAACTGCAGGACCCCTATGCTTACTACCAGGATGAATGAAGGCTATGGAGCGCAATAGGTCTTAGTCCCCAGCCGTTGCCTGTAGGCAATCGACATGCCGCTGTCTTTCGTCTGCTATCTTATCTAATTTCTGTTTTTGGTTGTATTCGGACTGATAGGTCCTATATGTATTGGATATTGCCTTTGAGCCTATTATTGTAATAATCTTGATGTAAGACTATTCGTGCACTTTGCACCTGGTAATTCAGAACTGTATTCGTGGGTACCAAACTACTCGATCCAGGCATATGGTACTATGAACACGAATGATTCCCGTCCTCAAAAACGGGGGTCTACAGGTACTCGGTCACCACCAGCACCTTGTGGGCCTAAAAGTAATGACTCACCTTTCGGGTAGTGATGAGGACATCGTACAACAGCTTCTGCACTTGTGAGTACCGAGCCTTGGAAGGTCCATGGATCTGGGAGATGTAATAGACTGGCCTTTGCACCGGGTAGACGTGGCCCTGCTCTGGGCGCTCGACAACTAGCACCGTGCTCACGACCGAGGTGGTCGCGGTGATGTACAGGAGAAGTTGCTCTTTGGGGTTTGGCGTGGTGACATAGGTGGTGTAGCCAGGAGGCGCTTGAGGTCGGCGAAGGCCTGGTTGGCCTTGTCTGATCACTGGAAGTCCAAGTCCTTCCTGACTAACTTGAAGAATGGCGTTCCTCGCTCGTCGAGTCGGGAGATAAACCTCCCAAGAGACGTCATGCACCTGTTGAGCTTGTGGACATCCTTGACACAGGACGGTCTACCCATCTTCAGGAGACCAGAGATCTTCTTGGGGTTGGCCTCGATCCCTTGATTGGAGATGACGAAACCGAGGAGCTTCCCCGAGGGTACGCCAAAGATGCACTTTTCAGGATTTGGCTTCCATTGGTACGTACGGAGGTTTTTGAAGGTCTCGACGATGTCACCGAGCAGGTCGTCAGGATCTCTGGTCTTGATCACCACATCATCGACGTAGGCCTCCACGTTGCGGTTGATCTGGCTGGCTAAGCAGCACTGGACGGCTCGCTAGTAGGTCAGGCCTGCGTTCTTGAGTCCGAAGGCCATCATAACAGAAGGCCCCAACAGTGTGATGAAAGACGTCTTCTCCTGGTCGACCGCTTTGAGGCCAATCTGGTGATAGTCGGAATAGCAGTCTAGGAAGCACAGGAGGGAACACCCCGTGGTGGAGTTGACAACCTGATCAATTCGGGGAAGGGAGAATAGGTCTTTCGGACAATGCTTATTCAGGTCAGTATAATCAACGCACATTCTCCATTTCCCATTCTTTTTCTATACAAGGACCGGGTTCGCAAGCCATTCCGGATGGTACACCTCTTTAATGAAACCAACATCTAAGAGCCTAGCTAACTCCTTCTTAATTTCTTCCTTGTGCTCCTAGGTGAACTGTCGAAGCTTCTGCCTAACCAGCCTCACGTCCGGGAAGACATGTAGTTTGTGCTCGATCAGCTCCCTGGGTACTCTCGGCATGTCGGCCGGTTTCCACGCAAACATGTCGATGTTCGCTCGCAGGAAGATGACGAGTGTGCTTTCCTATTTCCTTCCCAAACCTGTGCCGATCAGCATGGTCTTGGAGGGGTCAGCGTCTGAGATGGAAACAACCTTGTACTCGGTGGGGTCGGCGGTGAGTCCGGATGCGGTCGACGCCAAGTCTGGGGCTTTGTCAGCCATCGGCGCCTTTCCCTTGGAGTCAGCAACATGGGCAGACAGCTCGTGCATGTGGACCAACAGGTCCACAACCTCGCTCAGAGTGAGGCTCTCGCTCAGAGTGAGGCTCTCGCTCTCGCAGGCGTGGGAAGGGACGACAACGCCTCGGACGGAGAATGCACCGGTGGGCCCCTAGCACCTTGAGAACCAGGTACATGTAGTGTGGGACGGCCATGAACTTGGTGAGGGCAGGGCGCCCAAGCACCGCATGATAGGCGGTCTTGAAGTCCGCCAAGTAGAACCTGATGAACTCGGTACGACAGTTTTCCCGCATCCCGAACGTCACGGAGAGGGACACTACACCGAGTGGTAGAACGGCGAATTGGTGGGATCAAGGGCAGTGACGGAGAGGCCGAGCTCGTGCAGAATCCTCCAAAATAGAATATTGATGCCGCTTCCTCCACCAATAAGCACGTGCTTAAGGCGCACCTTGAGCACCACTGGGTCCATTACCAGCGGGAAACGCTTGGGCTTCGGGACATCGGCCCACTGATCAGTTCAGGAAAAGGAAATCGGGAGTTCCAACTATCGCATGCTCTTGGAAGGCTCCATGGAGATGGCATTTACTCGTTGAGCGAGCAGCATCTGCTGCCAACGGCCTTCCGAGGCTGCTTCCCCTCTGAAGATCATGCTGATCGTTCGGGTTGGCTCTTGGAATCCGCATTCCTTTGGGTCGTCCTCCTTCTGTCATTTGGCTCCATCTTCCAACCCCCTGGTGGTCGGGGATGGTTTTGTGCGTCTCAGACCAAGTGGTCTCGGAGAGTGTAGCATTGACAGATGGTGTGCTTGCCTTTCGGGTGCAGGAAGCACGGCTTGTCCAATGCCTCCTGGAGGGACTCGCTCGAGGCCTCACCTCCCGGCCTCGGCCAAGGCTTGTTGATGGCCACAACCTCGGTGCTCGGCTTCCGCTTTGCTTCGTCCCGCCGAGGGTGCTCGGGAGGTCGGAGATCAGTCCTCCTCGGAGACCGGTGGCCAGGCTCGGCCTATTCCTTGCCCCAAGGCTCCCTCGGAGGTCGGCACTCGGGAGCACGCATCTGCACCCATTTGGCGTCCTCGGCGTCAGCGTAGCGCTCGGCGATGGAGATCATCTCGGCAGGAGAGGTAGGCCGGTTCAAGACCAGATTTCGGAAAAGCTCGAAAGGTTTGCGTAGGCCCTCGGAGAAGATGTGGATGACATCATCGTCGGAGATGCTCGCAACGATGTTGTGGCGCTCGGAAAAATGACAGATATAGTTTCGAATTGACTCATCGACCCCCTACCGAACTTGCCGAATATCGTAACGGAAAGCCGGGCACTGCCAGGTGCCCTGGTAGTTGGAGATGAAGGCATTGCAGAGCTCGTCCCACTTGTCAATTGAGTTCTCGGGGAGCCCGGTGAGCCAGTTGATGACGGTCAGTGCCAGCATGATAGGAAGATAGCTTGCCATCACGTGGGCATCACCGCTAGCTGCCTGGACGGTCATGTAGTAGTTGACGCCAAATCCGTACCGCCGATGTGGATCTTCGAATGTGTCAAAAGATGTGTTGACGTCAAATCACACGCTGGCCTGGGAGATTAGCTTAGCTCCAGTGCAGGCCCTAAAATTGATGAAGTGCGAGCGTGCCAGTCAGTTTGATCCTGCCACTGGCAAGATATACAAAACAACAGAACATAGAGCATATCGGCTGATAGGCCGATAACTAAAATAGCCGATCGGCTGATTCCAGCCAATGTCGATGTCAGTCGATGTAGTTAGGGTTTTAACCCATCGGTAGTGTGTTGAGCAAGCTTCTATATAAAGGCGATCGGCCGACGATAACATGATGATAAAAGAGCATAAACTGGTCACATGCTAACATAGATATTGATCTGAATATCAAAACCCACATCAGCTGAAGGTCTGATGTCATTAAATCCAAATGATTAAGTAGTCAATGAAACCTTTGTTGCAATTGGCTAAATCAAACTTATGTATAATCCCTGTAAACTGATGCAACATCCAGATAACTCATTGGTTGAAACCATGATGAAACAACGATTGATGCCTACTGACTTAAATAAATCTTACTTACAACCACAACCTTATAGGTCGGACCTAACCGATACAGCATAAGGTTGATGATTGCCTGATAGATTTAAACCAGCCGATATGACATCGATCAAAGTGGTCATGTGTTAAATTTAACCAAGACAGCAAAACTATCAAAGAGAAATTTAACACATCAGATAAGATCGGCTAACCCTCCGATGAAACATTAGCATAAACATATCGGCTTAACAAGACTTAGATTATCAATAACAATCTAGTAGGTCGGACCTAACCGATGCAAGACGAGATTGTATATAATAATCTAATACTCAATGAGCCGATAGATCTGTTTAATGTGATGGATATAACAAATCTATCTAAAGCGACATTATGTTTAAAGAAACATCAGCTTGATCAGAATATCAGACCTAACCGAGAAAGTCCTAACTAAGCCGATGTCACTATAAACAGCAGTGGAACTAAAGATAGAGATGAAATACCAGATAGGCAACACTTGCGTTGGCTCGATTCAAATATCGGACTCAACCGAGGAAGTCCTAGCCACGCCAGCGCAAGCGAAGATGACGGAACTCACTTCTTACAGGAGGTCAAACTCAATCAATGCAGCCCATGCTCGAAAACAAGAACTCATCGAGATAGACGAAAACGAAAGGTGGCGATGCGCCAAAGTATATTGATTGAGAGATATTTTTACATGGACGTCGGGCTTACATATTTATACCCGTAGGCTAACAGAGATCCTAATAGATTACAATCCAAACTTTTCTAAAGATAAAGAAAACAAACCGAATCCTTATCGGACACTAACACACTTTCCTAAAGATAAAATAGAAAGATAACAAACTCTTCCTAATTAATAGATACAAGCCACATCCTCCCTGGACTCGGTTTCTTCTAGATAAATCCTTTCCCAAACCAAATCTAACAAGAATCAGACTACTGAAAATGTTGATAACAGAAAACCCAGATCGGCTGATGCGGAAACTCTAAGCCGATACTAGCTTTGAGCTGATATGAACCTTAGCCAATGGGGGGTCCGGGGCTTACCAAATTCTGGCGTTAACAGTAGTACAGTTGGAGCCACATGGAGGGATCGGTATTACCATCATAGGTCTCGATGCTGGTCGAACGAAACCCCTTGGGCCACGTGACTCGTCTGATGTTGGCGGTGAAGGCCGAGAACCCGTTGTGCCGGGCCGGGATCTCGGGGCTGAAGCCGCCGTCGGGGGCACCGTACTCCGGTCATAAGCCTCACGGCGTAGCAGCTCTTGTCGTCGACGGTCGGTCCCACGGCGCATGATGAAGTTCCAGGCGTCCAGCCTCTGCACAATAAACTCACGTGTGTCTACAGTGTAAGAACTGCCCTGCTGCTCCTGGGGTGGGGCTTCTTTCTTCCCGCCCGAGACAACAGGGTTGGTCCTGGCCCTTGCCGCCCGGCCCTGGGTGTTGCATGGCGAAGTGGATTGGCCAGCGCTCGGCTGCCGTTGTGACCGCGGTTGACGGATGCCCTCAGGGGTGCACTCAGACGGGCATTGAGATGGGCGGCGGCCGCCTGGATCATGGCCATCACCTTCCGTACCTCCGGGGTGTCGGGAAGGGCGACGAGCATGCGTTCGATGGCCACCAGGTTGACCGCCGGTGTTTGGAACAACTGGCGCCCCTCGAACTCCATGATGAAGTCGGGCTCTAGGTTCTGGGGCTGGGCGCGTGGTGGCTAGGCCTGCTCACGCCACATGACCCATACGACATTGCGACATCGGCGGGCATTGCGATGGGCGTCGGACTCCTGGGAGCCCGTGGCCTCATCGTCCGATACCACCTCTGCCATCATGATGAAGTTGGCTGGCCAACGGTTGCCGAGAGCGAACTCCACACGACACAACCTCTTGGCCAGCGTCGCAGGGCGAGGAGAAGCGCTCCGGAGGGGCTTCTTGGAGCTCTCACCCCGGAGCAGATGGAGACGCGTCCAACAGAACAGAAGGTAGGCGAAATTGCTTCCTGTGACAGGGAGGCTGGACGCATAGTGCACGCCTCTCCGTACGCTCGATCCACGTCCATGCAGAATCCGCCCTCAGGACCGCCGTGCGGGCAGTCAGGGGCTTGTGCCACCAGACCTTCGATGTCGAGCGAACCGCTGGTGAGGAGGGTACAGGGCCTCACCGTCTGTCTCATGCTACTAGGCGGCAGCGCGCTCCAGCAGGGTGAGGCGACTGAAGTCGTCGGCGCGGAAGACCAGGCTCCCGAAGATGAACGTGGTGCCCACAGGCGCCGTGAAGTCTGGGACAAAGGAAACCACCATCAAAACTGCACGGGATGGTGAAGCCACCCCCTACCTTGCGCGCTAACTGTCGACGTGTGGCCCGGTAGTCCTCTATGGGGGTTACCCGAGGAGGTGAAAGAGTGGTCGGGGCATCTCACCAACGGATCTGATGGTTGGCTCAACAACAATAAGAGCCAAGGCTTTTAGATAGGTTTGGCCCTCCGGGAGGATAACAAGCCTACATCATGTGTTCTTTGTTGGAGTGGTGTATGAATAGAGTTTGAGTACAATGGGTAAGGCCAAAGCCAGAGAGGGTCTCCCCCTCCTTGCGCACACCCCTACCCTCCCCTTTTATAGTCCAAGGATGGGACAGTTACAATGGACTTGGCGCGCAAGAAATCTTGGCCCTAAAGTACAAAGCCAATACAGGCTAAAGCTGAAAAGGAAAATAGAAATCGCCTTGGGATTAGTTTGTCGTGGGCATCTTGTGTGCAGTCCTGCCTCAGGATCCGCCGCGACAGGTACCTTGTGCACAGTCTAGTCGGGTGACGTCGCCTTCTGTCGGGCTATCCCCTGTTTTTTCTTGTTTGCGAGGCTTGCGATGGAAGCCTGCTTCCGGAGGAGGGGCGAACGACCTCCATCTTGGTCGGAGCCATGCATGGTCAAGCTAGAGAGCCGATGTCACGCCCAGAAATTCAGACACGAATTTCCGAAGCTATATGTGTATTAAAATCCCTGTCCAGGACCAGCCAGGGTACACATACGACAATTGTTGATATTACAGTTCCACGTCTTAGAAACAATACAAAAAGATTACAAAAGAGCAGTGAAAAAAGAAAAAAGGGCCTAAGCCTAAGCTTGACGCTGGCCACGCGGCTTCGACCACTCCACAGGCAGCTTCAAGAGTGTAGGACAAGCCTACTCCACATCGTCTTCGTCTTCAACCTCTGGCTCAGGTTCTGATGAAGGGGCAAGGATGAGTACTTCCACGTACTCAACAAGTCATGCCGGAAGAGGAGAAGAATGAATGCAGGGGAGACAAAGGTCTGGCTAAGGTTTGCTTTTGCGCAAACGGCAGGGGTTTTTCCAAACAATACGAATTTTGAACATAGTCAAAACAACAGTAAAATGAGTAATTAAAGTATTTTGAATCCAACACTGTCCAACGTTATCCCCACATTGCGACAGGCCCAAACCATCCACCTATACTAGTCATGTTCCAAAACTTAGGATGTAAAAGTGTGAGACTAATCACGGAGAGCTCGGTCGATTGTCCCATCACCGCGGGCACGGCTATTCGAATAGATTTACTCTGATCAGAGGTGTACAACTGTACCCACAAGACACAGCCCCACAACACGGTTTCCCGTGCACCGGTATACCACCGCGGTACCCCGGAAAGGGAACTGTGATAGGACCTTTTGTATAACCCCCCTCTAACCAAGCGAACCCCACCAAGGTTTCGTCCCCACTCCCGGACCCTGGGAGTGGGCAGCCCCCCCACCCCGAGTGCCTCGGTGAATCCGGCAACCCAGCAACCCTTATGCCGGGGCCGACTGAAACTCCATCCCGCTGACCCTTGCCGATGGGTTCGTCAGCTAGGAGAGGCTACACTACGGGACCTACCTTACCCATTTCGGCTTGTGGTTTGCACGGTCATTCTCCCGAGGGGTCCCGTGAACTGGTCCTTAATTGCTATGGATGCCGCTAACCAAAACCATAGCGCCCACAGCCCACCATTTGTCATATTTAGTTATTAGTCCGGTTCACCTAGAACTAATTATTAATCCTCCGAACCGAAGTCCAGGAGCGATACATTAAGTGAGAAAATGACCCAATTAGTGAGCTAGTGAAACTAAGCCAGGCTAAGCATAACCTAGTCCTGAATCTAATCACATTATTTTCCCAAGTTCGATCAAAGGGTTTGGGGTGTCAAACCTAAGGCATAAACTAAGCATAAGGTGTATTATTTCCCATGAAATGACAATATAAAATACATGCAATTTCATAGAGTAAAACAAGTGTTTTAGCAAAATGGGAGCAATATGATCAATATTATAGCATGACTTGCCTTGCTCTTCGGCTTGGGGGACTTCCGCGATGACTTCAAAGTAAACCGGGACGGAGGGACTACCGGGATCTACACGGCAAACAAACACTTCGACAAAACAGGCTAAAAAGCTACTAAAACAGGGAACAAAACAATTTTTAATGGATTCTTGGTATTTTTATGAATTTAATGAAATTTGAATGGGCTAAAACGGAGGTCGGATTGAAAAGATATGATTTTTAGAAGATTATCTGTGTTTTTACTAAAAGAGGAAAATCCTTAATAATTTATTGCACAATAAATCTCGGAATTGCGTCAGCGCTAGGGCTGACGTCAGCGATGGTGTCATCGGCCAGTGGGAGCACCGGTCCACGGTGGAGAGCGGTGCACCACGTGGCGCACACGTGGCGCCGACGCGGCGGCCACGCGCTGTGGCACGCGGGCCAGCGGGGATGGACGGCCCCGATCTGACGAGGCGGATCGGACGACTGGGAGAGGGGCACGGGTGGCGCGATCGGCCGGCGATGACTCACGGCGGCCGGAGACTGACCGGCGCCACTCGGGCGGTGGCGGGGGCGGCGGAAGGCCGCGGCTCACGCGTAGGCGGAGCCGTGCGCACTGGGAGGGACGGCGCGCGTTCGGCCGAGAGGGGAAAAGGGAGGGACGCTCACAGCGGTGCGACCGAGTTGAGGAGACGACGGCGACGGCGGCGAGGGAGACAGCAAAAACACTCGGGAAGGGGTGGCCGAAGGAGTCGGCGGAGCTCGGGATGCCTCGGAGCAGCGGGAAAACACGGCCGAACCTCGGCGACGAAGTTCGAAGCAGGGGCACACGGTGCGGGAACGACGGAGAGAGAGGGAGGCTTGAGTGGAGGTGTGGGGAGCTCGGGGAGGGCGAGGGGGTGCTTAAATAGGGAATGGGGAGGTCGGCGGTGATCGGATAAGGGCGCAATTGCTTGCCGGCGTAATTTTGGGGAAATAATGGCCGGCGATTAAATCCGGCCATTAAGGGTGCGGGAGTGGCGGCGGGCGATTGAAGGCGGCGGAGAGACGGGAAGTTAAGGCGGTGCCTTTAGGGTGCGGGGAGAGACGGGCGGCCGAGATCCGCGCGGGCGAGGCGGCGTCAATGGCGGCGGGCGGCCGGAGGTAGGGGCGGGGGCGCGGTGGGCCCCACTGTCGGCGTCCCGGCAGTAGGGAGGCAACTGGACTTATTCACAGGCGCTAGGGTTTGGCGGGCCGTGGCCTTCGGCCCGCGAGAGAAGAGGAGAGCGCGCGCGTCGGTGGGAGGACGGCCGGCCTCGGGCGGGCCGATCGGTGGGTGTGCGTGGGAGGATGGGCCGTGGGCCGCCCAAAAGGGCGGGAAACGTACGGGAGGAGAGAGAAAAGAAAAACCGGGATTTAATAATTCCGATTTTGATTTTAATTTGTTGAAAATTATTTTTTGTGCTCTGAAAATTCCAGTAAAAATCCTGTTAGTGTATTTTGACATGTAGAATTTAGGAAAAATCCTACCATGCCATTTTCATTTAACATTTCGATTTTAAAATTATTTATTCTCTCCAGTTAATCCCAACGATTTTCTTTTGGATTTTTAAAAGGGGAAAACACCTCAGGGTGTTACAAACCTACCCCCCTTAAACGGAATCTCAACCCCGAGATTCGGAGGTACTGGCAAACAGATAGGGATGAGCGGCCTTTAGCACATCTTCCCTCTCCCAGGTTGCTTCTTCTTCGGAGTGATGAGTCCATTGAACTCGGCAGAACCTGATGACCTTGTTCCGGGTCCTTCGTTCACTGGTTTCGAGTATCCGCACTGGTTTCTCCACATAGGTTAGATCTTTCTGGATTTCAATCTGATCTGGACTAGCTTGTTCTTCAGGAACTCTCAGACACTTCTTGAGTTGGGAGACGTGGAAAACATCGTGGATTCCCACCATGGTGGGTGGCAGTTCGAGTTGGTATGCCACTTCACCTCGTCGCTCTTGAATCCGATATGGTCCCACATAGCGTGGTGCCAACTTGCCCTTGGTTTGGAATCGGTGCACTCCCCGAAGTGGGGTGACACGAAGATATACATAGTCTCCGACTTTGAAAACTAGCTCTCTGCGACGGTTGTCTGCATAACTCTTTTGACGAGACTGTGCAACTTTCAGCCTTTCTCTAATGATTCTGACTTTTTCTTCGGCATCACTTAACACTTCAGTCCCGAACAATTGACGTTCGTCGGTCTGATCCCAGAAAAGCGGGTTCGACACTTTCGTCCATAAAGTGCTTCGAAAGGTGCCATTTGTAAACTAGCCTGATAACTGTTGTTATAAGAGAACTCTGCATAGGGCAGGCTCTTATCCCAAGCTCCTCCGAAATCCAGAGCACAAGCTCGCAGCATATCTTCCAAAACCTAGCTTACACGTTCCGTCTGACCATCGATTTGCGGGTGATAGGCAGTGCTAAAATTCAACCGGGTGCCAAGCTCCTCTTGTAGTTTTTGCCAAAACATAGAGGTGAAGTGTCATGCCTGGAAATTTATCCTAAATTTCCAGACTATTTTGTGTATTAATTCCCTGTCTAGGACCAGCCAGGGTACACAAAATGACAAATCAATATACAGATCCAAACGTAAATTTAAAGCATATAAATACTTAAAGAAGAGGCACTTAGTCCCCACACTCGAAGAAAACTGCACCGGAAAAGCAGGACGATCCTAGCGGGGCTTCAGCTCCACTCCACAGGCAAACTCAACTGGGGTCTGAGCCTTGGTCCTCTAACACCGTCTTCGACTCAGAGGCACTACAGTTCTGAAAGGGGGAAAGAATTGCAAGGCTGAGTACAAACCATGCCGGAAGAATGCAAATATAATGCAAGGTGGTACAAAGGATCCATATATAGGGTTGTTTTGCAGAAAACCAGCATTTCAAAGCATTTAAATATTTTAAGGCATTTCAATAAACACGAGCCTATCTCTAGTCAAATTATTATCAAGTCGCGCACCAACGCAATCTTGCCTTAACCCAGGCCAACAAGTGCTAACTCCAATTATTTTAGTTTTAAACAGAAATAAATTCTAACTTGGGTACATTGCTCGGCTTGCCCATAACCGAGGGCGCGACTATTCGAATAGATTTACTCTGATCAGAGGTGTACATCTTTACCCACAAGACATGTCTTCCTCATGTGTTGCGACGTGCCACATGCCACCATGGCATACGGTGAAGCCATGACATAACTCATCGCTTAGTACTGCCCTAAACAAAGAAGACCGACATAGACTTCCCCCGCCAGGCGCCCTGGGTCAAGCAGACAGTCTATGCCCCCAGGCATCTCGACTTGTTCTGAGCCTTCACTTGCCAGGGACGTCAGCCCATGGTCTTCAACCCTTCCTAGGGCTTCATCCATCCCTATCCGTATCTTGTTTGTTTCTGAACGTACTAGTCGACGCGTTAAGCCTTACCCATTAGACAAGTGGTAGTACGGAAATGCTTTGCAACAGAGGTCCGAAGACCGGTCCTTATGATGGCCGAGGTGCGACTAGCAAAACCAAGCACCTCGTGCCCAGCTGAAAACATGTTTGGGGAAAATTTGAAGGGGAAATTTATTGCCACGGCTAAACAACCAAAATTTCCATCATTTACAAGTTATTCCTTAGTCTAATTATTGAAAACAACTAATTGTTTCTATTCAAGCAGGGCTAAGCATATTCCTAAGTTTGCTAGTGAGTACGACATACATAAAGTGTGGAGATTGTGGCAATCGGGTATCCACATGGCAAGCTTATCCGACTGGAGGTAGGGATAGATTGCGCCTGCTATATCTGTAAGCCGAACTTGACTTAGGTGTTACGGTTGCCGATAGAGATAAGGCAATCGGCCTATAGTCACGGTTTGGTAAGATTGAGGAAACCGTCTTAGAGTAAGATAGGGTTTCCGACTTGTAAACCCTTCCTCCCAAGACTATATAAGGGGGGTAAGGGGCGTCCCTTGAGAGATATCTGAGACTTGATCAGAGATTAGATTCTAGATACAACTTCATAAGCAAGAGCTTTAGATCACGAGATCAATAAAGACACTCGGCGGATCGAATCCACCGAAACAGGAGTAGGGTATTACCTCACGAGAGGGCCTGAACCTGTCTAAATCTTCTTCTTCTTCTAACCCATCGTGCTTGGCGATCTTGACTGCGACCCCGAAAATATATTGCCGAAACCAAGTTTCGGCGCTTGGCGCGCGTAGGGGCCGCGCGTCGAGACTTCTTCAACAATCTCGCCGACAAGCGTGATGGGATCTCCTTCAAGACTCGGCGACTTCGCCGCCAACTTCGCCGGCGACTCCTCCCTCGACTCGGATTCGAACCAGTCGAAGGGAAAAACCTAATCGGCGCCGTTCGGGCTCTCCAACAGCGCCGAGATCTTCGACAACATCTTGAAGACCAAGAAGCGATCCACCTTCTTCCGACGACGGACTTTACTCGGCGCCATTCGGATTACCGAATGCCGCCGAGATCTGCGCCAATCTTCTTGCCTCCCGACGGAAGCAATCTACTCAGTGAAGACCTCTCGGTGCCGTTTGGGTTACCAAACGTCGCCAAGATCTACAGTCAACTGCTCTCCCCCGAGTTGGCGAGGATCCACTCGGAGGAGCCTAATCCCCCAAGCTCCGACTCGGACTGGAGCGATCCGGATCCGGATTTCCCAGGATCAAGGGAGGTCGCTGTCATCCTCCCGTCCTTTGGCTCCTGCTCATCTTCGAGCTCAACGGATACCTCGCTCCGCCGGCTCGACAATCTCTACGGCATCCCTTCGGCGAAGCCGACAACTCCGATCGCCCCATGGATCGCGAGCCGAAGTGCTGACGTACTCATGGCCGAGCCGGATGAGTCCGACTCAGCCATGGCCGAAGGCTTGCCGAAGAGGAGCTAGCTAGAGTGGAGCTTGAGCGCAAGACACGAGGAGGACAAACAACGCAAAGACGAGGCCGACAAAAGGAAGCAAGATCTCGCGTGCGCAGACGATCCGCCCGGAGGCCATCCTCCAAACACGGGTTCGCAACACCAATGTCTTCCGGACGCCACGCGAACAGCGCCGCCGCACTCACGCTCTTGGATACCGTCATGGAGACGGCTCCGCCAACGTGACTCCTATACTTGACAAGATCAAGACCATCGTTGCTGCCACGGCTAACGGCCCTCCCACCACTTCGGCAAGAAGGCCGACCGAATCCGTGGCCGAAACACCGACAAGAGCCGGCTCCCACCCCTAAGGTCGGAGACTACAGAGACCCGAGCCGCTCGGTCGTCAACTAGGCCAAGAGGCCCACCTCCCGAGTCCACCCCGAGGCACCAAGAGCGCACCGTCGACTCCCGCCACAAACGACATGGACGTCCACCCGTCCACCACCGAGTCCGCCGCAATGGGTTCCAGCTACCCAACCACCAACGTAAGACCCCGCCGAGTGATCTCGCGGGAAGTCCTCGACCGCCGCTACCAAGAGCATGACCGTCGCACTCGGGAAGATCGGAGGGGATCACCCGATAGCGGCGACGATGGAGTACCGGCCTTCACTCGGGAGCTCCGCCGAGTGCATTGGCCGAGTGGCTTTAAGCCAACAGGATAGAAAGGTACGATGGCAAAACCGACCCCGAATCTTGGTTAACCGTATATACTCTTGCCATCCGAGCGCAGTGGCGACAACAAAGCCATGGCCAACTACCTGCCCGTGGCCCTCGCAAACTCAGCCAGAAATTGGCTCACCAGCCTGCCAAGAGGCTCAATCGGCTCGTGGAGCGAGCTGAGGGACCACTTCATCGCCAATTTCCAAGGCACCTTCGAGAGGCCCGGCACACACTTCGACCTCTACAATGTCATCCGAAGCCGGACGAGCCTCGAAGGATTACATTCGTCGCTCTCCGAGAAGCGCAACAAGATCCCAAACATCACCGATGACATCATCATCGCCGCCTTCCAGAAGGGAGTCCGTGATGAGCTGCTTATCGGCAAGTTCGGACGCAAGCCACCGAAGACGGTGAAGCAGATGTTTGAGACGGCGAATTCATACGCCAAATCAAACGACGCCATCAAGGCCGCCCGTCAAGACCGGCCTGACAGAAGAGAGGACAAGCAAGCAGGAGGAAGCCGAAATCCTAAGAAGGATGGCGGCAACAACGGCAACCAGGGCCCGAAAGATCGCAAGCGCCGATCTGAAGACCTGGTGGCCGCAACCTCCAATACTCAACGCCGTCCCCGAGTCGCCGCCTACGACGCCATCATGAACGCCCAGTGCACCCACCATCCGAATCACAAGCACGCGGCAAAGGACTGCTTTATCTACAAGCAGTTCGCTGAACAGTACGCGGCGCAGCTCAACAAGAAGCCGACTGACGAGGCTGGCCCGTCCGGCGCCAAGAAGAACAACGCGGCTGAAAATGCCGAACCTTTTCAAGATCCAGTGGGAGAGCTCAACCACATCTTCGGGGGCCCGTTAGCTTATGAATCCAAGAGGAAACAAAAGCTAACTGACCGAGAGGTCAACGCGGCTCAACCCGAAGTCCCTCAGTATCTGCGATGGTCGGAAGTGGCCATCACCTTTGACCGCTCGGATCATCCTGACCGAGTGGTCCACCCGGGACGATATCCACTCGTCCTGGACCCCGTGGTCCGCAACATCAGGCTTAAGCGCGTCCTCATCGATGGGGGCAGCGCCCTCAACATCCTGTTTGCCAAGACCATGGATGAGATGCAGATCCCGAGGTCCGAACTCAAAGCAAGCTCAGCCCCCTTCCACGGAGTTATCCCGGGGCTATCTTCAACTCCACTCGGGCATATCTCCCTCCCAGTCACCTTCGGAGCCCGAGAGAATTTCCGAACGGAGAACATCACCTTCGAGGTGGCCGACTTCGAAACGACGTATCATGCCATCATCGGAAGGCCTGCGCTTGCCAAGTTCATGGCAATCCCTCACTACACTTACCTCTGCATGAAGATGCCGGGTCCCAACGGCGTCATCACTCTTCGCAGCGATGTGAAGCAAGCCTTCACCTGCGACAAGGAGAGCTGCGACATGGCCCAATCTCGCGAGAGATTACGTGGCCAACAAGAAGTCCGATTGGCTGCATCCACTTCGGCGGAGGGCGAAGTCCCGCGAAGAAGATAGCCAAATCGGGATCCGGCGACACCAAGACCAAGAAGATCTCCCTTGATTCGTCCGATCCCTCCAAACCTGCCGTAATCGGCGCCGACCTAGATCCTAAATAGGAAAGCGCGCTCGTCACCTTCCTCCAAAATAATAAAGATGTTTTTGCTTGGAAACCATCTGATATGCCTGGAATTCCTAGGGAGGTGATCGAGCACTCTTTGCACGTCAAAGATGATGCCAAACCAATAAAGCAACGATTACGCAGTTCGCACAAGATCGAAAAGACGCGATCAAAGAAGAACTTGCAAAGCTCTTGGCTGCCGGCTTCATTAAAGAAGTCCTTCATCCCGACCGGTTAGCCAATCCAGTCTGGTCCGCAAAAAGACGGGCAATGGCGCATGTGTGTCGATTACACCGACCTCAACAAAGCCTGCCCCAAAGATCCGTTCGGGCTGCCTCGCATCGACCAAGTCGTCGACTCAACAGCCGGCTGCGAACTCCTGAGTTTCTTGGATTGTTACTCGGGCTATCACCAAATCAGTCTGAAAGAATCCGACTGCTTGAAGACATCTTTCATCACGCCGTTCGGGGCCTACTGCTACATCACCATGCCTTTCGGCCGAAGAACGCCGGAGCTACATACCAACGCATGATCCAAAGATGCTTCCGGACGCAGATCGGCAAAAACGTTGAAGCTTATGTCGACGATGTTGTCATCAAGACCAAGCGAAAGAAGACCTGATCGCCGACTTAGAAGAAACCTTTGCAAATATCCGGGCCTTCGAATGAAGTTGAACCCGGAGAAGTGCACCTTCGGCGTCCCATCAGGCAAACTGCTCGGCTTCATGGTATCACACCGCGGCATTGAAGCAAACCCAGAAAAGATCAACGCCATCTTAAACATGAAGCCCTCGAGTAATCAGAAAGACGTCCAAAAGCTCACTGGCTACATGGCGGCACTAAGCCGTTTCATATCCCGACTCGGCGAACGAGGCATGCCCTTCTTCAGGCTGCTGAAGAAGACAGACGACTTCCAGTGGACCACAGAAGCTGACAAGGCCTTTGAAGATTTCAAAGAATTCCTTACCACGCCACCCGTCCTGGCTTCACCTCAGCCCCAGGAACCCCTCTTGCTGTACGTCTCAGCCACTCACCAAGTGGTCAGCACGGTCCTTGTGGTTGAACGAGAAGAAGAAGGACGGGCCCGAAGATTCAAAGACCAATTTACTTTGTCGGTGAAGTATTGGCAGGAGCCAAAATCCGATACCCCTGTGTACAAAAATTGCTTTATGGTGTTCTAATAACCGCGAGGAAATTGGCACACTACTTTCAGGGTCACTCGGTCACCGTCATCACCTCTTTTCCACTCGGCGACGTCGTCCACAACCGCGAGGCAACCGGGCGCATCGCCAAGTGGGCCCGGAACCGATGCCGCGGACTTAACTTTTAAGCCCGGACGTCCATTAAGTCACAAGCCTTAGCGGACTTCTGGCCGAGTGGATCGAACAGCAAGAGCATGTTCCCGAGAAGACCTCCAACACTGGACCATGCACTTCGACGGATCCAAGAGGATCACCGGCTTGGGAGCAGGAGTTGTGCTGATCTCCCCGACTGGGGAAAGGCTAAGATATGCCCTTCACCTCCACTTCTCCGCCTCACACAACGTCGCCGAATACGAAGCTCTTTTACATGGACTGCGCCTTGCAGTCTCACTCGGGATTCGTCGGCTTATTGTGAAAGGCGACTCCACCGGTCGTCAATCAAGTGATGAAAGACTCGGTCCCGCTTAAACGACACTATGGAGGCCTACCGACAAGAGGTCCGCAAGCTTGAGGACAAGTTTGATGGGCTAGAACTCTCACATGTCCCGAGACATAACAACGAAGCTGCCGATGAGCTAGCACGGTTCGGATCTAAGCGCGAAGCCGCTCCAACGATGTCTTTGTCGAACATCTCTACGAGCCAACCGTCACGGCAAAGACAGCTCCCAACGAGCAAACCACGAACGAAGTCACCATGATCGATACCGACTGGAGGACGCCGCTCATCAAATTCTTAACTCGCAAGAGCCGCCGGATGACCGGGATGAAGCGAACGCGTCCGGCGTCGTTGCCAAGCGTACGTCATGGTCGACTCCGATTTATACAAGAGAAGCCCCTCGGAATTCTAATGAGGTGCATCACACCCGAAGAAGGGAAACAATTACTCCAAGATATCCACTCGGGCATATGCGGAAGCCACGCGGCGGCACGCACTCTTGTCGACAAAGCTTACAGGCAAGGATTTTTCTGGCTTACCGCGGTCTCCGACGCGGATAAAGTCGTAAGAACCTGCGAAGGCTGCCGCTTCTTTGCCCGACAAAGCCATGTCCCGCCCAGAGCTTCAAACAATCCCACTTTCCCGGCCGTTTGCGGTATGGGGCTGGACATGGTTGGCCCTTTCAAGAAAGCTCCAGGAGGTTTCACACACCTCTTCGTCGCAATCGACAAGTTCTCCAAGTGGATTGAAGCCAAGCTGGTTGCCACAATCACGCCGACAAAGCACGAGACTTTTCCTCAACATCGTGCACCGCTTCGGCGTCCCAAACGAATCATAACGATAACGGGACTCAATTCACGGGAGGCATCTTCAAGGAATTCTGCGAAGACTTCGGAATCAAAATCGCTACGCATCGTAGCTCACCCCAAAAGCAATGGGCAAGTCGAGCGAGCAAACGGAATGGTCCTTCAAGGCATCAAGGCTCGCGTCTTCGACCGGCTAAGCCCTTACGCCGGCAAGTGGGTCCAAGAACTTCCCTCGGTTCTATGGTCGCTGCGAACTACACCCGCGGGCCACGGGCCAAACTCCTTTCTTTCGGTCTATGGCGCGAAGCCATGTTGCCAAACGAGATGGAGTTTGAGTCCCTCCGGTCCGCAGCTTCAGCGATGAACGCTACGACATCGACCGAGTGGATGACCTCACCCGATTGGAAGAGGCCCGCGAGGCAGCCCTCATCCAATCGGCCAAATACCTTCAAGGGCTCGGAAGATACCACGGTCGCAACGTGCGAGCACGAGCTTTCATTGTTGGCGACCTGGTCCTACGCAAGTTCCGGACCACAAAAGACCGACACAAGTTATCTCCCTTATGGGAAGGACCCTATATAATCGCCGAAGTGACTCGCCCGGTGCTTACCGGCTAAAGCGCGAAGACGGGTCCATGGTGGAGAACTCCTGGAACATCGAGCATCTTCGGCGGTTTTACGCCTAATTTGGCTAAGGCCTCATGTTTTCCTTGACTACCAACCTCAAGCAAGATGACTTCTTGAGCTAGCGATGGGGCGATACACATATCAATAAAGCTCGAATTTTCCTCATCAAATTTTTGTGCACAATTTAGTTTATCATTGTTTAATGTCCTTCGACTCGAGCTCGGCGTCTAAGGACCGAGAGTTTTCCGATGACCTAATCGAGCCTAGGCTTGATGACAGCCGACGAAAACTACTTAAGAAATTTCACGCAAAGGCTCGAATCAAGGCATAGACATAAATAAACTAAAAATAGTCACAAAGATTTCACGAGTTTCACGTTACATGATATCTACAAAGCGAGTCAAAATACGTTCGAGTTTAAAATTGTTTACTACATCTAAAGAGATCTTCTTCGCCGCCTCCTGCGCCTCGCCGAGCATATCTAAGGCCTGCTCGTCGTTGTCCCCTCGCGAAGCCCTCCCGATTGAATGAATATCCACTCGGGGTAGAGGGACTTGGTCCGTGCAGAGCGCCAGACCAGCCCCCATGTTGGCCGCTTCGGTGATGTTCTTCGAATCGCTCGGGAGCCAGCGGAGCTTGTCGAAGATCTCGATTGGCCCCACGAGCGGCCCCAACTCCTTGATCAAACAAGGACGTTAAGATCAGCGTGGCGGCGTTAGCGACCTCTTCCCGGATCTCGTCGCTGGACTTGATCCGCCCAAGCAAGACGTCGTATTGGGCTCGGGTCTTCATCTTATAAGCTGCAAGGAGTCCTAGATCAGTCAAGGCACTCGGAAATAAAGCAGCACACGAGATTTGACTTCAAAGAAAGTTACCTTCAAATTCGGCCTCCATCTCGGCCTTGTCAAGGTTGGCCGCTTCCAGCTGGACTTGAAGCGAGTGGACCTCCGAAGAATTTTCTACAACGAAAGAAGGTTATCAATTGACAAGATCAACAAAAGAATCATGATAAAGCTGGGAGAGGCAGGTTTACTTCCGATTGATCCGCGGAGGTCGAGGTTCGCCTCCCGAAGCTCCGAGATCTCCCTCCTTAAAGCGGCCTCCCTTGAAGCGGCCTCCTCCCGAGTGACCTTCAGCTGTCGCTGAACGTCCTCCAAGGAGTTTAAGTGAGGCACCAACTTTTCCAAGCACCTCGGATTTTGCCATTGAGCGGCAATATTCTTTCGCATGCGAAAGCGAAGAATTATCGGCGAAGGATAACGAAGATATAATCAAAAAGAAAGATGAAGGCTTACGTTGAGCAGTCGGGTCGCCTCATTCAGGCTCTCGACGAGGGCATCCCTTTCGTCCTTTTCAGCTTGCCGATCGAGGATGATGCCCTGTCTCTCGCCTTCCGAGTCCCGCCACTCGATTCTGATCGGAGGAACCCAGGTCTCAACAGACTGTAGCCTGGGGATCTCTTCTACCGTGGCTGGCAAACAAGGAAGATCAATGAAGACATGAAGGACTCAAAATTGAAAGAACAAAGGGAAGTTTCAAGCAAGTCTCACCGGTTTGGTGGCTGCCGCCTAGGTGGGGCAGCGGGCTCTTTTCTTCTTCGGGCTCGCGCCGAGTGACCCTCGGGGGCTCGGGCCGCAGCCGTGGGCTCCCAGCCAGCCGACGGTTTCCGGTCGGGACACCCTAACCGCGCGTCGGGGCTCCTCCCTAGGGCGCTCCTTCGAGGAGAAGGATGCTTCTCCGGAATGCTCGCAGGGTTGCGGGCTCCGGGTTTTGGCTCGACGGCCTTGGCACTTCGGGAGCGGCGGCGGGGTCGGCCTTTCACCCCTCCGACGGGATCTATGTCCCGGGCCTCCGCACTGCGAACACAGCGAAGATAAAGAAAATTTTTCTGCGAAAGAGCTCAGGACTTTGGTTTCGGAGCTTACCTGGATGACCGGCGGATCTTCGGTGCGGTCCGCGGCGATCGCCTTAGAGGCGGGGTCTCGACCGGAGGAGCCGGGACGTCGTCATCCGAAACCTCTATTATCAGCCGCCTTTTACTTGCGCGCTTGTTCGAGTCCTCACTCGGCGCCGCTCGTTTCCCGACTGGATCGGCTTGGATCTTGATCCCGCCAGTTGGCTTCTTGACGGGACGACGTGGCGCGTCATCTTGAGCCACCTTATATGGCTTGGAGGTGATGGAAGCGTTTTCCTACAGAAAAGGGAAAGTGCAACATTAAACGACAAGACGTCAAGATCGAAAGATACTATGAAGCATCCAATCGGCTTACCGGAGGAGGAGGTCGATGGATGCTGAATGGGAGGACTGGTAGTATGAGGGCCCGCTCGACTGAGATCCCGGATGAGAAGAGCTTGTACATCCGGATCTTCAGGATCTCGTATGTGAGTGGATCCGGTCCTCCCGATTGGGGTCCGTTCCACCTTCATACTCGAAGGCGGCTTCGACCGCTCCTTGATCGGCGCCGGTCGGCACCTAATGAAGTGCCGAGTGATTTGTTCCCCACGAAGATTCCTCTTCTTCATCGCCAGGATCTTCGCGAGTAGATCGTTGGCTTCATCCCATTCTTGGGCTACCGAGACGGTGCTCCAAGATGGCTTGGGGACAGGAGGAAGACCGACAAAGGCGGAAGGCGGGTTCAAGATTGTTGATATAGAACCGGTTCGCATGCCAGCCTTTGTTGGAAGATTTCAAGGGGAGAGAGAAGTAGTCTTGGCGGAGGGATCCGCAAAGCGAAAGCCCGCCCCACCAACGACGCAAGGTTGATCCTTGTTCGGATGGGGTTTCGGTAGAACATACGACGAACAGATTGAAATGAGGAAGAATGCCAAGGAAGGCTTCACACACATGAATAAAGAGTGCTATGTGAAGCATCGAGTTGGGGTTCAGATGGTAGATGTGAAGGCCATAATAGTCCAAGAGCCCCCGAAAGAATTCGGAGGTGGGAAGACTGAATCCGCAATAGAAAAAGGAAGTAAAGACGACCAGCTCACCAGTGTTTGGGGTCGGGAAATCCTCCCCCGCCGCCGGGCGCCATCCCACAAGTTCCTTCGGCGGAAGTACGCCGTGCTTTACCATCTCCTTGAGGGTGTATTCCCTCACGTCCGAGGTGGCCCATTGGTCGAACGGAATCCTCCTCTCCTCTGCCATGAGAGCGAGGTTGTTGGGGAGCGGATCTGGCTGAAAAAGGTTAGATCTTGGGCGATGGATGCGGGAGTTTTGGCTGCAGAAGCTAGTTGTCACGGCAAGCGAGCTTCTTGGCGGATGGACTGGGGAGCGCGCAAGCCTAGGGTTCTCCGCGGTGAGCTGTTGAACAGTACCGTGAGAAGGGGAATCGTTTGGAAGGCGAAGAGGCGGGGACGACCTCGTGTCTTTATAAGAAAGATTTGAGGGTTGCGCTAGGTTTTCTGGTGAGTGGGCCGAGCCCATAAGAAAATCTACGGCCCAGCTAAGGTGTGGTCCGATACGTGTCCTTAGGGACTTAAGCGGATGAGCTTAAGCAGATTTGCCCTGGCAATATGCGCGTGTCCGAGTGCCCAATACCTTTAAAGATCCTTCCATACCGCGGTTTGTCTGACTTCATGAGAAGCTGACACGATGCAATTTGGAAGGTGACCAACAGCTGAGTTTTTATAGCTACCTTGGTGAACAAGGGCTTTGGTTTTTCGGCATTTGGTCGGGTAATCTTGCCGATGCTGCTTATTTTCCACCTTGGTGAAGATCTTTATAAGATTGAGACCAGTATTATGGCAAAAGCTATTTAATAACTTGGTCATATTTTTCATATGATTGAAAGAACTTGTTTTCCCATGAGGGACGAATGAAATATTTATTCGGGATTACTCGGGCGAATCCACTCGGTTGAGCAAGAGTTTACCGAGTGCTTTTTACCCATGAGGGATGATTGAATTATTTGTTCGAGATGACTCGGGCAAATTCACTCGGTTGAGTATGAACTTGCTGAGTAATGAGATTTCTATGATTGCTTTAGCATGAGCTAGGCATCTACATGAGAATAATTTTTTATAGTTCTTGACTATATGCTTAGTCTATTTTTGACTAACCACATAGTCGGGGCTACACCTATAATTAGGTGCATCGGAGATGCACCTAGGTATTTATTTTTTGAGAATTTTTATGTATATTTTTCCAGCCCTTCACAGTCTTTGGAGCCACTCGGGAAGATTCAGGCAGGGATGATTGCATCACTCGGCACCAAAAGCACTCGGTCAAAGAGATTTTTTGGTTGAGTGCTGCTTTGGTCTGAAGCTGAGTTGTCTCGTCGACTGAAAAGGACTCGGGGCTACTGTGGAGATTGTGGCAATCGGGTATCCACATGGCAAGCTTATCCGACTGGAGGTAGGGATAGATTGCGCCGCTATATCTGTAAGCCGAACTTGACTTAGGTGTTACGGTTGCCGATAGAGATAAGGCAATCGGCCTATAGTCACGGTTTGGTAAGATTGAGGAAACCGTCTTAGAGTAAGATAGGGTTTCCGACTTGTAAACCCTTCCTCCCAAGACTATATAAGGGGGGTAAGGGGCGTCCGTTGAGAGATATCTGAGACTTGATCAGAGATTAGATTCTAGATACAACTTCATAAGCGAGAGCTTTAGATCACGAGATCAATAAAGACACTCGGCGGATCGAATCCACCGAAACAGGAGTAGGGTATTACCTCACGAGAGGGCCTGAACCTGTCTAAATCTTCTTCTTCTTCTAACCCATCGTGCTTGGCGATCTTGACTGCGACCCCAGAAAATATATTGCCGAAACCAAGTTTCGACATAAAGTGCTCACTAGTTTTATCTTTCCTAGGGTTATCAAGGATCATAATAATACAAGTAATAGGGCTATAACAAGGAGAATTGGTAAGGCTAAATAAAACAGTGATAGACACGGGAATTTAATAAAGCTAAATGCAATAATTTAAATAAACATAATTTTGTAAACTAGGATAGCAATATGATCAAAATGACATGACTTGCCTTGCTCCTTTGAACAAATCTTCTGGACTCTTTTCCTCGCGAGCGCGACCTCCGAAACGACGAAGTCTACACGCTGACACGCAAAACAAGCAAAAACCCTAATAAAAATCAAATAAACAATACAAGAAAAGTAAACAAACATGTAGAGCTCAATTTTTAGATGAATTTTACAATTCGAATGGCCCAATTCGGAGTTTGTATGGATTAGATATGAATTTTAGAAGTTTTGGACCATTTAAATGGATTCTGAAAATTAAATTGATTTATTACGTAATTTTTAATTATTTTTGGAAGGAAAAGAGCAGGATGACGATACCTGGCAAGGATGGCAGAGGGGCGGCTCACCATGCGCTCAACAGCGAGAAGAGACGGCTCGGGCGCATGACGGCAAATGGAGGGAAGGCCGACGCACGGGTGCCGACACGGGGGACGAGGACAAAAACAACTGGGAACAGTGAGAGGACGACGACGGCAGCCGGCAGCCGCACGGTGGTGAGGACGGTGTGGAACACGCTGCCGCGTTGCCGTTAACGGAGACAACGAGGCCACGGGGCGACGTGCCGGCAAGGAAGAATGGCTTGCCGAAGATGGTACCGGCGAGGACAATCACGGGACGGTGGCAACAAATGGCAAACCAAGTGGAGGCCGGCAAAGGAGACGACGCCACGATGCCGGGGAAGGATATGACGACGTCGGATAATACTCCGGCAAGACGGCACGCGCTGCTGGAGTGACGCCGGCGAGGCCGATGGAGAGGCACCACGGGCAGCGGGGTTTCGGTGTATTCCGGGCGAAAACGAAGCCGAGGTGGAGGGCGATGCTGCAATGCCGTAGGTGGCGATGGCGTAGCCAACCGGCGCACGGGCGAGGAGGAAAGGCCGACCGGAGTTGCGCCGCTGAGGTGGATAGACTGGAGGAAAGGCGGTCTCCGGGCGAAACGGAGGCGAGGCCGGGGAAGAGGAGGTGGTTGAGAGGGCGATGGAGGTGGTGGCAAGGTCTGGTGCTGCTCTGCTCGACAGAGAGGGACGGCCGAAGTTCGCCGGTGCCGAGGAGAGAGGAAGCTGAGCGGAGGGATGGAGGGAGAGCAAGGGAGCTCGAGGTGGTGTGAGGAGGGGGGGGCTCCCTTTTATAGGCCGGGGAGGGAGGGGAAGGGTGCCATGGAGGGGAATGGCGGGGTCGGCCGGAAGAGGAGGAGGTTGGCCGGCCATGGTGGTGCTCAACCATTGAAGAACGAAATCAAAATCCACCACAAATTATTGCGGGAATGGGTGGGGAATTATGGGGGAAGTGGAGAGGAAGAGGTGAGGATTAATTCCCCTCAATTAATTTTGGATTTGAGCAAGTCGATTCAACGGGATTTGAGAAGGGAGGAAAGATATTGCTGTTCGGATGAATAGTACACGCAAATGGAGGAGGAAGACGATATCAGAGAGCAGGGACGCAAACCAGACTTTTCCTTCCAAACTTCCTTAAATTTTTATCTATACTTTCAATGCTCAAATAATTCCAATAAAAATCCTAAAATTAGATTAACACTCAAATTATTTAATAAAAATTCAACCAGATTATTTAATTATTAATTAATTTATTTAATTAGTTACTTAAATGTTCTTTGTATTATTAAAATTATTTCTAGAGCTTCAAAATTTCACGAAAAATTTAGGAGAGTACTTTAGGGCATGGAGAATATTTAAAAAATATTTCCAGCCATTATTTTTAAAGGAAATTTTTATTTCCTTAATACTTTCACTTGATTAATATGCTTTTCATTTTATTTAATTTCTAGAAAATGAATTATTTAATGACTTCTAATCCCGAACGAAAATCGGGGCGTGACATGAACTGGCTACAACGATCAGATACTATCTTCTTAGGTACACCATGAAGACACACAATCCTTGCAAGGTACAATTCTGCTAACCTTCTGCCCGTATAGGTGCTAAGCACTAGGATAAAATAAGCCACTTTAGTGAGGCGGTCGATTATAACCTAGACAGAATCGTGTCCTGATGATGTCTGGGGTAAACAGGTGAAGAAATCCATCCCGATTTCCTCCCACTTCCATTCTGAAATTTGAAGTGGCTGTTGAAGGGTTACGGGGAAGCTACGCTAGCCGAAAACAAAAACTTTTCTACTGCGCAAACCAGGAACACTTGCAAGTAAGGGCCGATAGATCGTTACCGATTGGAGTAAGCAGCGGAAATAGCCAATCAGGGCTATCCGATCTGGAACTGTGCTGGCCAATGACAACCGATTCCCGAAAGCCGACAGCCGATTCCTGGGGACAGCCGATTCACCAATCAGCCGATTCGCGGATGTAGCCGATTCGCCGAGTCGTCTGACCGCGTTCTCGCGCCTCGCTCCGATGCGCTCGACCACAGCCGATCTACTGCAGCCGCCTTGCTCCGAAGTACCACAACCGATGAACAGCACGCAACGTAGCAGGGCCTCTACCGGTATCCACACGTTCGGGGACAGAACGCCGAACACCCGTGTGCTAGCACGCGATGCAAGGCTAGGGTTTGGCTCGAAAGTGGGGAGGGTTTCCGTGGAGATTGATCTCGGCGACTTCTGTTGCGGATTCGGTTCAAAGCGATACCGCAACTCTCCACCCCTCGCTCATTTATATAGGGTTGGTCGACTGGGACTAGTGGCCGATCAGGACTCTATTTTAAATCGGATCCTATCCGAATCTCACAGAGTTGGCCGCCCATACGTCGTAAGCCCATAGGACTCTATCCGATCGGATCCCTATCCGATTGAGCCGTATCCGAGTCCAACTCGAATATCTATTCTATCCCCTTAAGCGTGTGACCCTGTAGGTTCAGGTATACTTGGTTTCGGCTATAGTCTAACTTAGCCGATCGTCGGCTCGAGTCCAACTCAGCCGACCTGATGTGACCTCGACTCCTTGGCTTGCGCAATGGATCCACTATTGTCACAATAGAGAGACATTGGACCAGTCGTACTAGTCATCACACCAAGCTCAGAAACCAATTTCTTGATCCAAACAGCCTCCTTTGCAGCCTTCCGAAGAAAGTAATGTACTCAAACCTCCGTTGTAGAATCAGCAACGTATCCCGCTTGGAACTCTTCCACATTGACTGCGCTCCGTTCAGGCGAACACGAACCCAGATTGCGATCTATAATCATCCTTGTCCGTTTGGAAGCTAGCATCGGTGTAACCACTTACAACGAGCTCTTCTTCACCTCCATAGACTAGGAACATATCCTTAGTTCTTCTCAAGTACTTAAGGATATTCTTTACACGCAATCCGTGACATTCACCTGGATCTCGATCGGTATCTCGCTCATAGCACTCAAAGCGTACAAGACATCGGGCGTGTACAAAGCATGGCATACATGATGGATCCAATTGCCGAAGCATATGGAACCATACCCATCTTATTCCGCTCATCATGTGTCCGAGGACACCGATTCTTGCTAAGATTAATGCCATGTGACATGGGCAAGAAACCTTTCTTGGAATCATACATGTTGAACCTTTTCAACACCTTGTCAATGTATGTACTTTGGCTTAATCCAATTAGCCTCTTGGATCTATCTCTATAGATCCGAATGCCTAATATGTATGCTGCCTCCCTAAGTCTTTCATGGAAAAACTATTTTTCAATGGAGACTTGACGGATTCTAGCATAGGGATATCATTTCCAATCAACAATATGTCATCCACATATAAGATTAAAAATACAATTGCGCTCCCACCGACCTTTTTGTAAACATAGGCCTCTTCTTCCTTTTGAAGAAACCAAACCCCTTGATTACTTCATCAAAACGAATATTCCAACTCCGAGATGCTTGCTTCAATCCATAAATGGATTTCGTAGCTTGCATATCTTTCCAGTGATTCGGATCGACAAAACCCCGAGGTTGTATCATGTATACATCCTCGCTTAGGTTTCCATTTAGGAAAGCCGTTTTGACATCCATCTACCATATCTCATAATCGAAATATGCAGCAATCGCTAGGATAATCCGAATAGATTTAAGCATTGCGACGGGCGAGAAGGTTTCATCATAATCAACTCCTTGAATCTGTTTAAAACCTTTCGCCACCAATCGCGCCTTATAGATGTGAACATTTCCATCCATATCGGCCTTTTTCTTAAAAACCCATTTACACTCAATGGTTTTGACACCATCAGGTGGATCAACCAAGTTCCAAACTTGATTGTCGTACATGGATTCTATTTCGGATTTCATGGCTCCAAGCCACTTGTTGGAATCGGGTCCCACCATCGCTTCCTCATAGGTCTTAGGTTCATCGTTGTCCAACAACAATATATCACGTTGTTCCGCACCTGTGTACCTGTCAGGTGCACGACGTGATCTTTCAGACCTTCGTGGGGCTGGTGTATCTACAACTGGTGGCGCAACACTTTGCTCCTCCCGTTGTGGTTCCGTGGTCGCCGAAACGTTTTCGGTGTTTCTTGAACATCTTCAAGATGCACCCTGCTCCCACTAACTCTTCTTGAAAGAAACTCTTTCTCCAAGAAGACACCGTGTCGGCGACAAACACTTTGCCTTGTTCCCGATTATAAATGTAATATCCCTTAGTTTCCTTAGGATATCCCACAAAGAAGCACTTGTCGATTTGGGTGTGAGCTTGTCGATCGTAAACGTTTTACATAAGCCTCACATCCCCAAATTTTGAGAAAAGACAAACTAAGGGGGTTGCCCTGTCCATATCTCATATGGTGTCTTTTCAACCGACTTAGATGGAACTCTATTTAGTGTGAGCGCAATGTTTCAAGAGCATATCCCTAGAAGGATAACGGAAGATCACTTTGGCTCATCATCGACCGCACCATGTCCAACAAGGTGCGATTTCTCCATTCGGACACCCCATTCCATTGTGGAGTTCTGGCGGAGTCAACGTGTGGAACAATTCCACAATCTTTCGATGATTACCAAACTCTTGGCTCAAGTATTCTCCTCCACGATCGATTGTAGAAATTTGATTGTTTTCCGTAAATGATTCTCGTACTTCATTCTGGAATTCTTTGAACTTTTCAAAGGATTCAGACTTATGCCTCATTAAGTAGATATAACCATATCTACTAAAGTCATCGGTAAAGGTAATGAAGTACGATAACCACCTCGACCATTGAGCTCATTGGTCCACATACATCGATGTACGAGTGCCAATAAGTCACTTGCTCTCTCACTATGTCCCGTGAAAGGTGACTTTGTCATCTTACCAAGTAAACAAGACTCACATGTCTCAAATGATTCAAAATCAAAAGAGTGAAGCAATCCATCCTTATGGAGCTTCTCCATGCGTTTCTTATTTATATGGCCTAAGCGACAATGCCGGATAAACGTGGGGTTTATATCATTAGAGAGTTGCCTTTCGTATTAATGTTATAGATGGGAGACGCTTCAAGATTCAAAACGTACAATCCATTCACCAATGGACCATGAAAATAGAACATATGTCCGAGATATATTGAACAACCATTGTTCATTGATCTAAAATCATATCCTTCCGCTTGCAAACATGAAGCGAAATAACGTTTTAACATAGTGTTGGAACACAATAACAATTATTCAATTCCAAAACTAATCCCGAAGGTAGATGAAGTGGTATCGTCCGACAAGAACGTAGCAACGCTTGCTCCATTGCCGACACGCAGAGTTCACCTCGCCCCTTCTCAATCCTCTACTTCTTCTCATTCCCGCAACGACTTGCAAATATGAGCTACGATCCGGTATCAAATACCCAAGAGTCGTAGGTGAAGTAGCAAGATTAATGTCTATAACATTAATACCGAGCGTAAGTCGTACTTTGCTTCTTTTTGAGATCCTCCATGTACTTCTTGCGTTCCTCTTCCAAAGGCTCGTCTCCTTGCAATAGAAGCAAACGGCATCCGATGCCGCCGACCCTTCTTGCCCTTCTTTGCATTGGAGGCACTCGCGATCTCATCGGGAGTTAACTTCCTCTTGGTGCAAAGTTTCTTGACAGTGGTTTGCGCTTAGCCTTCGCATCATCATCACATGATGACCATTCTTCTAGATACTCTCCTCACTGTCTTTAGCATCCCATGCAATTCAGCCAAGGTTATATCCATATTGTTCATGTGATAATTCAATATGAATGGCTCGAAGCTCGGAGGGAACGACCGGAGAATCACATCGCAGCCAACTCTTGGCTAAGGGGAAACCTAGTTTTCCGGACTCTCAATATAGCCAATCATCTTTATCACATGCGGATCGACGGGATTCCCCTCAACAAGCTCGCACGCAAACAAGGACTTTGAGGTGTTGAACCTCTCGGCCCGAGCTTGGTTCTCAAACATACCACGCAGCCCCCGAATAATAGTGTGAGCATCGCTGCTCTCATATTGCTCCGAAGCTCGGGGACATTGTAGCTAGCATGAGACAGCTTATGTCTAGGGCATCATTAGTGTGCTTCTCGTAAGTTCTCCGTGCGTTGCGGTGGCATTATTAGGCAAATCCTCCGGATAAGGTACTTCAAGAACGTACTCCTTACGCTCTTGCTTGAGAACAATTCTCAAGTTGCGATACCAATCCATAAAGTTTGTTCCGTTTAATTTTTCCTTTTCGAGAATAGATCGCAAATTAAAGGTACTGGGTGTAGTTTTAGCCGCCATTTATTCTACAACGAAAAAAGCAAAGTTTAGCACAATGTTTATGCTATGTCTTTTGTTAAACTATTTAACATAAGACTCCCATTACGTATTTTCCACCTTTCCTTTAGGTTACGTATTGGGTCAAGATCCACATGTTAGTTAATTTTCTAGTGAGCTTTGGCATCACCGCTAGAAAATTAGTAACATCGGTAAGCAACTCCTTGCTAATCACATCTCTATGTGACTCTTGTTGTTGGTGTGGCGTCTTCATGCCCCGGCGCCAACCTATGCCCCAAGACCCAAAACTATTTTGATAGCCTTGTTAAGTAAACCAAATGCTCCCGTATGTATATGTCGACATATACCCCCTCGTGTTATGATAGAGAATAGCACTCTGCTTTGGCGACCCACCATTGACGAGCATAACGGTGATGGGTGCAACATTTGGAAGGGCATCATTACTACTTAATTTTGCGAGGGATGCTATCCTATCAAACAAACATATCACATATATGAAAGCAGGTAGAATAGCATATTATGAAATAGTATGGCCCCCTTCACATGGTGATCTCCATCTCCATGCCGGCGCTGAGGATCTCCATCTTCGACACCATCTTCTAATGTGCATGATGCTTGATTTCTTCAAACTAAGCTACTACTATAGAAGCTCTAATTGAAGATTACATCGACTCGTAGGTCGTGAAAGAATTTTACAAGCATTGCACGTATGAAAGAATATTACAGGGATTGCACATATGAAAGAATATTACACTCATCACATGCATCTCATACATACAATAGGGCCATACCATCTCAAAGTATTCTATGCAAAAACAAGTTAGGCGTAGAAAACGTTTTCTACCTATCGCAGAGAAATGACATCGAGACGACCTATAAGGGGGACACACACGGCGGTCCCGCTCGTGGGCTTCCGGGCAGCGCCCGGAACACCACACGAAATCCATAGATCCAATCAATGAAATCGCTTAAGGAAACCATGTCGGCATAATCATATTGTGCCATCCCGATACACTATTAAGGGAGATGGTTTGCGTAGGCGCGAGGCAGCTAACAAGATCGGACTACGAGATAGCTTCGGCATAATCACATTATACCATTCCGATACGCTATCAAGGAATGCTATCTCGAAGCCGACTCAAACCGAGTTCTATGGATATTGCTTCGACATAATCACATTACGCCGTTCCGATACACTATCAAGGAACGAAATTACCATCAACTCTCCTCAACAGATCCCGTAAAACCGATTGATCTAATCAACCCGTGCACAAAACTTGTTCCAGATCCAATGTAAAACCCGAACTAAGCAAGATTAGCTCTGATACCACTGAAGGGTTACGCGGAAGCTACGCTAGCCGAAAACAAAAACTTTTCTACTACGCAAACCAGGAACACTTGCAAGTAAGCACCGATAGATCGTTACCGATTGGAGTAAGCAGTGGAAACAGCCAATCAGGGCTATCCGATCTGGAACTGAGCTGGCCGATGACAATCGATTCCCGGAAGCCGACAGCCGATTCCTGGGGACAGTCGATTCACCAATCAGCCGATTCGCGGATGTAGCCAATTCGCCGAGTCGTCTGACCGTGTTCTCGCGCCTTGCTCCGATGCGCTCGACCACAGCCGATCTGCCGCAGCACCCTTGCTCCGAAGTACCACAGCTGATGAACAGCGCACAATGTAGCAGCGCCTCTACCGGTATCCACACGTCCGGGGACAGAACGCCGAACACCCGTGTGCTAGCACGCGATGCAAGGCTAGGGTTTGGCTCGAAAGTGGGGAGGGTTTCCGTGGAGATTGATCTCGGCGACTTCTGTTGCGGATTCGGTTCAAAGCGATACCGCAACTCTCCACCCCTCGCCCCTTTATATAGAGTTGGCCGACTGGGACTAGTGGCCGATCAGGACTCTATTTTAAATCGGATCTCATCCGTATCTCATAGAGTTGGCCGCCCATACGTCGTAAGCCCATAGGACTCTATCCGATCGGATCCCTATCCGATCGAGCCGTATCCGAGTCCAACTCGAATATCTATTCTATACCCTTAAGCGTGCGACCCGTAGGTTCGGTATACTTGGTTTCGGCTATAGTCTAACTTAGCCGATCGTCGGCTCGAGTCCAACTCAGCCGGCTGTCAAAGCGGCGCCTAGCAGCACATATTGACACCATAGTATACAAGAATATAATATCGGCTCGAACCTGTAATGTGTACACAAATCCGTTTGCCTCACGATACCAATTAAGCTATAGGCAAGATGCGTGCCATCCCTTCAATAGCTTAACCATTCACTCAAACCGTATTGGATTATCCGTCCGTTGATTGACTACTCAATCAACTTAGCATGGCCATGCATTTCCATAATCCATTACCTCGAGGGGCCCAGAGATATCTCTCCAAAGGAGGGGCAAATTCCATCTTGATCACTAACATCCCACTCCATGTTTCATAGCAAACCCGAAAACTACCTTTATAACTACCCAGTTACGGAATAGCGTTTTGGTAGTCCCAAAGTAGGCTACTACACATGTTGGAATCCATGGTGATCTCAGGTCTAAGGACTTTGTACCAACACTACCTGAGACCAAGTAATGACATATTAATTTCTGTAGTGTCTCATGGTGGGTCTATCCAACAATGTGTTCTCTAACACATGTGTCCATGTTTATCGATTTGGTATCTCCACACCCATGATCTACGAGACATGATCATCAATCAATAAACATGCCGATCTTAGAATCATATTAGTTCCAATAATATGATTATGATCAGAGATCATTTAGAAATAGATTCATACATATTGAGTCTCATAAATAAGTCACGTACTTATTGATCAATACAAGATGTCTATTTCATGGAACTGAATAACACTTTATTCATTTGTACATAAACATTGACAATGATATCCAACATCTCCATTTTGCCTCTAGGGCATATCACTAACAGTTGTAATAATCCAGCAGTCCTCTGGTGTTTTGCCTTTACTCGCTGGCATACGTCGCATAGTGCCATGAACTCTGCTATTTCTCTTTTCATGCTAACCCACCAGAACTTCTCCTTGAGATCCTGGTACATTTTGGTACTTCCCGGATGGATAGAGTACTGACTCTGATGTGCTTCAGTAAGGATTAACTTTCTCAATTCCTTATCTTCTTGCACACATATCCTCTTGCCCATCCATATGGTTCCATGCTCATCTTCCGTGAAGTCACGAGCTTTTCCGACTCTCATATTCTTCTTAAGCTCAGCTATGTCCGGATCCGAGGCTTGAGCTATGCGAATTTGATCTATGAGTGTGGGTTGGACCTCAAGAGCGGCCACAAATCCGAGTTCAACAATTTCCAGGTTTAGGCGCTCTAGATCTTGTAGTAACTGTTCACATCTCTCTTCAATGTGAATAGAGTTGCAATAACTATTTCGGCTCAGGGCATCAGCTACCACGTTAGCTTTGCCGGGATGGTAGTGTATACTGAGATCATAATCCTTGATCAACTCCAACCATCGTCGCTGACGGAGGTTCAAATCCGGTTGGGTGAAGATGTATTTTAGGCTCTTATGATCCATATATATTTCACAGCGATTACCGACGAGGTAATGTCGCCATATTTTCAGAGCATGGACGACTGCTGCTAGCTCCAAGTCATGTGTTGGGTAATTAGACTCATGAGGTCTCAATTGGCGGGAAGCATACGCGACCACCTTTCCATCTTGCATCAACACACAGCCTAACCCCTCATGAGATGCGTCGCAATAGACTTGGAAATCCTTGGTTTGATCTGGCAAGATCAACATGGGTGCGGACACCAGTTTTTTCTTGAGTGTTTCAAAACTCTGGTTGCACTCGACAGTCCATATAAACTTTTCATCCTTCTTTAACAACTGCGTCAAAGGCTTGGCAATTCTGGAGAAATTTTTGATGAACCGACGATAATAACCCGCAAGTCCTAGAAAACTTCTGACCTGGGTGACAGTTTTAGGTGGAGTCCATTTGATCACAGCTTCTACATTGGAAGGGTCCACTGCGACTCCTTGGGCATTCACGATATGGCCGAGGAATTGCACTTCCTTCAACCAGAAAGCACATTTGCTAAACTTAGCATAGAGCTGGTGGTCTCTTAACTTTTCAAGTACCAACCGGAGATGATGCTCATGTTCCTCTTCCGACTGCGAATAGATCAAGATGTCGTCGATGAACACCACGACGAACTTGTCTAGGAATTCCATGAACACTTTGTTCATCAAATTCATGAAAAAGGCTGGGGCATTTGTAAGTCCGAAGGACATGACCGTGCACTCGTACAGACCGTACCGAGTGACGAAGGCAATCTTGGGAATATCTTCTTCTCGGATTCTTAGCTGATGATAGCCTGACCACAGGACTATCTTGGAGAACACCTTTGCTCCCTTTAATTGATCGAACAGGTCTTCAATCCTAGGGAGAGGGTATTTATTCTTAATAGTGACCTCGTTGAGTGCGCGATAGTCGACGTACATCCTTTTGGTCTTATCCTTTTTCTCCACAAAAATGACTGCGCACCCTGGGCGATGTGCTCGGGTGGATATAACCTTTCAGAATCGTTCATCTACTTGCTTCTTGACCTCTCGCCAACTCATTGGCTCCCATTCTATAGGGTCTCTTGTGGATCGGAGCGTGCGGGGACTAGGTCAATCCGAAACTCTATTTCTCTTTCGGTGGCATTGTGGTTAGGTCTTTCGGGAAGACTTCCGGGTACTCACAAACCACAGGAATATCTTCTAACTGCGCCCAGTCCTTTCCTTTCTCTTCGGGCTTCTCCTTAGCGGAGATCCGATTCAGACTTGCTACTATCCTCAGTGGTTTAGGGGAGCGGTAAATTACTTTCTTCCCTCATCATTGGTTAAAGAGATCGTGCGGCTTGCGCAATCGATCAGACCTTTATGACGGGTTAACCAGTCCATCCCAAGGATGACATCCAGGCCTTTTGATTCTAGAAGGATAAGATTGGCTAGAAAGGGGAATCCTTGGATTTTTATTGCCACTGAAGGGCAAAAGTGGGCGGTGTTCAAATGGTCCCCGGGTGTTTGGACCCGCATGGGTATCTTAAGTTTTAACACCGACAACCATGTTTTCCCACAAACGCTTTTAATATGAAAGAATGGGTTGCACCCGAATCAAACAGGACTGATGCATTAAAGGAGTTCACAGGGAACATACCTAGTATGGCATCCGGTGCGTCCTGTGCCTCCTCTGCTGAAGCATGATTCACTCTTGCTTGGATAAACCTGGGTGCGCGTTTTGGTCTTGGACACTTGTCTGCGAAATGTCCAGGTTCTCCACAGTTGAAACAGTTACCCGGTTTGAATCCCGAGTCCTTCTTTGGTGGCATTGGCTTGCACTACGGTGGCGGCTGCGCTGTTGGCGAACGCGGGGCCGGATTTCGCTGCGGCTGTCCGGGACGGCTTTCGCTGGGTTGGAAATTCCCAGGATGGTACGGGCGATGCTGACGAACGATCATAGTGGTAGGTCCATTCTGACCACCCGGAGTGAAACGCGACCGCTGGGAATTCCCTTGCTGAGGTTGTTGCCTAAACTGGGTAGCCTTCCGTTTTCTGTGAATTTTATTGTGTTGGTCTTCTTGACGGATGGCTTTGTCAACCAACTTCTCGAAGTCGGCATATTCACCGGAGACGAGTTTGTCCGTCAACTCATCGTCCAGCTCGGCCAAGAACTTCTCTTGACGCTCGGCGTCAGTACGTACGTCTTCTGCAGCATATCGCGCTAAGCGATTAAATTCGTGCAGATACTCGGTGACGGTTCGAGTGCCTTGCTCCAAGGATCCAAACTCCCTCTTTTTCTGGGCTACTATCTCTCCGGGGATGTGAGCCTTCCGGAATTGGTGGCAAAACTCTGCCCAAGTAACTGCGGGTGCGTCCGCCCGACGGGTGACCAAGAAATTGTCCCACCAGGCTGAGGCGGGACCTTGGAGTTGGTGAGTGGCGAAAGACACCCTTTCTTGGTCTGTGCACTGGAGAAGGTCCAACTTCTTTTCTATGGCTATGATCCAGTCATTAGCCTCCATTGGGTTGGTGGTGCTGGAGAAAGTTGGGGGTCGGACTCGAAGAAATTCTGACAGCGTGTTTTGTGGGGGAGGTGGTGGTGCGAAATGGTCGTGCTGATGTTGGTTCTACTGTTGAAACTGTTACATCATTTGCAACTGCATCTACTGATGCTACTGTTGCATTTGCCGCATCATTGCAGCCATCATCTGGGTCTGGTTGGCTAGGACTTGTGCCAAAGTGATGTTCTCAGGGGGAGGAGGTGGGTTGTTGGCATTAGCACGGGTGTTGTTCTCAGGTGACTCAGTGCTATTGCTGCCATTCCTGGTGTTCAGCATCTGAAGAAACGGAACACACAAGGCGGGAAGAAGGAGTAAAACAGATTGAACAGAGAAGTTGATCTTTATTACTTGTTTTGATCTGTTCTTGACTTAAAACACTTAAAACGCACCCAACATCCTTAATTGGGCAACCCATATCCACCCTTGATACAGGTTGACCACTACCCACAGCACTCCTAACACGCAGCAACTAAGCAAACAAAAAAACTAGGAAAACGGTAAACTAAGGGTGGCGACGCTCTAAGGGTCGGAACGGCTTCCACGGTCGGAGGAGTCGAAACCACTTCCAAGGGAGTTCCCGCCTTCCTTTTCCTTCGAGCGGCTTCGAGAGCTTGCTAACTCGTCTTTCCATCTGGGGCTCTTGGAGCTGCCGCTGCTACTACCCTTGCTGCTACTAGACACCGAGATCCATCCTCCTCCTCTGCTTGGGGCAGGGACCAGAGCAAGAGCAGGATCTGGCACTGGGACGGGGACTCGGGAAGGTGGCGGTGCAGGAGGTGGAACCCTGGGCGCCAGCTGCATCCCTACCGGAGCCTTGGTGTTCTTCCGTGGCGTGATCCTTATCCGAAGGATGTTGGGAGGTGGAAGCCCCTTCAGACTGGCGATCTCTCTCTTGAGTCGATCCACCTCATCCTTCAAACTCTTGATCTTTAAGATCTTCTGGTCATTCAGAGCCTTTGCCGCCATGTGAAGCTCTGCATGCATCTTATCCAGCCCTTCAATCACCGTCCTCATGTGGGAGAAGGTGGTATCGTTCTCCCCTTCAGCAGATTGGAAGGTGTTGATTGCTGATGAAGTTCCCCTCCGAGGATGGTACCGGTAGGCAGAGTGGCGGAGATGGTAGTCATGCATCTCCCTCATCCGAGCCAGCATTAGATAAGCCGCCTCTTGGCAGGCATGCTCATCTGTTCCTCCTGACGCCGTGACCACCATGTTTGGGATGTTGGTGCCGATGAACCCATGCACCTCCAGGCGGACTTGGTGAGGCAACTCACTGCCGAACGGTGAGACGACAGTGTACTCAGGTGCATCGGGATAGCCCACTGCCAAGGCCATCCTCGCCAGCTCCACGACGAAACCTTTCAGACCCTGACCGTTGTGGGTGACTGGACGGCCTGCCATCTAGAGAAGACAAGGTAGGGGATCAATGCATGCTCAAACCCAAGTTAGACAAATGATAAAGGACTCAAGTAAAGTAAACGAGAAAAAGAGGATTTTTGCAAAACATTTTTATGAAACTAATTAAAACCTCCTAAGGACATCCCTTAGATGATGCTGAAAAAATAGATGCTTAGTTATAATATAAAATTGGCGACCATTCCCTCCTATCTCGAGTTAGGACTTTGATCCCTTAGAAAATCCCAACTTGGCGGCGGAATAAGAGATCAAATGACTTTTCCAAATTTTAACTCTAGAATCCTATCACTTGGACTTGATCAAGTTTTCCAAAATGCTTTGAGAGAAACTTAAAATTTTTCCCAATCACGAGGAAACAAGACCCATTTTCCCAAAACTATTTTTAAAAGCCAGGGCTTATGCATATGAAAAGATTCAGAGGGCTCCAAGGGTTTTTCCATTTGGCTTTTCCTACGGTCTGGAAATTGGCTCTGATACCAACTTGTCATGCCCAGAAATTCAGACCCGAATTTCTGAAGCTATATGTGTATTAAAATCCTTGCCAGGACCAGCCAGGGTACACATATGACAATTGATGATATTACAGTTCCACGTCTTAGAAACAATACAAAAAGATTACAAAAGAGCAGCGGAAAAAGAAAAAAGGGCCTAAGCCTAAGCTTGACGCTGGCCACGCGGCTTCGACCACTCCACAGGCAGCTTCCAGAGTGTAGGACAAGCCTACTCCAAATCGTCTTCGTCTTCAACCTCTGGCTCAGGTTCTGGTGAAGGGGCAAGGATGAGTACTTCCACGTACTCAACAAGTCATGCCGGAAGAGGAGAAGAATGAATGCAGGGGAGACAAAGGTCTGGCTAAGGTTTGCTTTTGCGCAAATGGCAGGGGTTTTTCCAAACAATACGAATTTAGAACACAATCAAAACAACAGTAAAATGAGTAATTAAAGTATTTTGAATCCAACACTGTCCAACGTTATCCCCACGTTGCGACAGGCCCAAACCATCCACCTATACTAGTCATGTTCCAAAACTTAGGGTGTAAAAGTGTGAGACTAATCATGGAGAGCTCGGTCGCTCGCCCCATCACCGCGGGCACGGCTATTCGAATATATTTACTCTGATCAGAGGTGTACAACTGTACCCACAAGACACAGCCCCAGAACACGGTTTCCCGTGCGCCGGGATACCACCGCGGTACCCCGGAAAGGTAATTGTGATAGGACCATTCGTATAACCCCCCTCTAACCAAGCGAACCCCACCAAGGTTTCGCCCCCACTCCTGGACCCTGGGAGTGGGCAGCCCCCCCCCGAGTGCCTCGGTGAATCCGGCAGCCCAACAACCCTTATAACGGGGCGGACTGAAACTCCATCCCGCTCACCCTTGCCGATGGGTTCGTCAGCTAGGAGAGGCTACACTACGGGACCTACCTTACCCATTTCGGCTTGTGGGTTGCACGGTCATTCTCCCGAGGGGTCCCGTGAACGGTCCTTAATTGCTATGGGCGCCGCTAACCAAAACCATAGCGTCCACAACCCACCATTTGTCATATTTAGTTATTAGTCCGGTTCACCTAGAACTAATTATTAATCCTTCGAATCGAAGTCCGGAGAGATACATTAAGTGAGAAAATGACCCAATTAGTGAGCTAGTGAAACTAAGCCGGCTAAGCATAACCTAGTTCTGAATCTAATCACATTATTTTCCCAAGTTTGATCAAAGGGTCTGGGGTGTCAAACCTAAGGCATAAACTAAGCATAAGGTGTATTATTTCTCATTAAATGACAATATAAAATACATGCAATTTCATGGAGTAAAACAGGTGTTTTAGCAAAATGGGAGCAATACGATCAATAATATAGCATGACTTGCCTTGCTCTTCGGCTTGGGGGACTTCCGCGATGACTTCAAAGTAAACTGGGACGGAGGGACTACCGGGATCTACACGGCAAACAAGCACTTCAACAAAACAGGCTAAAAAGCTACTAAAACAGAGAACAAAACCATTTTTAATGGATTCTTGGCATTTTTATGAATTTAATGAAATTTGAATGGGCTAAAACGGAGGTCGGATTGAAAAGATATGATTTTTAGAAGATTATCTGTGTTTTTACTAAAACAGGAAAATCCTTAATAATTTATTGCGCAATAAATCCTGGAATTGCGTCAGCGCTAGGGCTGACGTCAGCGATGGTGTCATCGGCCATGGGAGCACCGGTCCACGGTGGACCGGGTCCACGGTGCACCACGTGGCACACACGTGGTGCCGACGCGGCGGCCACGCGGTGTGCCATGCGGGCCGGCGGGGACGGACGGCCCCGATCTGCCGAGGCAGATCGGACGGCCGGGAGAGGGGCACGGGCGACGCGATCGGCCGACGATGACGCACGACGGCCGAAGACCGACCGGCGCCACTCGGGCGGTGGCTGGGGCGACGGAAGGCCGCGGCTCACGCGTAGGCGGTGTCGTCCACACTCGGGAGGGATAGCGCGTGTTCAGCCAAGAGGGGAAAAGGAAGGGACGCTCACCACGGTGCGAACGGAGTTGAGGGAGACGACGGCGACGGCGGCGAGGGAGACAGCAAAAACACTCGGGAACGGGTGGCGGAAGCGGCGCTGGCACCGGCGACGAGGAGGAAGGAGTCGGCGGAGCACGAGACACCTCGGAGCAGCGGAAAACACGGCCGAACCTCGGCGACGAAGTCCGGCGGGGCGCACGGTGCGGAACGATGGAGAGAGAGGGAGGCTTCGGTGGAGGTATGGGGAGCTCGGGGGAGGGCGAGGGGGTGCTTAAATAGGGAATGGGGAGGTCGGCGGCGACCGGATAAGGCGCAATTGCTCGCCAGCATTATTTTGGGAAATAATGGCCGGCGGTTAAATCCGGCCATTAAGGGGTGCGGGAGCGGCGGCCAGGGCGATTGAAGGTGGCGGGAGAGACGGGGAAGTTAAGGCGGTGCCTTTTGGGCGCGCGGGAGAGACGGGCGGCCGAGATCCGCGCGGGGCAGAGGCGGCGTCAATGGCGGCGGGGCAGCCGGAGGTAGGGGACAGGGCTGATAGGTGGGCCCTACCTGTCGGCGTCCCGAGGTAGAGGGGAGGCAAACTGGACTTATTTGCAGGCGCGAGGGTTTGGCGGGCCGTGGCCTTCGGCCGGCCCGCGAGAGAGAGAAGGGTGCGCGTCGGCTGGGGGGGACGGCCCGGTCGGCTGGGCCGACCGGCTGGGCACGCGCGGGAGGGGATGGGCCGTCGGCTCGGGCCGGCGGCCCACGGCCGAAAAGGGCGGGAAACGTACGGGAGGAGAGAGAAAAGAAAAACCCAGGATTTATTAATTCTGATTTTGATTTTAATTGGTTGAAAATTATTTCTTGTGCTCTGAAAATTCCACTAAAAATCCTGTTAGTGTATTTTGACATTTAGAATTTAGGAAAATTCTACCATGCCATTTCAATTTAACATTTGGATTTTAAAATTATTAATTCTCTCCAGTTAATCCCAACGATTTTCTTTTGGATTTTTAAAAGGGGAAAGCACCTCAGGGTGTTACAGCCGAGGCCGGGCATGGGCAGCTGTGGTCGGGCTTGCAAACCATGCCTAGGGTCGGGATGCCGACCCCCATCCAAAGATGTCAGATCCTGTCTGCTCGGCCTCCTTTCTTTGCTTTGGTCTACCCCGGGGTGGCACCCCCACAGATGTTGGCAGGAGTCTTTGGTTGTCAAATTATATCCTTGCCTTTTACCTATCTTGCCTTTCCTTTTAGCACTACAAGACCTAGAGTGTTTGATTTTTCTCCACTAGTAGACAGAAGTGAGAAAAGACTATATGCTAATTCAGCTTTCTTGTCTTATGGTGATAGACTCACTTTGGTTAATCCTAATTCAGTTTTCTCCTCATTGCCTACATACTACATGTGCCCTCTTAAGCTATCAAAAATGACGATAGACATTACTGACAGAGCAAAGAAGCACTGTCTTTGGAGGAGGCCTGATATCAATTCAAACAGATAATCTTTGGTCGCCTAGGATGTGGTTTGTAAGCCAAAAACTAAAGAAGGTTTAGGTCTTATTAATTTCTTAAGTCAGAATCAGACTCTTCTGTTGAAGTATCTCGATAAATTTTGTAACAGGAAGGAGTTGCCTTGGTTTAATCTTATATGGAATTATCATATGAAAATGATGTGTCACATTTGTCTTCAGCTTTCTTGTCTTATGGTGATAGACTCAGTTTGGTTAATCCTAATTCAGTTTTCTCCTCATTGCCTACATACTACATGTGCCCTCTTAAGCCATCAAAAATGGTGATAGACACTACTGATAGAGCAAAGAAGCACTGTCTTTGGGGGGGCCTGATATCAATTCAAACAGATATTGTTTTTCGCGTAGGATGTGGTTTGTAAGCCAAAAACTAAAGAAGGTTGTCGAAACTTGGTTTCGGCAATAGAAATTTAGGGGTGCAGTCAAGATCGCCAAGCTCGATGGGTTAAGTGGAAAACAAGGTTTAGACAGGTTCATGACCTCTCGTGAGGTAATACCCTACTCCTGTTTCGGGGTTTCGATCCGCCGATGGTTTATTGATCTCAAGATCTATTGCTTATGAATCTGATCTCCTGAATCTAAAGCTCATATCCCTCAAGGGACGCCCCTTACCCCCCTTATATAGTCTCGGAGGGTGGGCTTACAAGTCGGAAACCCTATCATATTCTAAGTCGGTTTCCTCAATCTTACCAAGTTATGACTATGAGACATTGCCTTATCTGATCGGCAACGTAACACCCAAGTCATAGCCGGCTTACACAATCTATAAGCATAACCTATCCCTATTACCAGTCGGACAAGCTTTCCATGAGGGTATCCGATTGCCATAATCTCCACAGTAGCCCCCGAGTCCTTTGCAGTCGACAAGATAACTTTGCCTCGGACCAAAATAACACTCGGCCAAACAACTCCTTGGCCGAGTGCTTCTAGTACCAAGTGGTTCCGTCATCCCTGCCTGAATCTCCTGAGTGGCTCCAAAGACTGTGAAGGGCTGGAAAACATCCCAAAAATTCTCAAAAAATAAATATCTAGGTGCATCTCCTGATGCACCTAATTAGGTGTAGCCCCCGACTATGTGATCAGTCAAACACAGACTAGGCATATAGTCAAGAACTATAAAAAATCATTCTCACATAAATGTCTAGCTCAAGCTAAAGCAATCATAAAAAATCTCATCACTCGGCAAGCTCTTGCTTATCCAAGTGAATCTTCCCGAATCATCTTAGAACAAGTAATTCAATTAACCCTCGTGGGTAAAAAGCACTCGGTAAACTCATGTTTATCCGAGCGGATCTGCCCAAGTCATCTCGGAACAAATATTTTAATCATCCCTCATGGGTAAGCAAGTTTTTCAGTCATCTGAAAAAATATGACCAAAATATTAAATAGCTCTTGCCATAATACTAGTCTCAATCTAAAAAAGATCTTCACCAAGGTGGAAAAACAACATTGATATAATCGTTTAATCAAATGCTAAAAAAACAAACAGTCCATGTCATCAAGGCAACCGTGAAAAGCTTAACTGTTTTTCACCTTTCAAATTGCATCGTGCCAACTTCTCACGAAGTTGCGCAAACCGCAGTATGAAAGGATTTTTAGAGGTATTGGGCAATTAGACACGTGCATATTGCCAAGGCAAATCTACTTATGTCCATCCACTTAAGTCCTTAAGGACACGCAAGCTCATAGTAAAGAACTATAAAAAATCATTCTCATATAAATGCTTAGCTCAAACTAAAGCAATCATAAAAATCACATCACTCGGCAAGCTCATGCTTATCCGAGTAGATTTGCCTGAGTCGTCTCGGAACAAATAATTTAATTAGCCCTCATGGGTAAGAAATCAATTCACTCGGCAAGCTCATGCTTATCCGAGTTGATTTGCCTGAGTCATCTCAGAACAAATAGCTCAATCGACCCTCATGGGTAAAAAACACTTGGCAAGCTCATGCTTATGCAAGTTAACTTGCCCGAGTCATCTCAGAACAAATAATTTAATTGACCCTCATAGGTAAACAAATTTTTCAGTCATCTGAAAAATACGACCAAAATATTAAATAGCTCCTGCCATAATATTAGTCTTAATCTAAAAAGATCTTCACCAAGGTGGAAAAATAGCATTGATATAATCATTTAATCAAATGCTTAGAAACCAAACAGTCCGTGTCATCAGGACAACCATGAAAAGCTTAACTATTTGTCACCTTTCAAATTGCATCGTGCCAACTTCTCATGAAGTTACGCAAACCGCAGTATGAAAGGATTTTAAAGGTATTGGGCTATCTGACACGTGCATATTGACAGGGCAAATCTGCTTAAGCCCATCCACTTAAGTCCCTAAGGACACGTGTCAGGCCACACCTTAGCCCAATCGCGAGATGACTTAGCAAAACCCTCAAGTCTTTATACGAAGCCTTGAGGTCATCCCCGCCACTTTGTCTTCCCAAAATTTCCTCTTTCTTCTACTGTGGCTTCGGCCTTCCCACCTCTGATGTGAACTTGTAGATATCTAGCTTATTTATGTTAATGCCTTGACCCGAGTCTTCATAGGAAATTTCTTAAGTAATTTTTGTCCGACTGTCACCAAGCCTAAGCTTGATTAGGTCATCAAAAAATTCTCAGTCCTTATCTATTGAACTCGAATTAGAACACTCAACAATGATAAACCAAATATAAACAAGTTGTCGAAGAAAACCATGCTTTACTGACGCATGTATAGCCCCCGACTGTCAACTCAAGAAGTCATCTTGCTTGAGGTTGGCAGTCAAGAATAACATGGAACTTAAAGTAATTTAAGCATAGTATCATCGAAGATGCTCGATGTTCCAAGAGTTCTCCACCATGGATCCATCTTCACGCTTTAGTCGATATGCTCCTGGCCGAGTTACCTCAGCGATTATGTATGGTCCTTCCCATAGTGGAGATAATTTGTGACGGTCCTTGGTGGTCTGAAACTTGCGTAGAACCAAATCGCCGACAATGAAAGCTCACGTCCGAACATTGTGACTATGGTATCGTCTAAGTCCTTGAAGATATCTTGCCGACGGATCAAGGCTGCCTCACGGGCCTCCTCCGGTCGGGTCGGGTCGTCCACTCGGTTTTGATTTTCGATCGTTGAAGCTGCGGACTCAAAGAGATTCATACTCCATTTCATTCGGCAACATGGCTTCTGCCCCATAAACCAGGAAAAAAGGAGTTTGGCCGGTGGCCCGACTGGGCGTTGTCCGTAGAGACCATAGAACCGAGGGCAGCTCTTGAACCCATTTGCCAGCATAAGGATTTAGCTGGTCAAACACTCGGGCCTTGATGCCTTGAAGAACCATGCCATTGGCGCGTTCAACTTGTCCGTTGCTTTTAGGGTGCACGACTGATGCATAGCAGATTTTGATGCCGAAATATTCATAGAATTCCTTGAAAATGCCTCCAGTGAATTGAGTCGCATTGTCGCTTATAATTCTGTTTGGGGCACCACACCGGTGCACGATGTTGAGGATGAAGTCTCGTGCCTTGTTAGCGGTGATTGTAGCAACCAGCTTAGTCTCGATCCATTTGGAAAATTTGTCGATTGCGATGAACAGATGTGTAAATCCTCCTGGAGCCTTCTTAAAAGGGCCGACCATATCCAAACCCCAGACCGCAAATGGCCAAGATAATGGAATCGTTTGTAGCTCTTGGGCCAGAACATGGCTTTGCCGAGCAAAGAATTAGCAACCTTCACAAGTGCGAACCACTTTGTCGGCGTCGGAGACCGCCGTGAGCCAGAAGAAACCTTGTCTATAAGCTTTGCCTACCAAGGTGCGTGCCACCGCGTGACTTCCGCATATACCCGAGTGGATATCTAGGAGCAGTTGCCGTCCCTCCTCAGGCGTGATACATCTCATCAGGACTCCAGAAGGGCTTCTTTTGTATAATTCAGAGTCGACCATGACGTAGCCCTGACAACGACGCCGGACTCGTTCAGCCTCATCCCGGTCATCCTGCAGCTCTTGCTGAGATAAAAACTTGATGAGCGATGTCCTCCAGTCGGCGTCAAGCATGGCGACTTGATTTGCAGCTTGCTCGTTGGGAGTTGGCTTTGCTACAACAGTCGGCTCATAGAGGCACTCTACAAAAACATCTGTTGGAGCAGCTTCTCGCTTGGACCCGAACTGCGCCAACTCGTCAGCTGCCTCGTTGTTATGTCTCAAGACATGGGATAGCTCCAGTCCGTCAAACCTGTCTTCAAGTTTGCGAACTTCTTGCCGATAGGCTTCCATGGTGTCGTTTAAACAGGACCAGTCTTTCATCACTTGATTGACGACCAGCTAGGAGTCTCCTTTCACAACCAACCGTCGTATCCCGAGTGAAACAGCAAGTCGCAGGCCATGCAGCAGGGCTTCGTACTCGGCGACGTTGTGTGAGGCGGAGAAATGAATGTGAAGGACATATTGTAGCCTTTCTCCAGTCGGGGAGATCAGGACGACTACCGCTCCCAAGCTAGTGATCCTCTTGGATCCGTCAAAGTGCATGGTCCAGTATTGTAAATCTTCCCTAGGTACGTCTTCTTGTTGTTCGGTCCACTCGGCCAGGAAATCCGCCAGGGCTTGTGACTTTATAGACGTCCTCCCCTTGAAAGTTAAGTCCAGTGGCATCAATTCTAGAGCCCACTTTGCAATCCGCCCAGTTGCCTCTCGGTTATGGATGACATCGCCGAGTGGAAAGGAAGTGACGATGATGACCGAGTGACCCTGAAAATAGTGTGCCAACTTCCTCGCGGTTATCAGAACACCATATAACAATTTTTGTACTTGGGGGTAGCGAATTTTGGCTCCTGCCAGCACCTCGCTAACAAAGTAGATTGGCCTTTGAATCTTCTGGACTCGTCCTTCTTTCTCACACTCAACGACGAGAACTGTGCTGACCACCTGGTGAGTGCTGAGACATACAGTAGCAGGGTTCCTGAGGCTGAGGTGAGGCTAGGACGGGCGGCGTCGTGAGAAATTCTTTAAAATCTTCAAAGGCCTTGTGGGCTTCCGTAGTCCACTGGAAGTCATCGGTTTTCTTCAGTAGCCTGAAGAAAGGCATGCCTCGCTCATCGAGTCGGGAGATGAATCGGCTTAGCGCCGCCATGCAGCCAGTGAGCTTCTGGACATCTTTCTGGTTACTCGGGGGCTTCATATTTAAAATAGCGTTGGTTTTTTTTGGTTTAGCTTCAATGCCGCGATGGGACACCATGAAGCCGAGCAGTTTGCCTGATGGCACGCCGAACGTGCACTTCTCCAGGTTCAACCTCATTCTGAAGGCCCGAATGTTTACAAAGGTTTCTTCTAAGTCGGCAATCAGGTCTTCCTTCTGCTTGGTCTTCATGACGACATCGTCGACGTAAGCTTCCACGTTTTTTCCAATCTGTGTCTGAAAGCATCTCTGGATCATGCGCTGGTACGTGGCTCCGGCGTTCTTTAGACCAAAGGGCATCGTGATGTAGCAGTAAGCTCCAAACGGCGTGATGAACGATGTTTTCAGGCAGTCGGATTCCTTCAAGCTGATCTGGTGGTAGCCCGAGTAACAGTCCAGAAAGCTCAAGAGCTGGCAGCCGGCTGTTGAATCTACAACTTGGTCGATGCGAGGCAATCCGAATGGGTCTTTCGGGCAGGCTTTGTTAAGGTCGGTGTAGTCAACGCACATGCGCCATTGCCCTGTCTTCTTCCGGACCAGGACCGGGTTAGCCAGCCAGTCGGGATGGAGAACTTCTTTGATGAAACTGGTGGCTAAGAGTTTTGTGAGTTCTTCCTTGATGGCATCTTTTCAATCCCGAGCAAAACGGCGTAATCGTTGTTTGATAGGTTTCGCGTCATCTTTGACGTGTAAAGAGTGCTCGATCACCTCCCTAGGAATTCTAGGCATATCAGATGGTTTCCAAGCAAAAACATCTCTATTATTTTGGAGAAAGGTGACGAGCGCGCTTTCCTATTTAGGATCTAGCTCAGCGCCGATTACAGCGGTTTTGGAAGGATCCGATGGATCAAGGGAGATTTTCTTCGTTTTGGCGTCGCCTTGTCCCGACTTGGCTATCTTCTTCATAGGGATTTCACCCTCTTCAGATGTTGATGCAGCCAGTCGAGTTTCTTCCTGGCCACGTGATCTCTCACGAGATTGGGCCATATCATAGCTTTCCTTGTCGCAGGTGAAGGCTTGTTTGACGTCGCTGCGCAGAGTTATGACGCCATTGGGGCCAGGCATCTTCATGCAGAGGCAGGTGTAGTGTGGTATCGCCATGAACTTGGCGAGCGCAGGCCTTCCAATGATTGCGTGGTAGGCCGTCTCGAAGTCGGCCACCTCGAAGGTGATGTTCTTCGTCCGGAAGTTCTCCCGAACTCTGAAGGTGACTGGAAGGGCGATGTGCCCGAGTGGCGTAGATGACAGCCCCGAGATAACTCCGTGGAAGGGGGCTGAGCTCGCCTTCAACTCGGATCTTGGAATCTGCATCTCGTCCAGGGTCTTAGAGAACAGGATATTGAGGGTGCTGCCCCCATCAATGAGGACGCGCTTCAGCTTTATGTTTCGAACCACCGGGTCTAGTACCAGGGGATACCGCCCCGGGTGAACCACTCGATCAGGATGATCCGAGTGGTTAAACGTGATGGCCACCTCCGACCACCGTAGGTATTGTGGGACTTCGGGTTGTGCCGCGTTGACCTCGCGGTCGGTCAGCTTTTGCTTCCTCTTGGACTCATAAGCTTACGGCCCCCCGAAGATGTGATTCAGCTCGCCCACGGGGTCTTGAAAAGGCTCTGAATTTCCAGTCGGGTTGTTCTTCTTGGTTCCCGATTGGTCGGCTTCGTCAGTCGGCTTTTTGTTTAGCTGTGCCGCATATTGCTCGGCGAATTGCTTGTAGATAAAGAAATCCTTGGCCGCATGCTTGTGATTTGGATGATGCGTGCACTGAGCGTTCATGATCGTGTCGTAGGCCGCGACCCAGGGACGGCATTGGGAGTTGGACGTTGTAGCAACCAGTTCCTCGGGCCGGCGTTTGCGATCTTTCTAGCCATGATTGTTGTTGCCGGTATCCTTCTTAGGATGCCGGCTTCCTCCCAACTGCTTGTCGTCCCTTTTGTCTGGCCGATCTTGCCGCATCGCCTTGATTGCGTCATTGGATTTGGCGTAGGAGTTCGCCGTCTCGAACATTTGCTTCACCGTCTTCGGTGGCTTGCACCCAAACTTTCTGATCAGCAACTCATCACGGACTCCCTTCTGGAAGGCGACGATTATGATGTCGTCGGTGATGTTGGGGATCTTGTTGCGCTTTTCCGAGAAGCGTCGGATGTAGTCCTTCAGCGGCTCGTCTGGCTTCTGGATGACGTTGTAAAGATCAAAGTGTGTCCTAGGCCTTTCAAAGGTACCCTGGAAATTGGCGATGAAGTGGTCCCGGAGCTCACTCCACGAGCCAATCGAGCCTCTTGGAAAGCTCGTGAGCCAGTTCCTGGCTGAGTTGGCGAGGGCGACAGACAAATAATTGGCCATGGCCTTGTTGTCTCCTCCTGCTGCACGGATGGCGAGGGTGTACACGGTCAGCCATGACTCGGGGTCGGTCTTTTCGTCGTACTTCCCGATTCCTGTGGGCTTAAAACCACTCGGCCAATGCACTCGGCATAGGTCCCGAGTGAACGTAGGTACTCCTTCGTCGTTGCTGTCGGGCGATCTCCTTCGGTCTTCGTGGGAGCGCTGCTCTCGTACTTGATAGCACCGGTGAAGGACTTCCCGCAGATCACTCGACGGGGTCCTTTGTAGGCTGCTTGGGTAGTCGGAGTTGTTGCTGCGGCGGACCCGGTCGTGGACGGGTGGTCGTCCATGCCGTTTTTCGCGGGAGTCGGCCGATTGCTCTTGATTCTTCTGTGTGGTCTCGTGGCGGGGGTCTCTTGACCTAGTGGTCGTCTGAGCTTGTACGGGCCTCCTGTAATCCTTCGACCGCAGTGGCGAAAGTCGGCTTCTGTTGGGCGTTTCCGCGACGGACTCAGTCAGCCTTCGTGCTGAGGTGGAGGGAGAGCAGTTGGCTATAGCCGCGACGATGGTCTTGATCTTGTCCAGGATCGGCATTACCCTAGTAGGCGCCGCTTCGATAACAGTGTCGAGGAGGGTGAGGGCGGCAACAGTGTTCTGTTGAGGCGTCTGGAAGATGTTGGTGTTGTCGACTCGCGTCTGAAGTATGGCCTCGCGAGTGGATCGCCCAGTCGCCTTCACGTCTCGCTTTCTTCTGTCGGCTTCCTCCTTGCGCCTATTCTACTCTTCTGCCAGCTTGCGCTCCTGCTCAAGCCTGGCTTGCTCTCTTCTGCGATCCTGCGGGCCATGGCCGAGTCGGTCTTGGCCACCTCAACCATGAGGACGTTGAAGCACCTTGGATCGTAATCCTTGTCGAAGTCGGAGTCGTTGGCCTCGTCCGTGGAGATGCCGTAGAGGTCGTCGAAGTCTGAAGAGCTGAGGTACTCATCGAGCTCTGTGGATGAGCATGATCCAAACGGTTGGAGGATGACGGTGACTTCCCTTGAGACCGGATCGCTCAAATCTGGATCGTTCCAGTCCGGGTCATAGCTTGACGATGGCGGTTCTTCCGAGTGAGTTGATTTTGACTCGGAAGAGAGGCGTTTGCAATAGGTCTCAACAGCGTTAAGTAACCCAAATGGTGCCGAGAGGGTTTCTCCTCCCGAGTGGATGGATTCCGACGGGGAGGTCAGAAGATGGCTGTAGATCTCAACAGCGTTTGGTAATCCGAACGGCGCCGAGTGGATTCCTCCTTCCAAGTGGATGTACTCCAACTCAGAAGTCAGAACTTTGCTGTAGATCTCGGCGTTGTTCGGTAACCCGAACGGCGCCGAGCGGGTTCCCCCTCCCGACTGGTCCGAATCCGAGTCGGGGAAGGAGAGTTTGTTGAATCCTTTGGCAGCGAAGTCGTCGATGCCAAATGAAGATCCCATCGCGCTTGCCGGTGAGATTGAAGAAGAAGTCTTGACGCGTGGCCCCCTACCTGGCACGCCAACTGTCGAAACTTGGTTTCGGCAATAGAAATTTGGTGGTGCAGTCAAGATCGCCAAGCTCGATGGGTTAAGTGGAAAACAAGGTTTAGACAGGTTCATGCCCTCTCGTGAGGTAATATCCTACTCCTGTTTCGGGGATTCGATCCGCCGAGTATTTATTGATCTCAAGATCTATTGCTTATGAATCTGATCTCCTAAATCTAAAGCTCATATCCCTCAAGGGACGCCCCTTACCCCCCTTGTATAGTCTCGTAGGGTGGGCTTACAAGTCGAAAACCCTATCATATTCTAAGTCGGTTTCCTCAATCTTACCAAGTTATGACTATGAGACGTTGCCTTATCTGATCGGCAACGTAACACCCAAGTCATAGCCGGTTTACACAATCTATAAGCATAACCTATCCCTATTACCAGTCGGACAAGCTTGCCATGAGGGTATCCGATTGCCATAATCTCCACAAAGGTTTAGGTGTTATTAATCTCTCAATTCAGAATCAGGCTCTTCTATTGAAGTATGTGGATAAATTTTATAATAGGAAGGAGTTGCGTTGGTTTAATCTTATATGGAATTCTCATTATGAAAATGATGTGCCACATTTGTCTAACCTGAAAAGATCGTTCTCGTGGAAAGACATACATAAACTTTTGGACTTTTTCTAGAGGAATTGGCAGATGCTCCTTAGGGAATGGAGTTTCCTGTTCTTTTGGGATGATGTTTGGAATGATGGTCCTCCTCTTTGGTTTAGAATGCCAAGACTTCATTTCTTTGCTACCAATAGGATTGATTCGGTGCAAAATTTTATAGGAGTGCAGTTGGAAAATATTTTTTACTTGCTTTTGTCATAGCAGGCTTATGATGGATGGAAATAAGAGACCTATCAAATGAGATTGAGTTCACACTGGAGCATGATCAACGGACTTATATTTGGGGCGGTCTCAGATACACCTCTCAAAAGTTTTATGCTCTTAATTTCAGAACTTTACAGCCACCACAACATCTTAATTATGGATGTGAAAAAGCAAAGTTAACTCAAAGATTAAAGTTTTCGGTTGGCTTCTCTTGCTGGACAGATTAAATACTAGATACATGCTAGACAATAAACATTGTGATCTACTGGACTGTGATCTATCTTTTGTGTTGTGTCACAATCAACCCTTACAAACTTTGCTACATCTCTTTTTTCAATGCCCTTTTTCAATTGATTATTAGAACAGACGGGATGTAGTGTGGAATACATACATGAATCTTGATAACATGATGTTGGATGCTAGAGCCAAGTACGGTGGGAAAATTTTTTTTCTTGGGAGTGTGCAATATTTGGAAGCAAAGAAATGGCTTCATATGTAATCATAAGACTTCTTCTAACAATGCCTTTCGGTAGGCATCACAATGGAACTCCCACACCTTCTCCCGCTCCAACTCCAGCACTGACTCCCCGTCGCCGATGTCCTTCCGTCCAACCGCCGCTCCATCCACCTCCCCGTCACCGCCGTTTATGATGTCATCCTCAACTGACTGCTTGGCTCTCCCTAGCCAGCAATGGGCTCTTCCTCAGAGCTTGGAGACAAGCTCGATTTCAATCGGGGTCTGAGCTTTCAAGACGAGGTCTATCATCTCTTCAAATCACCGGTACACCATCTTCTGCCTTCGCCTACCGGATCGTTCTTTTTGCTGGTCACTTTTTGTCGCTACCTCTTTCGCCTCACTAAAGATTCAGTTTCTTTGGCTCTTAAATCTTGCTTGGGCAGCAAAGCCAAGGACTTTCATGTGACGTTCCCGAGCAACAATCATTTTCTCTTATCTATGTTCTCTAAGCAAGTTGGATTTCACATTTATAAGCTTTGCTGTGTTACCACTGATCTCTTTGATTGCTATTTTCACCTATGGAACAACGGCACCCCTCACTGGAAGCGTGAGAAGCATCTCTGGGAGATCGAACAGGAAAAGGAATGGACTAAAGTTATCTCCAAGAGTTCTAGAAAGAAAACTCTTAAAAGCATCAAGAAAGTTTTCTTTGCTAAGAACCTGGTTATTTTGCCAATTAAAAAGCCTTCCATCGCGATTCATTTCTTTTGGTGATTCCTCTGTCCCTCTTGAAAAGATCTTGGTTCGCTTCTTGGTAATTTGATCTTTGGCAAGCCCGATTTTCATTCCAAGAAAGAAGATGCTGAGTATGTTCTTCGCCCATGCCTGAAATGATCTTCCAGGAGTCGGAGCCGTACTCGCATTCATGGCGCCGCATGAATCACCAATCCAACTGCTCGAAAATATTTGATGGTACATTCTTCCACTCCCAAATCCTCGGTTTTTGCGCTTTGCTCATCCTGCCTCAGGCCAGGTCACTTCGGCTTTAATTGCCCGTGGAGAACTCGTTGTCGTCGATGTTCAAATTTTGGCCACACTTCCAGGCGTTGCTTGTCACGTACTTCTTCCACTCCCACACCTGGTCTGGCAACCGAAATCTCTCTCCTCCTCAGGCTGTAACCAAGGGGTCAGTTGCATGACTTTTGTCAAACCTAGTATCCTTTGGACTCCAAAGGCTTATTCTTGGAAACCAACCGGCGACCTCGATTCTCGCGCCCGCCTCCCACACAACAAAGAGCAAAACTACCCCCTCTCCACCCACGTTCTCCTCAACAATCCAATCTCGGTTTCTTCCTCCCCCAAACCCTGCTCCCAAGCTTCAAGAAAAGCGGACAATACAATCCCTAGCCGGTCGACGTCACCCCAAAAGCGGACACTATTTCCATGGCCAACTTCCTAGTTAACCCCAGGCCCTTCCTCACTGGTGGTCTATAGGTTGATCATGGATGGGATTGACCCATGTGTGGCAGGGTCGCTCTTGGCGGGGAACCATCGAGAGGGCATGAGGAATATGCCATTGTCTCCCTTGAGCCGATGCCGCAAGATGATAATCAGCTCCGCCCAGTCCTCAACAATGTCTGCAACTTCCTTGAGGAAGATCAACAAGTTCGCATCGAGGATGCCCATCTATGCCATCTTGGACTTGGTTTAATTAAGTTGCACATAGTAGTTCAAAGGGACAAATTGGTGCGCAACTCTCCCTTCCACCTGGGACAAGATCGCATCATTAGGGTGGTCAAGCATGACAAGGGAATCAACCTCAGATCATGTACCTACACTAGAGTTTGCTGGATCATGCTCTTGGCTTTTCCGCTAGGCTACCAGAATGACACTTACATAAAGGCAGCAATTTCCTCTTTTGGTAGGATGCTGGAATGGTATAGTGATGCAAATAAATCCAGGATTGTCGTCCGCATCTTGCTCCTCAGTCCAGATAGAGTTCCAAGAAGCCTGGCGGTCTTTAGCGGGTCCATGTTTGATAGCCTGGGAAAATCATGGACAGTACCAATGTACATCCTAAATGGCCAGTTCCAGGATCAGTTTCCCACGGACGAGGATCTAGTTCCTCGTGATAGAGAGCCTCACCGCGAACACGTTGTTCTTTGTCTAAACTCACCAGAGCCCAATTGGCATAATGAACTCTAGGGTGTTGCAGAATACCTTGGGTTCATGGGCAGCAATCCCCACTAGGAACCACATTTTCAACAGCAAGAACACAACGTGCCACAGCACCAGATGGGACAAGAACAGCAGGGGCCACATAATGCTATCGACATGGAAATTGACGTGGACGGAGATGATTGGCCAACCTAGGATCCCCATATTCCTGAACACCCACATATTCCCTAGCATTATATGGACCTGGAGCTCTCTGGCTCTTCAATGGAGTATCTCAGGACACATGGGCCAAATATACCGATCGAGGACCTCATAAAGGCCTTAAATGATGACTAGGAAAGATCCTCTTCAAGTGACGCCAGCTCCCCGATACTGAATAAAGAACAAGCTCGCTTTGAAACTATCAGAGCCAGGTGTGCAAACGTCTGCCTTTTTTGAAGGGGGGATTGCCTAATGAGGTCTTGCCACTTGCCATGCCACCAACCTCTCCCATTGTCATTAACAGCAGCTTGGCTATCCCTGGGATTCAGCAGGCCAACCAGGCAGTCCATGGGCTGGAGATTGTTCCCTGGAAACCGGTCCCAGATGCCATTGCCCTTAAAATCTGGCCTATGGTTGATCATTGTCTCAGGGAAGCTCGTGGGAAAAAGCTGATGAATGCCCCTTCCTTCCTAGCTGACCAGGGGAGACATGATGATCCAAGCCCATCTCCCTCCCGGGGCCAGAAAATCAAACTCCCAACTGGTAAATCTACTCTTGCTCTCCCCACTACAATTTCATCTGCCAACTTTTCTACTCCTTTAGTGCAAAGTAGTGTGTGACATAGTACTTGAAGGAACTCTAATCTCAATGGTTTCTTCTGTCCGACAGTGAGATTGGAAGCCAACCCCTCCAAAAAGAGAAACATTGCGGTCATGAAGATAGATGAGTCAACTGTACACGAGGGACCGGTACAGCTGTCGGTGCTGCAAGGATGGGGGATCAGTTGTGGTGTGTCTCCTGGTGAGCTCACCGATGATGTGTTGATCCAGACATGGTAGATAATGATACTAATGATGAATCTGATAACTAATGTGTCCACCACCCCCAATCTCTCTTCCCACCCTATCTGTTGCGCTCTTGACTCTAAAATTATGTGCTTTTGTGTGCTGGATTATTGTAACTTAAACTGCTCTGCTGGCTGGTGCTACAATTGTTGTTTCATGGATAATCCTCACCTGGCTTTTATCTATCATCAATCTCTTAGTTTGATGGGCTACCTGTACTTACCAGAGCCTATTATTTATTGGGATTAGATCCCCATAATCTCTCTCCTAATAATGCTAGCCATTTCGGGCCACCAAATTGTTATTCTTTATCCCTCCAATGTTTACTCATGATTGGTTTTTTTTGGTTGGAATGTTCGAGGGATAAATGCCCTGGCCAAATGGCTGTCAGGAATAAGATAGAGGAGAGCGCTTGCGCTGTCATCTGTCTTCAAGAAACAAAAAGGGAGCATTTTGATACAACCTATATTAGAAACTTTGCTCTGCTCCATTTTGACAGTTTTGATTTTATTCCTTCGGTGGGCGTCTCAGGGGAATTCTTGTTCTCTGGAATAGCAGTATCTTTTCTGGATTGGTGTTGGATAAGCAAAAGTTTGGAATCAGAGTCAATTTCAGATCTATGCACAATCTTGATTCTTGGAAAATGACAACGGTGCATGGCCCTTGCGAGGAGCCCATATGCTCTGAATTTATCGCCACGACACTCAAGACATTGAAAACTAGATTTTCCTTGGGGACTTCAACTTTTATAGCTCACTTAATAACAGGAATAAGCCAGGAGGCAATATTTTGGATACTCTAGTCTTCAACGAAGCCATTGGTCACCTTGGCCTTATTGAGCTGTCATTGAAGGGACGAGCTTTCACGTGGAGCAATATGTAGTTAGATCCCCTTCTAGAACAGCTAGATTGGTTTTTCACCTCCACAAATTGGACCATCAATTTCCCAACACCTCAATGATGCCTTTAGCCAAGATCACCTCTGACCACATACCCTGCAAGATTGTTATCAGTACCAACATGCCGAAAGAAAGCATCTTCGGCTTTGAAAACTATTGGGTTGAGCATGAGGATTTCCTAGGGACAGTGGCAAATTGTTGGTCTTTCACCCCAAGTTTAATTTATGCAGCGAAGAATATTTCGCCAAAGTTTAAAGCTCTAAGGGCTACCTTGAAGCATTGGAGTAGGAACATATCTAACCTTAGGATTCTAATTATCAACTGCAATAAGGTTATTAATTTCCTAGATATGCTCGAGGACAAGAGAGGTTTACACAACCCAGAATTCAACCTAAGAAATGCGGTAAAGAAACAGCTCCAAACTTGGTTACATTATAAGAACCTGTATTGGTGAAACAGGCACACAGTAAACAGGATCAAGCTGGGAGATGAATGCACTAAGTTCTTCCATGGGATGGCGACAACCTCTTTTATAAGAAATTCAATAGCTCAGATCAAGAATGATAATGGAGTTTGGGCGCAGCATCATGCTGGTAAGGTAGGAATTATTTGAATTGCCTTCCAAAATCACATGGGAAATACTATGGATCCAATAATGGTCTTTGATTTACCAAGCTTGATACCACAGGTGGATGACCTGGAATCACTTTCTATGCCCTTTACACATCAAGAAATAGACTCGGTAATCAGAAAAATGCCCAATGATAAAGCACCAGGACCAGACAGGGTTAATGGGTTGTTCATGAAAAAATGTTGGCAGTACATCAAATAAGATTTTTATTCCCTCTGTGAACATTTCCAGGAGGGCAACATCAACCTTGGCCCCATCAACACCTCCTATATCACCTTGTTCCCTAAGAAGGATAACCCAGAGACAGTGAATGACTACCGACCAATCTCTCTTATTAACATATCCCTCAAAGTCATAACCAAGATCCTAGCAGACAAATTGCAGCACATCATTCTTAGGGTGATTCACTAGAATCAGTATGGTTTCTTACATACATGAACAATTCTAGATTGTTTAGCTTGGAGTTATGAATATATTCATCAATGTCATCAGTCTAGGAGGGAGATAATAATTCTAAAGCTTGATTTTGAAAAAGCCTTTGACACTATTGAACACTCTGTGATCATTTAGATAATAATCTGTCTAGGCCTCTCGGATAAATGGTTGATCTCGATGCGAGCTATCCTCTCCTCGGGGTCCTTGGCGGTCCTCCTTAATGGATTCCCAGGAAATTTTTTCAAGTGTAAGAGGGGCGTGCGCCAAGGAGACCCACTTTCCCCCCTTCTGTTTGTTTTGGCGGCCGAACTTCTTCAGGTGTTGATTAACAAAGCAAGAGAGATTGATCTTCTTAACCTGCCTATACCCCAACCATCAGAGGATTTCTCCATCGTCCAGTATGCTGACAACACACTCTTGCTTCTTCAGGCAGAGACTAAACAACTCTTCTTCCTTAAAGCTTTATTGCATACCTTTTCATCTCTCCACTGGTCTGCAAGTAAATTACAAGACGACTCAAATGTATCCCATTAATGTCAGCCAGGATAAGCTCAATATTTTAGCTAGTACATTTGGATGCGATGTGGGCACAATGCCCTTCACTTATTTGGGTCTACCGATGGGTACAACAAAGCCAAGAATGGAGGACTTGACACCAATGATGCATAGAATAGAGAGAAGACTATCTACCTGTGCAACCTGGCTTTCCTACTCCGGCTGCTTAGAGATGGTGAATTCTTCCATTACTCCAATAACAACCTACGCAATGTGCACAATCAAGATTCCTAAAGGAGTTATCTCTATCATTGACAGAGCTCAAAAATAGTGTCTTTGGAGAGGCAATGACATGGAGAAAAAGGGAGGGAACTTGGTAGCCTGGTCAATAGTGCAACAACCCAAAATGAAAGGACGCCTTGGGGTTCTGAATCTTAGGTTACAAAATGATGCTCTTCTCCTCAAGCAGCTCAACAAGTTTTATAACAATGAGGATGTTCCTTGGGTTAGCCTAATTTGGTACAAATACTACCGAAACAAAGTCCCTCATGTGGCCAGGGAGACTGGCTCCTTCTGGTGGAAGGACGTTTTCCGTCTAAATGAAATCTTCAGAACAGTTTTTAGATGCCAACTAGGCAGTGGTCAGATAGTCTGTTTTTAGGACAACTACTGGAACAACGTCGTTTTATCACAGGCTCACCCGCACCTGGCATCATTTGCAAAAAAACAATATTGCTTTGGTGGCAGAAACCATGCAAGCGATGGATCTAGACAACATCTTTCATCTACCTTTATCGCAGCAAGCTCTTCATGAATTAGAAGTTCACCAGACCTATTTGCAAAATCTGCTATATGAAGAAAGCATAAATGACTGCTGGACGTCAATTTGGGGGAGTAAGTTTACCTCTGGTAGATTCTACTGTTTACACCCATAATTGGCACCTAAGAATAGAGATAGGAAAATTGCCAATGTTTGGAAAGTCTGTCGGTTTCCTTCGGGAAGGCCGGTCTGACCGCCATGTATAGGCCGGTCAGACCGGCGGCATGTGGCCGGTCTGACCGGCAGAGTCCGAAACCAAGTCGAATTCGTCGGTACTCGGGTTTCCTTGCTCCATACGGTATGTCTCGGGTTTCCAAAGGTGTCTATCCCGAATTGGATATGGAGGAGGGCCTGTGGAAGGCAAGACCAACCCCTATTTAAGGGCCAAGGCCGGTTCAATTGAAAACAACACATACACAACACAAGATCAATCTAGTTTCTAGTTTTTAGTCAATTGAATCATTCTTTTACTTTCTTCTACATTAGTTCATCCATCTTTGTCGATTTGCACTGTAAATCATCCGCCGCCGCTGCGAGAGTGCAACACCTCTTTGTAAGTTTGTCTTGAAAACTTTCCGTTCGCCCACGAGACTGGTGTTTATCTATCGTTTTATCTAAATCGGCTTTGCTAGCCAGTTTAATCTATAAAACCCATCTTGCTTTAGTTCTTTGCTAGATCGAGGTGGTTGGCGACTCCATATCACCGCAAGGCGTTTAGGTGTGTTAATTGTGTTCGTGCCTTTACCAAAAAAGGTGCCAACACGATTTTTGGCAACTCTACTGAGGAAGTCCGCTCAACGCCATCTTAATTTTGACGCCGCCAAGTCGAAACAAATTGTGCAAGAGGTAAGTCCATCTAATGTTGTCCACATATCTTTGGATGATCTTGATGGAGAGGCACGCAAGATCATGGAGGAGCGAATCAAGGCGATCACGCAGGAGGTTTTGGATAAATCATGCACCAAAACCCGCCAAGGTGTGGTCCTCAAGCCCGGGAATCCACTCAAGGTCATCCAAGATGAGGTAAGTACTGATGACCTAGCTCTTCCTATTCAAAGGCTCGTAGCACGTACGGTGGATGAGTCCGTCACCGCCGCCATCCATAATAGAATTGAATCTGCTATGGAGACTTGCTTTAATAGGATGTTTAATGCTCATATGGGTGCTAAATCCGGCCCTCCCAAGGCCGATTTGCAGTTTACCTCTGTTGCAAGCACTAGCCAAGCCCCTATGCATCAAATTTTTAGCAAAACCGATGGGGCGATCGCGCAACACCCCGAGAGGGTAAGTTTTGCCGCTTTTGTCGGTCTGACCGGCCCTACGGCCGGCCTGACCATCTTACCCTACATCGGTCAGACCGACCGACAGGCCGGCCCGACCTTTCCCACGTCGGTCAGACCGGCTCACAAACCGGTCTGACCGCTCCCTTCAACGGTCTGACCGGCGGCTACATGGTCAGTCAGACCGCACCCTACACAGCTAGTCAGACCGGGCCAATGGCCGGTCAGACCGGCGCTCTGGTGCCGGTACAGAAAATAGATCCGATTACAGGTAACTCGGTTTTATACCACGTTCTTGTGCATGACCTCCCCCCCGATAGCTACTGTTCATGCGCAAGTTTCTGCACACGTTCCCAATCAGTACAATGATCCTAATAGAGGATACCCGCATGACACTAGGTATGGCCAATATGGCAATATTGCACCGCAACAACCGTTTTTTAGGCCGCCGGTTTTACCCAATCCGCCAAGGCCTGAAAATATGGAGGAACAAATTAGAAATATTATTAGAGAGTAGTTTGGAATTGAGCCCAGGAATTGTGCTAGGGTTTACCAAAAGCCATATCCTGATTACTTCGATAATATCCCATACCCTCGTGGCTACAGAGTTCCTAAATTCACTAAATTCAGTGGTGAGGATAATAGGACCACATGGGAGCACATAGACCAATTCTTAGCGCAATGTGGGGAGGCTAGTACTTCTGACGCTTTTAAATTACGCTTATTTTCTTTATCGTTGTCCGGTACTGCTTTTATATGGTTTACTTCATTACCGGCTAATTCTGTTCATACTTGTGCTCAGTTAGAACTAAAATTCCATGATTATTTTTATACTAGTGAAACTGAGCTTAGGCTTTGTGATTTGACATCGGTTAGACAAAAATATAATGAATCTATCACTGATTACATTAAGAGATTTAGGGATGCTTGAAACCGGTGTTTTAGTTTAAATATAACTGAAAGAGATTTAGCTGAGCTTGCTTTTAGTGGCTTACTTGCCACCATTAAAGAAAGATTAGATGGACAACAATTTTTGGATGTTAGTCAGGTCATGCAGAAGGCTCTGGCTTAGGAAGCCGGGTCAAAGATAGCAAAAGATTTGTTAGGCCCAGTGATAAGAAACCTCATGTTAGCATGACTGATTGCCCTGATAGCGATTCTGATGTTGATGAGGGTGATCATGATATGTACATTTGTTAACAGCATAATTTGGTAAGCCCCGAAACCCGAATCGGCTAAGGTGTCTATCGGCTGATACTGAATCAGATAAGGCAAGCCGATGTAGCCGATTACGGTATGACAACATTGGAGACACTGTCGGATCAAAATGATGTGCTTCATGAGGATTGTCATATAGGATAGAGTCCTAAAAAGACAATTGTATCTATTAATTAGAAAGAGTTTGTTAGTTTCCTATTTTATCTTTAGGAAAGTGTGTTAGTATCCGGTAAGGATTCGGTTTGTTTCCTTTTATCTTTAAGAAAGTTTGGATTTGTAATCTGTTAGGATCTCTGTTTCTCTGTTAGCCCATGGGTATAAATATGTAAGCCCGGGGTTCATGTAAATATATCTCTCGATCAATACAACCTCGGCGCATCGCCACCTTTTACCTTTTCCACGTTGTTCATCATCCGATGAGACTTGGCACCCGACGCGGGGCTGCATCGACTTCGATCTCCGGTGAAGGGGTAAGCCCAAGGTCCTGTCGGCCCATGTATAACGTATCTATCTTTAGTTTCGTTACCGTTCATAGATACATCGACTTAGTTAGGACTTTCTCAGTTAGGTTCGATATTCTGATCAAGTCGATGTTTCTGTAAACGTAATGTCGCTTTAGGTAGATTTGTTATATCCATCACATTAGACGGATCTATCGGCTCATCAAGTATTAGATTATCATATACAATCTCGTGCTGCATCGGTGAGGTCCGACCTACTAGATTGTTATCGATAATCTAAGTCTTATTAAGCCGATAGGTTCAAGCTAATGTTTCACCGGAGGGTTAGCCGGTCTTATCATATGTCTCTGTTAATCTAGTCCTAGTATCTCGATTTAGCTCTATCGCCTGTCTCTCGTTTTAGGGTTTTTGTCGATATCGGCTAAGTAGTTATATTAGTTTAGATTAGCTTAGTCATCTACCACCCTGAAAATTAGTCAAAGGCTTCATTGTCTAGATATTGCGTTTCTTTTTATACTTAGTGCTGCATCAATTCAGTTTAACATACTAAGTCGTGATTAGAACCATAGTCTCTAGCCTGCCTGATGGCTACCAATAAGGGTTTTGTCAGGGTTTCAGCTGACGAGTTATCTGGACTTCGGCATCGGCCAGAATCACACAATCGGCTATCAATAGATCGGCTGTTTCGATTATCGGACTATCGACCGATATGCTCTGCTGTTTTTTATATCTTGTCAGTGGCAGGATCAAACTGACTGGCACGCCCACGCTTCATCGATTCTAGGACCTGCACTGGAGCTAAGCAGATCTCCCAAGCTGGCGTGTTGATTTTTCTCGTCAACAACATTGCTGAGTGGTCTTGGACTAACAAAAATAAGCCTTTTGTTTGTTCTAGCTTGATGCCGACTCTTCGCAAGGATCAGCAAAGTGAGATTAAATATAGTTTTGATGTGGCCAAGTGTGATAAAATTTTTGATTATGTCTTACAAGAGAAGCATATTAGATTGCCTAAAGGCCATGTCATACCTTCAGCAGAAGAATTGAAGTGTCGCTCTTACTGTAAGTGGCATGATTCTTATTCTCATTCTACTAATGAGTGTAATGTTTTTCATCGACAGGTTCAATCGGCCATAAAGGAAGGACGGTTGAAATTCACTGAGGGCTCCAAGATGAAGCTTGACAGTGACCCTTTCCCTGTTAATGTCATCGATCTCAATGGCAAGAAGGTGTTGATTTGGCCGGAGCAAGCCAAATCTGCTAAGGGGAAGGAGATTGTCATCGGAGAGGCCAGGCCCAAGATGCTTGTAACCAAAAGTCCAGAGTTTGGTATTTGGAAAAAGAATAAAGATAAATCTTTGAATTCAAGAAAACCTCAGAAGCCGAAGGTGACTTTTGACATGCTCTTGAACAAGTATAAGAAGAGAAGCGTAGAGAAAGAGCATAACAAGGGCAAGAGACCAAGATCGCCTCCTAAGGAGCGATTTGGTCATGCATCGAGGGCATAGGAGCCGTCGTTCCCGCATTGTCCTCAGGTCATGCCATGGGGACCTTGCCCAATGCCGCCACCAGGTTATCCTTTTCCTTACTTCATGCCTTGGGGGGCACCACCACCAATGAATAGTCATATGCCTCCAATGCAATTTCATCAAGGACGGGGAAGGGAGAGGAGATCATCACATGAAGGTGCGTCCTCGTCAAATGGAAGCCGGCTTTCACCAAGAAATTATTTTGTGGGAGAGAAGAGGGCGCACAAGCATGCTAAGGCTGAGGAGAGGGCTTCGGATGTGATTACTATCAAGATAGGATCTCATGATGTGCAGACACCATCTGCAAAAGAGGCTAGGATGGTTTTTGGCAATCGAGCTAAAGCCGGGAAGAGTGCTGCACAGGAGAGTAGTCAGACCGAACTCTCTGGCCGGTCTGACCGAAGCCCTATGGCTGGTCCGACCGAGCCCTCTGGCCGGTCCGACAGTGGTCCCCGTTCCGGTTTGACCGGACCTGTTGACTGGTCTGATCGACCGCCTAGAGCCGGTCTGACCATGTCCTCTAATCAGTCTAAGAGCAGGCACAAGACCGGTCCGACCGGTTAATGTAGCCGGTCTGATCGACAGTCTGCCAAAGGTGATTCTGATCATGCTTCTTCTTCATGAAAAAACAACGGAGGACATTACTTACCTCCTGGAACAGAGCCGAATCCAAGGTGGATGCCTAAGGATTTGACGGCTACGTAGAGGAGGACGTTGCAGCGTCTTCGGGCTTCCGAGCTGAAAGAAAAGGAGACCGAAGAATGGAGAGACAGAAGATTTGATGAGTGGCGACCACCACCAATGAAGGCATGGAAATCCAAATCGGCGAAGGGTGAAGAGCCAGTGGTTGTTCGGGAAGAAGAGGAAGAGAAGGAAGAAAATGAACAATCAGCTGAGGTGTCGTCACCGAATGAGAGCATGGACGTCAACATGATGTGCATGTTGCCCATGGAGTTCTGTGCCATGGAGGAGGCTAAAGTGGCTCAACTCTCATTAGATCCAAGAGATGTGGTTTTTGAGAAACCCGATGAATCTAACCGTCATATGAAACCTCTTTATCTTAAGAGCCATATTGATGGGAAGCCGGTCTCCAGGATGCTAGTGGATGGAGGCGCTGCTGTGAACTTGATGCCATATTCACTGTTCTAGAAGTTGGGTCGTGAGGAAGCTAAGTTGAAGAAGACCAACATGTTACTCAACGACTTTAATGGTGAATCAACAGAGGCTAAGGAGATCCTGTCTGTGGAGCTCACGGTGGGTAACAAGACGTTGCCTACCGCTTTCTTCATCATCGACGTGCAAGGTAACTACAGTGTTATTTTGGGGAGTTGTTGGATTCATGCCAACTATTGTGTTCCCTCTACCTTGCATCAATGTTTAATTCAATGGGACGGTGATGATATTGAGGTTGTTCAAGCAGATACATCGGCTGAGTTTGCAATGGCCGATGTTTCAGTAGGGTGGAAACATGGGGATATGCAGTGCTTATCGGGGTTAGATCTTTCTAGCTTTGATTTTATTAGTGTTTCCAAGTATGGTTTTGTACCTATCTCTGTAAAGCCGGCTAGTGTAGCATGGCTAGGTGATATTACTTTATATGATGAATAAAGCAACCAATTTAGAGTGGTTACAGAAGAGGGTACAAGAATATCGGTCTACAAAGAACAAGATTGGGGAGACCATAGAGGATTTTGATGAAGTAGAGAAGCTCGGTCAGGGGTTTACATCGGCCGGTCCATTAGAGGAAGTGGACATAGGAGATGGAAGTGTTCCAAGGCCGACTTTTGTAAACAAAAACATGAAAGCCGATTATAAAGTTAAAATAATCGAGCTACTTAGAGAATATGCTGATTGCTTTGCGTGGGAATACCATGAGATGCCGGGACTTAGCCGTGATCTTGTTGAGCATCGGCTTCCAATAAAATCAGAGTTTAGGCCTTATAAAAAACCTCCTCGTCGCTTTAACCCTCTCATATATGATCGTGTGAAAGAAGAGATAGATCGATTATTAAAGGCGGGGTTTATTTGGCCATGAAGGTATGCGTAATGGGTGTCCAACATCGTTTTGGTAGAAAAGAAGGGGAGTGGTAAGATTAGAGTATGCATAGATTTTAGAGATTTAAGTAAAGCCACTCCTAAAGATGAATATCCAATGCCTATAGCTGACATGTTAATAAATGATGCTTCGGGCCATAGATTGATTAGTTTCTTAGATGGCAATGCCGGCTACAATCAGATCTTTATGGCAGAAGATGATATGTACAAGACGGATTTTAGGTGTCCGAGATTTGTTGGGTTATTTGAGTGGGTAGTCATGACGTTCGGGTTAAGAAATGCTGGCGCAACATATCAAAGAGCGACCAACTTGATTTTCCATGATTTGCTAGGTTTTATTCTAGAAATCTATATTGATTATATTGTTGTCAAATCGGATGGCATGAATGGTCATATAGTCGATTTGAGATTAGCTTTTGAGAGGGTGTGTCGGTATGGTTTTAGGATGAATCACTCAAATGTGCTTTCGGTGTGTCGGCGGGGAAGTTCTTAGGATTCATGGTACATGAGAGAGGGATTGAGATTGATCCTAAGAAGGTTGAGAAGATTCAAGATTTTAAAGCGCCAACATGCAAAAGAGAAGTTCAGAAGTTGCTAGGTAAGGTGAATTACTTGAGGAGATTTATATCTAACCTAGCAGGTAAAATCGATGCTTTTGTTCTTATTTTACGTTTGAAAAAAGAAGCTGATTTTACTTGGGGGGCAGCACAACAAGAGGCGTTTGAGGGATTGAAGAAATATTTATCTACCCCACCCGTGTTGCGAGCTCCTAAAGTCGGAATTCCGTTTCGGTTATATATTGCTGCTGAAGACAAAGTCATTGGAGCCGTTTTGACGCAGGAGGAAGATGGCAAAGAATATAATAATCACATATTTGAGTCGTCGTCTTTTAGATGCCAAAACGAGGTATGTTTTTGTAGAGAGACTTTGTCTTTGTTTATACTATGCTTGTACCAAGTTGCGTCATTACTTGTTATCTAGTATATGCATAGTTGCTTGTCAGACCGATGTCGCTAAGCATATGTTGCAAAGGCCAATTCTAAGTGGGAGAATTGGCAAGTGGGCGTATACATTGGTTGAGTATGATTTGGCTTATGAATCGTTGAAATCTATGAAAGGTCAAATTGTAGTAGATTTTATAGTAGACCATCATGTAGATATTGATTATGAAGATGAGGTTTGCTTGTTTAGTGTTACACCTTGGGAGATTTATTTTGATGGCTCTTCGTGTAAGGAGGGTCAAGGTATAGGTGTAGTTTTAATTTCGCCTAGTGATCAATGTTTTGAGGCATCGGTTCGTTTGGAGTATTATTGTATAAATAATCAAGCCGAATACAATGCTTTGTTATTCGGTTTACAAGTGATGGAGATCGTTGGAGCTACACACGTAGAAGCGTTTGGTGACTTAGAATTGGTGGTGCAACAAGTTGCCGGGGTTTACAAGTGCTTTGATGTGTTGCTAAACAGGTATCTTGATCAATGCTTGGATATTATTGCCAATTTTGATGATTTTGCAATTAAGCATATTGTTAAGAGTGAAAATTCTAGAGCGAACGACTTGGCTCAACAAGCATCTGGTTATAGTGTCAAAAGAGGGATATTTTTCATATTGGAAAGACCAGTGCTTGATTATGGTTCTTTGAGTAAAATTGGCAGGGATACGGACCGTAGGCGGTCGACCGGCGCTGCTTGTCGGTCATTGCGGATGCTGATATTCGGTCCGACCGGCGCGTTACCGTTGGGTGACCGCGAGGCTGTCGGCGGCGACCGGCATTGCTTGGCCGGTCAGACTGGGCTCACAGAAGATGCTGGGGGGCACGACTTCATTGATACAGAGGCTGAATTGAGTTTAGATTCGGACACCTGTGCCCTAGGAACAGCAGAGGTTTGGAGAATACCTTTGATTCAATATTTAAAAGATCATAGCCTTAAGGTTGATCGAAAAATTTGGCAACAAGCATTTAAGTATACTTTGCTCGATGGAGATTTGTATCGCCGAAATATAGATGGGGTATTATTGAAGTGCCTAGATAGCGATCAATCTAAAGTGGCTATGGGAGAGGTACATGAGGGTATTTGTGGAACACATCAATCGGCCCATAAAATGAATTGGTTGCTTAGGAGAGCGGGGTTCTATTGGCCAAAAATGATTGATGATTGTTTCAGATATTATAGAGGATGCGAAGCCTGTCAACGGTTCGGCAATGTTCAATTGGCACCGGCTGTGGTGTTGAACCCTATTATTAAACCATTGCCGTTCTTGGGTTGGGCTTTGGATTTCATTGGTCAAATTTATCCTTCGTCATCGAAAAGGCATCGATTCGTGCTAGTTGCGACGGATTACTTCACCAAGTGAGCCGAAGCCGTGCCGCTCAAGAATATCACCCATACGGAGGTAATTGACTTTATTTTGAAGCATATTATACATAGATTTGGCATTCCTTGCAAGACGATTTGTTGGCTGAAAACTACAAGTTCTTGATGGGAGATAATCTTAATGAAGTGGTCGACAAACGCTTGAAGGCATTAGAAGAAATAGAGAAAGAGAAGAAGAGGGTGGCTAAAGCATACAACAAAAGGGTGAAGGCAAATACATTCCAAGTGGGAGATTTGGTGTGGAAGACAATTTTTCCTTTGGGTTCTTGATCTAAAGAATTCGGTAAGTGGTCACCAAGTAGGGAAGGACCTTATCGGATATGCATAATCGTTCGAGGAAATGCATATTTTCTAGAGACACTTCAAGGAGAACGGTTTTAGCGAGCTATTAACGGCAAGTACCTAAAGAAATACTTCCCGAGTGTTTGGCAGGATGCTTAGGAAGTTTTATGGCTAGTAATTAGATTATCACCCTAAAATTCACAATGTTCATCATAAAAGGCAGGGGGCATGTGTTTACACCCAAAATTGGCACCCAGGAATCGAGATAGGAAAATTGCCATGTTTGGAAAGTCTGTCGGTTTCCTTCGGGAAGGCCGGTCAGACCGCCATGTATAGGTCGGTCAGATCGGGCCTTAGGGCCGGTCAGACCGGTGGCATGTGGCCGGTCTGACCGGCAGAGTTTGAAACCAAGTCGAATTCGTGGGTACTCTAGTTACCTTACTCCATACGGCATGTCTCGGGTTTCCAAAGGTATCTATCCCGAATTGGACGTGGAGGAGGGCCTGTGGAAGGCAAGACCAACCCATATTTAAGGGCCAAGGTCGGTTTAATTGAAAACAACAGATACACAACACAAGATCAATCTAGTTTCTAGTTTTTAGTCAATTGAATCATTCTTTTACTTTCTTCTACATTAGTTCGTCCATCTTTGTCGATTTGCGCTGTAAATCATCCGCCGCCGCTGCAAGAGTGCAACACCTCTTTGTAAGTTTGTCTTGAAAACTTTCCGTTCGCCCACGAGACGGGTGTTTATCTACCATTTTATCTAAATCGGCTTTGCTAACCGGTTTAATCTATAAAACCCATCTTGGTTTAGTTCTTTGCTAGATCGAGGTGGTTGGTGACTCCATATCACCGCAAGGTGTTTAGGTGTATCGATCGTGTTCGTGCCTTTACCAAAAAAAGGTGCCAACATCTACCACCATGTCTTTAGCAACATTGAAACACACCCTTTTTTTCAAGAAAATTTGAAAGTCTAGTTGCACTCCTCACGTCAAGTTCTTCGCCTGGTTACTTCTAGTAGACAGACTCAATACCAAATCCATGATACAACGAAGGCATCTCAACGTCCAAAATAATACCACCTATGTAATGTGTGGCAAAGGGGGAAGACGAGACCATAGACCACTTGTTTTTCTGCTGCTCTTTTGTTTCGGAGTGCTGGGCTGCTCTTCAAATTCAATGGGACAACTCTCTTCAGTGTGCTGATAGACTCTTACAATCCCAGACCTCAAATTCTCTGCCCTTCTTCACTGAGGTCACCCTAATAGCGGCTTGGGAGATATTGAAACTTCACAATGATAAAGTCTTTCAATGGAAGAATCTGAGTCATAGGCTGTTGAAGTCCAATTTCAAAAGTCAAGGTTATCTTCAATCAACAAGATTTAGGGTGGATCTCAAATCTTCCTTTTGTACTTGGTTAGATGCTTTCGGCTGATCTTCCATCTGCTTCTTTGCGTGTTTGTAAGCTTCTTGTTTGTGTGCTATCCTTCTCCTGGCTTGTAAGCTCACTGGACTGTAAGTCTTTCCCTCTTTAATAAATCCTTTGGTCGTTACTGTGGGGACCTCCCCCACAGTGTTTACCGGTAAAAAAAATCATAAGCCTTCTTCTTTATCTTCTTGCTAATGAGAGAGATAAGCATATATTAAGAGATTGGATTTTCCTGTTGTAATTGTACATGTGCATTTCCTTTTCATATCATATGTAATAAAATATACTTAACAGCTGAGCCTCCCCTGCTATGTTCTTTTTATAAAAAAAGTGAAAGTTGTCACCAGAGCATTGAAGATGCCAACCATTTATTTCATCACTGCTGGATAGCCTCAACTTCCTGGGAGATGGTCAATATATACTCACCGACAGAGCAACTCACTTGACATGGTCACTTACATGTTGATCTATGGGTGGTGGTCCAATATATCAATGATCATGTTCCTCTGATAGTTTGTTAGAAGATCTCAATCCATACCAAATTATTTGAGACATGAGCTACATTCATGCGCTTCAAACTTCTTGACCCCTACCAGCTAAACTACACAAGACCCTGCTCTGGTTCCACTAGTTAAAACTTTTGTACATGCGACCGATAACCTGTTTACATGAGTGTTTGTCCATCCATCTGCAACCAAGAACCTGTAGAAATCATGGGTTTTGCATGGACCGCTCTTAGAAATCGATCTTCATGGACGGCTCTCTTAAGGATCCGTCCGTGAAAATGAATTTCTAGTTTTTAATTCTTGTAGACACAAAAAAGAGTTGAAAAAATATTTCATATTTTAGTAGGCATCTATACAAGGTCGTAAGTCACAAGTCACGTGATTTTATACGCGACATATGCACGCATGCGGTTTATAAGATTTGAACTTGGGTCCTCTAATTCAGCATGTAGTCTACTTACCATCTTACCTATGAAACAGTTCATGACTGTGAGTTTGATGCTACTCTTTTGACTTCACATCTCATAAAACTTGCAACCAGTGGCGAATCTAGGATTTTCACTTAGGTTATACCGCCAAAAAAAATTCAACATAAGAGTTTGGTAATAATTATCAAATTAACAACTTGATTAGGTATATATGTACTAAGTAACACGATAAAGCATTAATTCTTAGATTAAATAAAAATGATCTACTAAATACAATGTAAATAGTTTAAACACCATACTTATAATTGAATCTATATATGAATAAAAGAGTATCAGAGACTTACAATGCTATTTTTCTGACTAATTTATTCGACACTTTCGAAGGGACATGAATGTCTTAATTTATCCGGCAGCCTGGCACATGAGCGGCCGGCGGCCGGTGCACGGGCGGCACGAGGGCATGAGCGGCGGCCGGTGCATGGGCGACGTGAAGGTGGTGGCCAGCGCATGGGCGCGCATCGTGGGCAGGGGCCGGCGCACGGGTTAGGCAACACTGGTTCAAGCGTTCGGTGGTTCCCATCTTCCACTCTTCCTAAGTTTCGAGGTGATGAGCCATACTGCCGTAGGCAACAACGATTGCGGACTTACAGTTGGAGTCCCGAGTCTTCACATGGTGCGACGGACGGGACAAGATTCATGCTAGAGACAAGAAATGTTGTCGTAATTTTTAATTTTTTAAATATATATATAGAGATATATGTATAATATCTCTTACGCGTGGACCAGGGTATGTCGGGCCCCACCCGGCATACCCCCTGTATCCGCCCCTGCTTGCAACATATATTTTACACTGTAAATAACATTAAATGAAAAGGTCATCAAGTACAAATGTGTATATCGCATCGACCTCTACAATTTGGACATGTAGAATATCTCCATCCGAGTTCATTTGAAAATTTTAAAAATATGTTCTATCAAAATAGATCTGAGAGTTTATAACGAATATTTGGCCACCTAATTAACATCAAATAAAAACATTCTACTTAAGTTTCAGATCTTGTCGAGAGTTATAATTTTAATATAAAGTTTATCATGATCAGACTTAATATGAAAGAATTACTATTTTTTTCGTATTTTAGTGATGCTCATATTTTCAAACCATTCGTAAAAATTGAATATTCAAACCCTTAAATAATCTCAAATGTAAAAACTTCCAACAACAGAGTTTTAGATCTCGTAAAGCGCTAAATTTTCATATAAAATTTATCTAATCCTACTTCATATAACATATAAGGAGCGAATTTTTTCGTATTTTAGTGATGCTTCCATTTAAAATGGTGTTTTGCAAAGTAAAACCGTCCATGCAAATCAATTTTTACATACTGATATCGTAGTCCCTTGGCTGGCAAGACTATTCCCACTGCTGGGGAAACCCACATTTGTCCTGGTTTGTAACCCTCTTTTGTCTCAGTATAAAACCGGGACAACGAAGGCGAGACAAAAGATCAGCATCTTCAGTCCCGGTTGAAATAACCGGGACTAAAGATGGCGGCGTCACGTGGCTGACTTCGCCATCTTTAGTCCTGGTTGTTGTTACCAATTGGGACTAAACGTTTTTTCCTTTTTTTTAATTTTGCTTATTAATTATATATATATATATGCATACATATTTTTCACACATATATACTTATACATATATATGCAACATGCATATATATGTATAAATATATATTTTACACACATATAAATGCACTTAATAAGGAAATATATACATATATTACCAAAATATGTACACACATATGTACACACATATTTACATTCTTTTACTGTTCTATATCGGATGTTACAAAAAAATTTCTACGTTGTGGATCTAGGGTCAATGGTGCTCGAACTAAAGTAGAACTCTCCCGCGGGATCAATAACTTGCTCGTTGATAAATCCCATCAGTTCTTCTTGAGCAGCCTGTATGAAACTCGCGTGGGGGAGTTTGTCCCTTACTTGCATAAGCTGTCGTTCGAATAAACGAGAAATAAATATATGAAATCAATAAGAAATTGAGACCTAATGTATGAATGGTTGTTATACATACATCTAGATCCTGGGGATCTGTGACTTGGGTAACTTGGTGGTGAATGTAGTCACATACGTAGTTTGTCCCCTTCAACTGTTTTGCACACTAAAGGAGAAACGATGATAAAATTAATATACATTTCTATTTTAATATACATTTCAATATAACTTTGCAGCATGTTACTCACTAGAAAATTCATCCTCACAGAAAGCTTTTCTTTCCAATTCCCGCGAACTGTCTCACGGAGCCGTGCCCATGCCCTACGTGCAGTTGAAAGCTAGCGAGTAATTATCCGAAAACCGCATATATGTAAGAGTAAGTAAGATGGCATTACCTGTTTAACATTTCAAAAATCTTTGTGTACATAGACTCTGGTTTATCCATTGAGTTAAGACTGGATCCACGAGCTCTCAATGTCAATAACAAAAAGAGCCCAGTGGAATCTACAAATTGCGTGAGATGACATATATGAAACTGTATGTATGCACGGGATTGAAATTGGTACGGAAGGTAGTACAAACTCACGCTGTGTTGTATGACAGAAGTATAAATGTCTTGTAATGCTGCTGCACCTGCATATTGTAGATGTTCTCCTCTGTTTGCGTCGGATATTGGTCTACCATCGCGGTGTTAATTTTTTGAGGGTCCATGAATCCATATTTGTTGCATTCTTGCTTGTTGAAATATTGGATAGCCATTCTACAATGGTTAAAAGAATTTTAGTGAGCTAAATACAAGGAGCTATGAAACAAAATAAATATAACTGAACGATACTTACAAAACCCGCGTGGCTATAAGAGAGACATCGAGGGCATCCAACTGGTATAGGTCGAATATCTCCTCGAAGCGGATAAAGAAGTGGACAGCTCCATAGAAGAAATAGTCCATTGAGTATCTTCCCAAGACCATCTTTGTACCTTTGCTTGATTCTTGCATGTACCACTTATGAAAGCAGTACATCTGTGTAGGTAAAGTTTTAACCTGATCGGGCTTTACAAGAGGTTTCCCGAGTTTGAACTTGTACTTCAGCTCAGCCTTCGCGATAGGTGCGCTTCTGGATACTTGGTCCATCGATATTCCAACAGATTCCATAAATTTTATCAACTCGGCTCGAACATTTCGTGCTGTGCTGAACTCAAGGGGTTTCTGAGGCTGCATCCCAAGCTGCGATACATCTTTGCCCTTTGCTGGCGCCTTCCTAGTAGCCTTCCTGATCATCCTGTCATAGTCAGACTACGTTCGCGGTTGCGGTTTAGGCTGTGGCGTACAATACATCTTCTTAAAGAAGGCCTAGGTCTCCGGGGCAATTTCAGGAGGCTTCTCAGGAGACTTCTTCTTGAAATGTGCCCTCACCTTAGCTTGGACAGCCTCATGCAACTCCTCGGGAGTCTTGTCATATGATGTTTTCTTTGGGGCTGGCGGGAGCAGGTCAAGTTTAGGCATCTTTCTTCTTGGTCCACTGGTTGACATTGACCGCGTGGCTCGAGCTCTGCGATAAGAGGCGAAGGAGGCTGAGAGGCAGTCCATTTAGGAGACGGTGCTCGTTGTGGCGACGGACGAGCCGGAGAAGGCTGGGGAGTGGGAGACAACCATTTAGGAGTCGGTTCTCGTGGAGGCGACGCAGGAGGCGGAGGAGGGGAAGGAGGCAGAGGAGACGGTCCACGTGGCGACGGCGGAGGAACGAAATGCGCCGCTTCTCACAGCAGAAATACGATGAAGGGCTTGCTCCATAGAATTATCCCGTGGGCTGTTTCTCCTAGCGTCGTCTCCCCGTCTCCTCCGGGGATATCCAGCTCGAGATCTTCATAACTGTGTTCCACCTGTTCAATTTTGATTCGAGTACCCAGGTGGAACAGGGCTGCAGTGGTAGGTCCCAAATCGTTCTACTGGTATCACCATGCCCGAACCACCTGTTCGAGAAGATAGCTTATTAATTAGTAATCAATATTGATTGTCAAGTTCTTAAAGGGAATATATAACATAAAACTATGAGCATACCTTGATTAACAGTTTTTTAGTGAAATATGCAGCTCGCACGGTGTCCGCTACGTGATCTCATCAACTGGGCATGGCGGAGTGTCTGGAGCTTATGGGGCCAGTTCAGCTTCATTTCCTGTTGAAGTGCAGACAGCGCTGCTGCTGTAGTTGCGCTGCTGTTGTTGGCTAACAAAGTGGCTCCACTCCTCGGCCAACTTTTCAGCCACCTTTTGCTCCACTATTTGATTGATCTGCGAGAGACGGATCTCCATGTCTGCGAGCTTTGCATCTGTGTCTCACTTCTTTCTCTTGCGGCTCCTGTAGGTGTTCACGTCCTCTTCCTGTATTTCCATGGAACTATGCCTTTTCCTCATGTTCGTCCCAAATGCTCGAGGTTTTGAAGTGCGAGCGTTAGCTCGTCCTTCTCTCTATTGAGCTTGAACAAGCCCAAGGCAGAGGCCTCCAGTGCGTCTTCCAATCTCCTGGCCGCTTCTTGGATTTCAGCGCCGAATATTACTGATCCATTGACAGGATTAAGCGATTCGTCGTTGACATAGAACCATTGTTTTGTTCATTCCGGCCAGTTCGCTGTGCCCGGAACGATATCTCGCGCTTCCAGGTCAGCTTCCATCTGCTCCCATTTATGCACTGCCCGACCTAGCTTGTGATGGTATTGCTTCTTGGTTGCGTTGGTCTTGTTCTTCTCAACGAGGGCTTGTGCTTGCTCCCCTGTCTTGTATTGCATAAAGGCCTCCCAGTCATATATGAGCTTTGGGAACTTGTCAAAGTCTGGGTTCTGGCCCTTAAGGATGTATTTCTTGTGTAGCTCCTTCTTATAGTTCCTGAAGAGCTCAGCCATGTTCTTTAACATCCAATCCTTGACCCTTGCCTGTTCTAACTCTGGGATAGTGAACGTCTGCAGCATTGTCATCCACAGCATCTATTTTTGTGTGTCCGGGAGATAGCTCTGCTCATCTCCTCCTGTCCTTGATCGCCTCCAGTTCACAACGTTGATGGGCACGTGATCCCTCACCACCCATCTGCTGTGTGCCACAAACTTTCCTGCGATGTCGGCTGGGGCAATTGGCCGACCGTCTAGTGCCACTTCAGTTATGACATAGCGACCCTCAATTTGCTTACTGACACCGCGTTGCCCGCGTGCCCTGTTCTCTCCAACGGCTGGAGTGGCCTCATTATCCTCGTCGTTCCCCTCCTTGTTGAGGTATGATTAGGATCCTCGTTCCCCTCCTCAATGAAATATTGGTTGCTACCCTGTGCGATCTCGTTAAGGAGAAACTGTTTGTCCCCACGATCAGCCATTTGTTTGTTGTGAATTCGAGGACTTGATCAATCAATTCTGACAAGGAAAAAATTATCCAGTTAATACATGTATGATTCCCAATGCATAGATGTAGATCGAGTTAACACTAAATATATAAATGAGGAAAATATAGATGAAATATTGTCGAGCTACTCATTAAATCAGTTTAATGTCATCATAGTATATATTGATATATATACATATATAAAATCAAATTATATATGTGTATTGCATTCTATTTTTTAACTGTAACATATATTTATAAGAAAAAGAACGAGTTTCGATGGCATATTTTTCTTTGTCGAATCATTCTGACAGTTCCATTGGGACAGGTCTTGTCGACTTGACATAAATCCCTCATATATTTCCGACCACGGCAGAATGCACTTGAAAATAGTACTCTATGGTACAGTGATGACATGAGGAAGATAAGGTGGAGAGGAGAGGATGACGTACATGAGGAAGATAAGGTGTTGAGGAGAGGAAGTGGAGAGGAGAGAAGAGAAAGAGATGAGGATGACGTGAGGGCGATAAGGTCGAGAGGAGAGGAAGTGGAAGGAGATGAGAGAAAGAGAGGAGGATGGCGAGGTTGATTTTATTTTTTTCCATACAAACTATAAAATACAACATTTTCATGGGAGGGGCGGTCGGTCGGCCGAAACACGCAAGAGACCCACATTTTGACGGGACGGGCGGTCGGTCGGCCGAAACACACACGAGGGTCTCGTTTTCATGGGACGGACGGTCGGTCGGCCGAAACACGCACAAGACCCACGTTTTCATGAGATGATAATTAAATCTAAAGTGCATTCACATTTCAAAATATAAAGTCCGTATACATAATTCAAAATTATCTCCATTCACATTCAAAATTAAATGTAAAGTCCATTCATCACATTCAAAATTAAAAATGTAGTCCATCACAATCAAAATATAAAGTCCATATACATGATGTCCATACACATACAAAATCGCATACAAAATCTATTCATCACATTAATTCAAAATCCATTCATTCCATTCAAAATTCATTACATATATAAACCCTAATTAGATAAACCGGCAACGGGCGGCGGCGGTGGGCGGCAACAAGAGGGTGGCGACGGCAAAGAGGCGGCGACGGCAAGAGAGGCGCGCGGCGGCAAGAGGCGGCGATGGCTAGAGGGCGTGCGACAGGAGGGCGTGCGGCGGCAAGAGGGCGGCGACGGCGACGACGATGGCGATGGCGATGGCGGGGGGTTAGGGTTTCGCGATAGCCTCACAGAGGAAAAGAATCAGCGCCGGCGAGCTAACCTGGGAATGCGGCGATGACGACGGGCGACAACGCTGGCTCAACGACGGGGGACGACGGCGGCAGCGCGGGAAGACGTCGGCAGCGACGTTTAGGGTTCTCGACGACGAAGACGAAGAGACGATGGAAAAACGGCTAAGTGTTTGGATCCACCGCGTGCACTGCTACATATAGATATTGGGATCTTTGGTCCCGGTTTAAGCCAACAACCAGGACCGAAGATATCCTCATCCCGGTTGGTGGTTCAACCGGGACTAAATATCCTATCTTTAGTCCCGGTTGGTGGCTTCAACCGAGACTAAAGTTGTCCGTACCCCTGGTAGGTGAGAATCTTTAGTCCCGGTTGGAGTCACCAACCGGGACTAGATATGTTTTCTCGCTATTTCCAAATGTTTTTTCCCGGTTGGTGTTAAAAATCGAGATTAAATATTTAAACACGGCCCTATTGAAAAGTATTTTAAATTATAATAATCATATAGAATTAACATATGCGCTATTGAAAAGTATTTTAAATTCATACATAATTAACATATGCCCTATTGAAAAGTATTTTGAATTCCAATGATCATATATAATTACTATTTGCCCTATTCAAAAGTATTTTAAATTCTAATAATCATATAGAATTAACATATGCCCTATTGAAAAGTATTTTAAATCCCAATAATCATATATAATTATCATTTGCCCTATTCATAAGTATTTTAAATTTTAATAATGATATAGAATTAACATATGCCCTATTGAAAAGTATTTTAAATTTTAACAATAATATATAATTAACATATGGCTTATTTGAAAAATATTTTAATTCTAATAATAATATATAATCCTCCAATAGTTGCAAGCCCACGTTTTCACGGGACGGGCGGTCGGTCGACAGAAACACGCACGAGACCCACGTTTTCACGGGACGGGTGGTCGGTTGGCCGAAACATGAACGAGCCCCACGTTTTCACGGGAAGGGCGATCGGTTGGCCAAAACACGTACGAGACCCACATTTTCACAAGGACAGGCAGTCATTTGGCCGAAACACGTATGAGGCCCGTTTTCATAGGGACGGGCGCCTCGGTCGGTCAAAACACATAGGAGACCCATGTTTAAATTACAATAAATTCAATAATTTACAATAAATTCATTAATTTTCAATAAATTCAATAATTTACAATAAATACAATAAATTCAACCTAATTTACATCATCCATACAAAAATTTAGCTAAGTGATGGTTGTCCTCACGTACTTTCTCTGGACTATTGTTCCTTTAGTATGATCGTTGCGTGAGTAAGGGGTGTCCTCATTTGATAGGAGGATGCTCGGGTCAACCGCCACTGCGAACAGAGGTTGCCTATCAAACTGATCATAATCTTCGTCAGTCCTATCCTCGACTCCCACGATTTTCCTTTTGCCTTGGAGAACCATGTGGCGCCTTGGCTCGTTGCAACCTTTCCCCTTCTTTGCTTTTCTAGTCATGTCCTTCACATAGAAAACTTGCAGTACATAACCTTGGCAAGGATGAAGGGTTCGTCTGAGTATCCAACCTTTCCCCTTCTTTGCTTTTCTAGCCATGTCCTTCACATAGAAAACTTGCAGTACATACCCTTGGCAAGGATGAAGGGTTCGTCTGAGTATCCAACCTTGCTAAGGTCGATCGTTGTCATCCCACTTGCATCAATGGTTATGCCACCACTCAGCCTAACCCACTGGCACCGAAATAGAGGGACCATCAGAGGTCCATAGTCAAGTTCCCATATGTCCTCGATGCTACCGTAATATGTGCTAGTTGTATCATCGTATCCCAAGGCATCGATGCAGACTGGCGCTGTTCTGATTCGTGCTCTTTAAGTCTTGGGCATGTGTGTAAAATATGTACCCATTGATTTCATATGCCTGGAATGTGGTGATCGAGCAAGATGGTCCCCTCACCAAGAGGGCTAGTTGTTGATCAATGTTCTCGTTGCCCATAAGATGTCTTGCAGCAAGCAGGGAAAGCATCAATGTGATGTCGTGTAATTCGGGCATCCGTTTTACTGATGTTTTCTGAGCAAACAATTGCCAAGTGCTCCTCGATGTAAGGAGCCACCAAGGAAGATTGTAGCAAAATAGTCCGATGTGCTTTCTTGAACAATTCATTGTCTACGATCATTATTGCATTCCTTCAAGGAGTCCCCCTCCCCCGTAGTCTTCCTTCATGGCTTGATTTGGGCACCCTGATGGGACGAAGGTCTTCAATAAAGTCGAAGCAGAACTCAATGACCTCCTCTGTTTCATATCCCTTGGTGATGCTGGCCTCCGGACGAGAACGGTTACGTATGTACTTCTTTAGAATGCCCATATACCTCTCGAAAGGGAACATGTTGTGTAGGAATACCGGACCGAGGATACGGATCTCTTTGAGAAGGTGGCATAGGAGATGCGTCATGATATTGAAGAAGGAAGGCAGAAAGATTTTCTCAAAGCTGACAAGACATTGGACCACATCAATTTGAAAGTCTTCTAGTCTGTCTGGATCGGTGATCTTCTATGAAATTGCCAGGAAAGCACATAGCTTTGTTATTGTTGCCCGGACATTATCGAGAAGGATACCCCAAATTATAACGGGAAGTAGCTGCGTCATTAGCACATGGCAGCCATGGGACTTTAGGTTTGTGAACTTCTTATCCTTCATGCCCCCTTTATATTCGAGGAGTATCCAGATGATACCTTGATGCTCTCCACGCATTCAAACATGATTTCCTGCTATGCCTTCCTCAGAGTGTAGCTGGCTGGACTTAAGTAGTGGGCTCCTTTCTCATTTGGTCGCGGCTGAAGGTCGTCGCGTTGTGCCATATGCTTCAGATCATTACGTGCCTCAAGTGTATCTTTTGATTTTTCATATACACCTAGAAAGCCCAGCAGGTTTACGCAAAGGTTCTTAGTGAGGTGCATCATGTCGATTGCGTGGCTGACGTCCAAAACTTCCCAATAGGGTAACTCCCAAAAAATGGACTTCTTCTTCCACATCACCACGTGACCACCTTCACTTGCTATAGGTTGGCTGCTAGGTCCTTTTCAAATACTACTTTAAGGTCTTTCACCATGGCAATCACGACCTTTCCGTTGCGATGCTTTGGCTTATTACGATGGTCTGCCTTTTGATCAAAATGTTTGCCTCTTCTCCAGACATGGTGGCTTGCAACAAGAAAGCGACGATGGCCCATGTACACTATCTTCTTACAGTGTTTCAGGTACATTCATTCGGTGTCATCCATACAGTGGGTGCAAGTGTTGTACCCCTTGTTTGGTTGTCCGGATAGGTTGCCAAGTGCAGGCCAATCATTGATGGTAACAAACAGCAATGCTCATAGGTTAAACTGCTCCTGTTTATCCTCATCCCACATGGGGACACCTTCTTTCTTCCACAGCAGTTTTAGATCTTTGATCAGCGGTATCAGTACACATCGATGTCGTTACCATGTTGCTTTGGGCCTTGAATAATAACTGACATCTGAATGTACTTTTGCTTCATGCATAGCCAAGGCGGGAGGTTGTACGTACACATCGTTACAGGCCAATTGCTATGCCCGCTGCTCATCTCTCCAAAAGGATTCATGACGTCCATACTTTAAGCCAAACCTTTTGTTTCTTGCATCCTCGTCGAAGTCTTTAATTGTTCTGTTGATGTTTCGCCACTATGATCCATCAGTGGGATGTCTCAGCATGTTGTCTTGTTGGCGTTCTTCCACATTCCAGCGCATCGTCCTTGCATGCTCTTTGTTCCTGAATAGACGTTTCAGTTGTGGTAGGAAAATACCACATCACCTTAGCAGGAACTCTTTTCTTCGAAGGCCATCTGTCAACTTCGCCTGGATCATCTCGTCTGATCTTGTATTGAAGTGCTTTATAAACTGGACATGCTTCTAGGTTCTTGTACTCCTCAGCACGGTGATTAGGACATGCGTGTATCTTCTGTCGTTAGGACATGCGTGTATCTTTTGTACCTCTAGTCCTAGAGGGCAGACTAACTTCTTAGCCTTGTACGTTGATTCCGACAATCGTTTCCCTCTAGAAGAATGTTCTTCACGAGTATTAGTAACTCGCAAATGCCTTGTCACTGACACCATTTTTGGCCTTCCATTGCAAACATTCCAACGTGGTACCCAACTTTTTATGCCCCTATTCACAACCTGGTACAAGGACGTTTTGTGGTCCGCCAATATACGCTCCAATTTCTGCACCTCTTTTTCAACTTTGTAGTCCTCCTGTACGTCGTGCAACATCTGACCAAGGTCATCGGCACCGTCGTTTTATTTAGCATCCCCGCTTGCCTCGCCTGCTGTATTCTCTTCAAACCCACCATACTGACCACATTCCAGAATGTTGTCGTCGTCTTCTTCATCTTCTTCCATTGCAACCCCACCTCTTCGTGTGATGTCCAGCAATTGTAGTGAGGCATGAATCCTGACTGAAACAAGTGGGCATGAATAATTCTTGATGTAGAATATTCCTTCTCGTTTTTGCACTTTTTGCATGGACAACGTATAAATCTCTGATGCTTGTTGGCATCGGCCACACTCAAAAAATAATCTACGCCTTGAATAAACTCTGTCAACCATCGGTCCACGGTATATATCCATTGCCAATCCATCTACATGAAATACACAAAAATCGTAAAAATATCCACAAAAGTCAAACTATTTAAATAATATTACAATAATTAAATATATATAATCAGACAATAATTATATAATAATCCAACATATGTAGTGTACATATTTCTAACTATTTTAGCGATCTTTAAATTACCTTATTTTTCTAATCTACTATCAAATTTTCTATATTTTTTCCTTTGTCATCTAATTTATAACATTTTTTTGTCCAAAAGTTTCTCTCTTACCGTTTTCCATAAACATTTTTGAAATAAAATTGTAAGTAAAATATACCTACAAATGTAATGTGCTAAGCATACATTTCTCTCTCTTTATTTAAAATGTAATGTGCTTAGTAAAATAATTTTCCCAAACAAATTTTCTCTCTCTTCATTTTTCAATAACCTATCTAGAGATAAAAATGTATAGAAATCAACCGTAAAAAGCAAAATGCTAAGCATAGTTCATAAGAGGATGAAGTTTCTAACCTTGTAGATAGCAAAGATTTGTGTATTATCACAAAAGAAATTCATAAAAAAATTTGGCAGCACCTCCCCTCTAGCTAGAGCAAAGTTTGAAGACACTGCAGCTGACTCGGGCTAGAGAAGGAAGAAGAATTATAAAAAGAAACTCCATCTTTAGTCCCGGTTGGTGTTACAAGTCGGGACTAAAGATCAAAATGATCTTTAGTCCTGATTGGCGTCACCAACCGGGACAAAAGATAGGATCTTTAGTCCCGGTTGGTGTTACCAACCAGGACTAAAGATCTCCGACGCCCTGACAGCCTCTGATAGGAATCTAACCGGGACTAGAGATCCTAGAGAGCCATTGCCTTTTTAAACCGAGACTTAAAATATTTTCTAGTCTCAGTTCCTATTACAACTGGGACTATTGTGGATTTTGGCAAGTGAACTAAAGATCATCTCTCCATTAGTGTCCGCAGCTGCATACAAGATGCGGGACTTTGGTCCCACCGATTCAAGACCGAAGACTGATTTGTTGTTTCTTGTTAGAAATCGTTCTTTTTCCTCGTCGTTTCAAAAAAGGTTTTTTTTCTTCTCCTCTGCACGATTGTATCTTCTTTGGAGTCCTCCCTTTCGTTGTTGCAAACGTTTGTATCAGTTGTTTAATTCCTTCGTTTTCTTGATGCATTTAGGTGGGGAGCCTTTCCCCCCTTTAAAATCCAAAATAAATACTTTGAGCACTAATAAATTTTAAATGGTTAGAGTGTTGAGCAATGAAAGATCAACTTTTATATTTAGGATGTAACATACTTCTAGCAATATTTGAAATATTTGTGTTTTTAAAAAAAGGCAAACAATCAAAATTAGAATATGAAGCATAGTGACCACCGACAAATATTATTTGGAAACAGAGGAAGTATATATGTTTAATAATGTTCGTTAAATCGATATCTAACAGTATCATGCAACTAAACATTAATTTTTTGCTTACAAGTAATAGAAGAAAAAACATTAAGCTTTGTTATATGAAAATACACTACTACAAAACCTGCTTCACCGCATCGTATTGCAACCAGGGTTTTCAATTCTAATATGGACTCGACGCTGGCACTACGACAGTTTTCATGAAATCCCATTGAAAACTGACTTGTCTCGAACACATTTTAGGAACCAAAATTTGAATTCAAATTCTCTATTTTGTTCGATTTTTGTTGAAAATTGTTTGGCTTTGCTAAAATTGCGTACAAAACCATCGAAATTTCAAACGAAAACTGGAAGGCTGAGCATACAAAAAACCAACAGGGGTTTGGGATTGGATCAAGACTATAGAGGGCAACAGGTACATACCCAATGGGTAGTGGCCACACATACCGTACCCGCCAGGATGAATTTTACCCGTCGGGTTACCCATACCCGCACGCGTGTAAGAAAATACTCTCATACCTGTACCCGCGCGGGTAATCTACCCAACAGATTACCCGCACCCAACAGAGTATACTGAGGATTCAGGAATGCATAGTAGTTCATCAAAAGCAGCAAGAATAAATGCAAGAATGCTGGTTAGGGATGAGGAAGAGCATCACGGGCTGTCATCTTCTCCTATCCCAGAGTTCTCCACCATGGCTACCAGCGGCGACGACGTGGGAAGCTACGGTGGCGTCGGACGGCGTGGCAACAGACGTTGTGGGGGCGGACAGCGTGACGACGGGTGGCGTGGGGGCGGACAGCGTGGCAGCGGAGACAATGTGGGAGGCTGGCAGCGTATAGCGTGGCGTCAGTCAAACGGCATGGCGGCAGTCGAACAGCCCGCCGGCGGACGCCATGGGGGTGGAGTCGGCAGACGGCGTGAAGGCGTGGGGGTGTGGCGCCAGGCAGAGATGGGGCGCCGCTGGGCCTGACTGAGGTGGACTAAAGACTGGCGGCTCGGCTGGGATTGGGAGGAGTAAAACTAGGGTTTCACTTGAGGGAGGGCATATGGGCCATATGGGCCATATAGGCTAAATGGGCTAAATGAGGGAGGGCAGCTAGACTTCTTTATGCGGGTATTTCTTATCCGTGGGTAGACAGGTATGGGTAGTACACACCCATACCCATACCCGCCATACCCGATGGGTATGTATTTTTGTCCAACAACGTACCCGTGGTTAGAAAATTCATCCCATACCCGTCTCTTTATCGGGTAAAACTCGTTGGGTACTCGGGTTTTGGGTACCCATTGCCATCTCTAATTAGGACCACGTCGCCTCTCCATTCTGATGACTGGGCTAAGTGTTAAGTGGACCTAATTCATAGAATTTGGCCCAGAAAGACTTTTTCTTTTTTTGTAAATCATTTTTCCTTTCTTTCATACTGTACAGTTCAAGAAACACATGGAATTCACCTTTTTTTAAAAAAAATATCGCAATAGGTTCTACCAATATCATACTGTTTATAGGTTTTTTTAATTTTTTCTTTTCCAATTGAAATTTGAACTGAGATGAAACCCATCGAATTTTTAGATGGCAACTATTTTCGAGCCACGTCGGAACAGAACCTTGGGTTTTGGAGGAATCCGAGCGGTTTCCGTTGATTTTTGTGAACTCTGATTGCAAGTAGTATTGTTAGGCTAGTCTCAATGGGCATTTAATGGGGATTTCATGCACATTTAATGATAGGACACATCAGCAAAAAAGAAATCTTTGCATGAAATGAGGAGGGGACAGAGAGCAATTGTTTCATCCCGGTGAAACAAACTAGCGTTGTTTCCAACAACTTGGAAATCACATGAAATTATGTTAACACTGAAATTTGGTAGTTGAATCCTAAGTCTTTACAAAGGCGAAGCGAGATCGGATCGGCTGGTTTGGTGTGGAAACGAGGCCGCATCGGTGAGGAGTGATCGGCTGCGAGGCCAATCGGTTAAGGTTGGATCAGACAAGGGCAGCCGATAGCCGATTCCAGGTCTGGAAGAGATAAAACCATTTCTGATGCAGCAGTTTGAGGATAAATAGAAGATTCGGTTATTAGTTGCGCGTTAAACGATATTGCCACCTATGGATAGAGTCCTGTAACGGCAATTGTATCTGTAATTTAGGAGTTTGTTTAAACTGTTAATTGTAACGCGGCATGGGTCCTTCTTGGGGATAATGTCGTGTTTTAAATAGTAGTTTAGATAGAGTCTAGGGTTTGTACAGATAATTGTATCTTGGGTATAAATAGGACCCGAGACCCCTTGTAAATTCATTCAACACAATCACAATCAATCAAACCTTCGGCGCATCGCCAACCTTTTTCTTCAGATGAGCAATTTGATTGGCTACGGGCTGCATCGTTTCGATCCCCAAATCTAGGTAAATGTTTGTCATTAGTGGTATGATCTGTTGTTTCTAGTGCTTCCATTGCAATGACACATTAGATTCAAGAGTTTATATTGCGCTATTTATCATATAGCGCATATAAATTAGATCAATGTTTGGATCTATCCTGCCATTGGCTAGTTCTGTCAAGAACTTGCGGCCAATAGGGCTAGATCTAAGGGTTGGCTGGTTTGTATGCGGTATCCACCGTCTCGAGAGATATAAATCGGCTACAACAGATCAGGTTCTTCTTTTTATACTTAATATTGCATCGGGTTCGAACTATTAAGTCACTTTTAGAATTGCCAATGATCTGTTCGGCTAGATTTATATTGTTTAGACAGTGTCGGGGTTTCAGCCGGCCTTATCTGCCCTGATATGTTTCTTTTGATATATTTATTATTAGATTTATATTAGGACTTCCTCTTATATTAAGATCGCATTCTTGTCGGACGTTACCAGCCAAAATTGGCTTGCTATCAGCAGCCGACGGTCGATTTCCAGGCTACGCACATTTGGTTCAAGAATGATATCTTTTCATAAGATTCATCGGAGTACTAGCCGATTCATCGTTAGCTTTCCAGTATCGGCTAGGTTATCGATTCATATATCTATTATCCTTTATTGTATTTAGGTTACACGACTAATGCTGTCTCGGTATAGCTGATCCATTCCAGTTGGTTATCTTAAATATATTTTAGGATAGCATATATATGCTCATGGATTCCCTCAACCGATCCAGTGGGGATCTAACCTAACACTTAACGCATATTCCCTTGTTTTTCTTGTTAGTTAACAGATCAAATCAACTGGCACGCCTTGCACACCACAGGTAGCCGAGAAGGACTTGCACTGGAGTTAAGCAGATCTCCCAGGCCAGCGCGTAAGAGAAATTTCTCATCAACACGCTTCTTGGCACGCCCGGTGGGACTTTCTCTGTCGGCTCGACTCGAACGCATAGATTCAGCCGGGAAGATGGTCGACTCCAAGAGCCCCAACGTTTCCCAGGACAACATCGTGCCTGTGAAAATGTAGCAGTTATCGGCTGAACAGCAAGCCGATTATAAGAAGATGGTGGAAGAGCTCCAGGCTAACTACTTGCAATCTTTCACCCAAACAAGATCTGGGGCCATGCATCAAAAATATAAGTTTAGCATGAACGACCTTAAGGCAATCTCCTCTGGTGAGACAAAAGGCAAACAGAAGATGGAGGAGCCGACCCAGGAATAGGACGATTCAGCTGTGTATTTTCTACAAGACCGGATCGACTCGGCCGTCCATCATGCGTTAGTCAATCAAAGTAGCATCCTGGTCAACACTCTCAATAACATGATCGCTACTGCGGTCGACGCAAGGATAGCCTACCAGCTGCAACAGACGGCCAATTTCTTGGTTACAGGACACTGGTCACACAGAATCGGCCGATCCCACCACTAGCACAACAAGGGCCGCCGGGAGGAGTCCTCGGTCATCCGAATCTAGGTGAATCGGCTATAAGGCTAGCAATTACTATGCTGAACCGACAGCAGCCATTGCCCCAAGATCAGATTGCTAATATGTTCAACGACAATCGGCAGGCAGAGCCGATTGATCCAAACAGACGGTACAATGCCGGTGGCCGATAGCTGTTTCCAGGACCACCAACGCCACCACTGGCGCATCGGGCGCCTTCCGCTGATCATCACTACCAATACCAAGGAGGCCGTCAAGATCATCATTACAGGCCTCAGACAGCACCACTGTATCGACAAGCACCCCGCCGTATGACCCATACGAGCCGATACAGCAAGACAACCGAACCTGGGCCGATCTGATTGCAGATGTCATGCGCGATCAATTCGGCCTCAAGCCGAAAGACTCAGGGAACATGTATCGGTATCCGTATCCAGAGCACTTCGAGCGGATCCCGTTGCCCAACCGATACAAGATCCTAGATTTTTCGAAGTTCTCAGGGCAGGACAACATTTCAACTTACGAGCATGTTAGCTGATTCTTGGCACAGTGCGGCGAAGCATCGGCTACGGACGCCTTGAGAATCCGATTGTTCCCTCTTTCTCTTTCAGGATCGGCTTTTACTTGGTTCTCCTCATTGCCCTACAACTCAATTCAGAGTTGGGCCGATCTTGAAAAAACAATTCCACAGCTACTTTTACTCCGGCAACCATGAGATGAAGTTGTCGGACGTCACCAGCATCAGGCAAAAACACAACGAATCGGTCCAAGAACACATCCAACGCTTTAGAGAGATGAGAAACCGATGCTACAGCCTGGTGCTATCGGATGCCCAGCTAGCCGATTTGGCCTTTCGTGGGTTGATCGCACCGATTTGAGAGCGATTCTCCGCGCAGGACTTTGACAGCTTAGCCCACTTGGCGCAGAAGGTGACGGCCCACGAGCAGCGATTCCAAGACTCCAGGAAGGCCATCAAAAATATAACTAAGGTCGTCGTCGAATCAGACTACGAGTCTGACGACGATGACGCAGAAGTGGCGGCAGCCGAATGGGCCAAGAACAAAAAGACCATCGTCTGCCAATGGCTACTGAAGACGGCCAAGGAAGAACGATACGACTTCGACATCACCAAGGCCGACAGGATTTTTGACTTGCTGCTCAAGGAGAAGTAGATTCAGTTGCCTGAAAATCACGTGATCCCGTCACCGAATAATTGAAGAAAAAGAAATATTGCAAATGACAACTCCACATCCCACGCCACCAACGACCGCAAAGTCTTCGGGCAGCAAGTCCAATCGGCGATTGAGGCCAGGAAACTGAAGTTCGCCGATTCAAATCGGCCGATGAAAGTAGACGGCAATCCTTTCCCGATCAACACGGTTCAAGCCAGCCCTAGGCAAGCTGATCGACAAAATAGAATGGTGCACGGCTTAGTCAATACATCGATCAGGGCCAAGGCAGAAGACGAGCAGATTGGAAGTCACGCCGCGCCGATTAATATGGTGCGCCCAGTCATCAGATCGGCTGACCGACGGTCGATCCATGAACATAGCCGACACCGTCATCAACACCGGTCTCGGCAGGAAGAAGCTTACAATGAAGCACCTCGTCATCACGAGCCGAATACCCAAAACCGCCGATACGAGGTAAACCGCAACAATACCGATCCGCATTGGCATTGTGATTTTTTTAGGTACTGCTGGAATCCAGTATGAGACTGCCAACACTGGACGATTGCCCAGCTGCAACAATCGCCGCGACGTCGAGCACAGGAGCTCATCGGCTACAAGCCCAACCCTGTTCGTCCCCAGAGCCGTTCAGCTAAACCAAAGGCGACGGTCTGTCCATGATCGGCTCGGCCCGATCCACCAAGACTTCTTCATCGATGAAAACCGCTATGGCAACAACCGCGACAATGAAGAGGCCGACGATGAGGAATCGGCCAACCCCCAATGGTGCCCGTCCGATCTCTTCACAAAGACACAGAAAAGAAGGGTTCAACGACTTAAGCGTGAAGGGAGAGAGCACGAAGTTCGGCAAATGATCCACGAACAGCGCTATCGGTTGGGCAAAATCAAAAGGCGATGGGTACCCAAAGAGAAAGCTGCCGTAGCTGATGGAGAGCAAGTTGAGGAAAGCCCAGCCAATCAAGCCAGGAGGGCATCCAAAGGGTTAACTTGGTGTTTGTGCTACCAGCCGAGTTCGGCGCTCCTGAAGCCGATGCAGACACCATTGAGGACGACCTGGCGAAACTGGCAATCTCACCAGAACAGGCTGTCTTCGACAAACCTGAGGGAACCGAAAATCGACACTTAAAGTCGTTGTACGTTAAAGGATTAGTCAACGGCAAGCCGATTTCCGAAATGCTAGTTGATGGGGGAGCTGCAGTCAACCTCATGCCTTACGCAACATTCAAAAAACTAGGCAAGGGGCCGAAGACCTGATAAAGACCAACATGGTGCTCAAGGACTTCGGCGGCAACCCATCGGAGACCAAAGGGGTCCTCAATGTCGAACTGACTATCGGCAATAAGACCATGCCCACAACATTCTTTGTCATCGACGGGAAGGGATCTTACAGCCTGCTGCTCAGAAAGGATTGGATACACGCTAAGTGCTGCATTCCTTCCACAATGCATCAGAGCCTGATCCAATGGGACGGCGACAAGATCGAGATCGTACCAGCCGACAGGTCAGTCAGCATCGTCAGTGCCGATTTGCCACTTTGGGAAATCGAAGGCATCGATTGTTTGTCTGGGAAAACCTGGCATGCCGATTTTCTAAATGTGTCCAATTCCACAATATAGCCGATTGGAGATGACGAGCCGCAGCTGTTGCTTTGAACAAGACATGGTGGAGGGCTCAAGCATCTAGACACCGCAGACGAAGACGATGGCAAGCTCGGGCAAGGTTTCATGTCGGCCGATGAATTAGAGGAAATTGACATCAGCTCTGGTGACAAGCCGAGGCCGACGTACATTAGCAAAATTTTGTCTCCTCATTTTAGATCCCAGCTTATCGAATTGTTAAAAGAATATAAAGATTGTTTTGCTTGAGAGTACTTCGAGATGCCCGGCCTCATCCGATCAATAGTGGTCCATCAGCTGTCGATTAAGACAGGCTATCGGCCGTTCAAACAGCCTCCCAGGAGGTTTAAGGCCAATATGTACGATACAATTAAAGCCAAAATCACTCGGCTATACGATGTAGGGTTCATTCAGCCTTGCCAATACGCCGAATGGGTCTCAAACATTGTCCGAGTACTGAAGAAAAATGGTAAACTTAGGGTGTGCATCGATTTTAGAGATCTAAACAAGGAAACCTCTAAGGACGAATACCCAATGCCGATAGCCGATCTGCTTGTCGATGTTGCTTCGGGCCACAAAATTATCAGTTTCATGGACGGCAATGCAGGGTATAATTAAATATTTATGGCTGACGAGGACATCCACAAGACCGCTTTTCGGTGTCCCGGTGCAATCGGCTTGTACGAGTGGGTAGTAATGACATTCGGCTTGAAGAATGGTGGGGCAACATATCAACGGGCCATGAACTATATTTTTCACGACATGATCGGCTCACTAGTAGAGATATACATTGATGACGTGTTGTCAAGTCAAGGGAGATAGAAGGCCACATAGCCGATCTGAGACAAGTGTTAGAGCGGACGAGGAAGTATGGCCTGAAGATGAATCCGCTTAAGTGCGCGTTCGGCGTATCGACCGGGCAATTCTTGGGATTTCTTGTCCACGAAAGAGGAATTGAAGTTACACCAAGAAGCATAAATGCTATCAAGACAATTCAACCTCCGAAGGACAAAAAACAGCTCCAGTCATTGATCGGCAAAATAAACTTCATCAGACAGTTCATAGCCAATCTCTCAGAAAAGATGGAGCCGTTCACACCACTGCTTCGGCTAAAAGCCGATCAGACATTCACATGGGGGGCAGAGCAACAAAAGGCGTTAGACAACATAAAAGATTATCTAAGCTCCCATCCAGTTTTAATGTCTCCACAAACGGGAATACCGTTCAAGCTGTACCTATCAGCCGATGACAAATCAATCGGCTCCGTCCTAATCCAAGAGGTCGACGGCAAAGAAAAAGCCATCTTCTATCTCAGCCGACGGTTGCTAGACGCAGAAACAAGGTATTCACCTGTGGAGAAGCTATGCTTATGCCTCTATTTTTCATGTACGAAGTTAAGGCACTATCTGCTATCCAACGAGTGCACAGTAATCTGCAAAGCCGATGTAGTTAAGTACATGCTATCGGCTCCAGTGCTCAAAGGAAGAATTGGGAAGTGGATTTTTGCGCTAACAGAATTCGATCTGAGGTATTAGGCACCAAGGGCAGTCAAGCGGCAAGCCATAGCCGATTTTATTGTGGAGCACAGAAATGACTCGATCGGCTCAGTGGAGATTATGCCTTGGACTTTGAAGTTTGATGGCTCGGTTTGCGCCAACGGCTGTGGCATCGGCTTGATCATTATTTCACCCAGGGGGTGAGCTTCGAGTTTGCTTTTGCTATCAACCCCCACGCTACAAACAACCAAGCCGAATACGAAGCCATCCTTAAAGGATTACATCTACTCAAGGAAGTTGAAGCCGATGCCGTCGAAATAATGGGAGATTCATTGTTGGTCATCAGCCAATTATCAGGAGAATACGAATACAAAAACGATGCGCTGATGGTCTATTATCGGCAATGCCGGGAATTAATGAACGGTTTTTGGCTAGTTACTTTGAAACATATCCCCAGAGAGCAGAACACAGAGCCCAATGACTTGGCTCAGAGGGCATCGGCTATCGGCCGATGCTGAAAGAAATCGACATAGACGTTGCCGCCATCACAGCCGATGATTGGAGGTTTGAAGTTTACAACTATCTCAAAAACCCCTCTCAATCGGCTACAAGGAAGCTACGATGCAAGGAATTATGATATGTTTTGCTCGATGAAGATCTGTACTATCGGACGATTGACGGTGTGCTACTCAAGTGTTTGGGAGCCGATCAGGCTACAGTGGCCATCGGAGAAGCACACATCAATCGGCCCACAAAATGAAGTGGCTGCTTCTCCGAGCATGTCCGGCCGACAATCTTTGGAGGATTGTTTCAAGTATTACAAGGGCTGCCAGGATTGCCGAAGTTTGGCGCCATACAACAAGCACCGGCATTGGCTATGAACCCAATTATTAAGCCGTGGCCGTTTAGAGGTTGGGGCAGTGATATCATCGTCCAGATCAACCCACCCTCATGTTAGTGATATGCCCTAGAGGCAACATGGAGATGTTGGATATCACGTCAATGTTTATGTATAAATGAATAAAGTGTTATTCAGTTCCATGAAATAGACATCTTGTATTGATCAATAAGTACGTGACTTATTTATGAGACTCTTTATGTATGAATCTATTTCTAAACGATCTCTGATCATATGTCATATTGTTGGAACAAATATGATTCTAAGATCAGCATGTTTATTGATTGATGATCATGTCTCATAGATCATTGGTATGGAGATACCAAATCAATAAACATGGACACATGTGTTGGAGAACACATTGTTGGATAGACCCACCATGAGACACTACAGGAATTAATGTGCCATTAGTTAGTCTCGGGTAGTGTTGGTACAAAGTCCTTAGACCGAGATCACCATGGATTCCAACATGTGTAGTAGCCTACTTTGGGACTACCAAACGCTATTCGTAATGCGGGTAGTTATAAAGGTAGTTTTCGGGTTTGCTATGAAACATGGAGTGGGATGTGAGTGATCAAGATGGAATTTGCCCCTCCTTTGGAGAGATATTTCGGGCCCCTCGAGGTAATGGATTATGGAAATGCATGGCCATGCTAAGTTGAATGAGGAGTCAATCAACGGACGGATAATCCAATACGGTTCGAGTGAATGGTTAAGCTATTGAAGGGATGGCACACATCTTGCCTATAGCTTAACGGTATCGTGAGGCAAAGGGATTTGTGTACACATTACAGTTCGAGCCGATATTATTCTTGTATACTATGGTGTCAATATGTGCTTTGCTAGGCGCCGCGTTGACGGTGGCGAGTTGGACTCGAGCCGACGATCGGCCAAGTTAGACTATAGCTGAAACCGAGTATACCTGAACCTCTGCGGGTCGCACGCTTAAGGGGATAGAATAGATATTCGAGTTGGACTCGGATATGGCTCGATCGGATAGGGATCCGATCGGATAGAGTCCTATGGGCTTACGACGTATGGGCGGCCAACTCTATGAGATACGGATGAGATCGATTCAAAATAGAGTCCTAATTGGCCACTAGTCCCAGTCGGCCAACTCTATATAAAGGAGGGAGGGGTGGAGAGCTGCCACACGTCAATTGCATCGCGTGCAACGAAGTCGCCGAGATCAATCTCGACGGAAACCCTCCCACTTTCGAGCCAAACCCTAGCCTTGCATCGCGTGCTAGCACACGGGTGTACGGCGTTCGTCCCCGGACGTGTGGATACCGGTAGGGCGCTGCTACATTGCGCGCGTTGATCGGCTTCGGATCGGCTGCAATTGGAGCGATCGGGCTGTGGTGGAATCGGCTGCGGTCGGGCGCATCGGAGCGGCGTGAGAACGCAGCCGGACGACTCGAATCGGGCGATTGGCGAATCGGCTGTCTCCGGGAATCGGCTACACCGTTCGGATCGGATTGCCACGATTGGCTATTCCGCGCACTCTACTCCAATCGGTAACGATCTATCGGCCCTTACTTGCAAGTGTTCCTGGTTTGCGTGGTAAAAAGTTTTTGTTTTCGGCTAGCGTAGCCTCCGCGTAACCCTTCACCTCAAGCAAAGGACATAAATTTATCCCGGTGGCGACGATTACTTCACAAAGTGGGTGGAGGCGATTCTCCTCAGAAAGTGGATTCTAAGGACGCAATCGAGTTTGTCAAAGAACATATCATCTACCGATTTGGCATTCCACAAACAATAACAACAGACTAGGGATCTATCTTCGTATCGGATGAGTTTGTTCAGTTTGCCGACGGCATGGGGATCAAGCTACTCAATTCTTGATAGTGTATCGGAACGGCGTAATGTGATTACGTCGAAGCAATTTCCATATAACTCGGTTTGAGTTGGGTTCGAGATAGCGTTCCTTGATAGTGTATCGGAACGGTATAATGTGATTATGCCGAAGCTATCTCGTAGTCCGATCTTGTTAGCTGCCTCGCGCCTACGCAAACCATCTCCCTTGATAGTGTATCGGGACGACATAATATGATTATGCCGATATGGTTTCCGTAAGCGAATTCATAGATTGGATCTATGAATTTCGTGTGGTGTGCGTACCCCCTTATAGGTCGTCTCGATGCCGTAGCTCTGCGATAAGTAGAAAACGTTTCTACGCCTAACTTGTTTTTGCAGAGAATGCTTTGAGATGGTATGGCCCTATTGTATGTATGAGATGTATGAGATGCATGTGATGCATGTAATATTCTTTCATATGTGCAATCCTGTAATATTCTTTCATACGTGCAATGCTTGTAATATTCTTTCACGACTGCGAGTCGATGTAATCTTCAATTAGAGCTTCTATAGTAGTAGCTTAGTTTGAAGAAATCAAGCATTCGGCACTCGAAAGAACGGTGATGAAGATGGAGATCCTATACACCGGAATGGAGATGGAGATCACCATGTGAAGGGGGCCATACTATTTCACTATATGCTATTCTTCTTCCTTTCATATGTGATATGTTTGTTTGATAGGATAGCATCCCTCGCAAAATTAAGTAGTAATGATGCCCTTCCAAATGTTGCACCCGTCACCATTATGCTCGTCAATGATGGGTCCGCCAAAGCGAGTGCCATTCTCTATCATAACACGAGGGGTATATGTCGAGACATATACATGCGGGAGCATTTGGTTTACTTAACAAGGCTATCAAAACAGTTTTGGGCCTTGGGGCATAGGTTGGCGCCGGGGCATGGAGATGCCACACCAACAACAAGAGTCACATAGAGATGTGATTAGCAAGGAGTTGCTTACCGATGTTATTAATTTTCTAGCGGTGATGCCAAAGCTCACTAGAAAATTAATTAACATGTGGATCTTGACCCAATACGTAACCTAGAGGGAAGGTGGAAAATACGTAATGGGAGTCTAATGTTAAATTGTTTAACAATAGACATAGCATAAACATTGTGCTAAACTTTGCTTTTTCATTGTAGAATAAATGGCGGCTAATACTACACCCGTACCTTTAATTTGCGATCTATTCTCGAAAAGGAAAAATTAAATGGAACAAACTTTATGGATTGGTATCGTAACTTGAGAATTGTTCTCAAGCAAGAGCGTAAGGAGTACGTTCTTGAAGTACCCTATCCGAGGATTTGCCAAATAATGCCACTGCAACGCACGGAGAGCTTACGAGAAGCACACTAATGATGCCCTAGATATAAGCTGTCTCATGCTTGCTACAATGTCCCCGAGCTTGAAGCAATATGAGAGCAGCGATGCTCACACTATTATTCGGGGACTGCGTGGCATGTTTGAGAACCAAGCTCGGGCCGAGAGGTTCAACACCTCAAAGTCCTTGTTTGCGTGCGAGCTTGTTGAGGGGAATCCCGTCGTCCGCATGTGATAAAGATGATTGGCTATATCGAGAGTCGGAAAAACTAGGTTTTCCCCTTAGCCAAGAGTTGGCTACCGATGTGATTCTCCGTCGCTCCCTCAGAGCTTCGAGCCATTCATATTAAATTATCACATGAACAATATGGATAGGACCTTGGCTGAATTGCATGGGATGCTAAAGACAGGTGAGGAGAGTATCCAAAAAATGGTCATCATGTGATGATGATGCGAAGGCTAAGCGCAAACCACTGTCAAGAAGCTTTGCACCAAGAGGAAGTTAACTCCCGATGAGATCGCGAGTGCCTCCAATGCAAAGAAGGGCAAGAAGGGGTCGGCGGCATCGGATGCCGTTTGCTTCTATTGCAAGGAGACAGACCATTGGAAGAGGAACTGCAAGAAGTACATGGAGGATCTCAAAAAGAAGCAAAGTACGACTTACGCTTATTAATGTTATAGACATTAATCTTGCTACTTCACCTCTGACTCTTGGGTATTTGATACCGGATCGGTAGCTCATATTTGCAAATCGTTGCGGGGAATGAGAAGAAGTAGAGGATTGAGAAGGGGCGAGGTGAACTGCGCGTCGGCAATGGAGCAAGTGTTGCTACGTTGCTGTCGGCATAGTACCACTTCATCTACCTTCGGGATTAGTTTTGGAATTAAATAATTGTTATTGTGTTCCAACACTATGTCGGAAACGTTATTTCCGCTTCATGTTTGCAAGCGGAAGGATATGATTTTAGATCAATGGACAATGGTTGTTCAATATATCTCGAGAGATATGTTCTATTTTCATGCTCCATTGGTGAATGGATTATACGTTTTGAATCTTGAAGCGTCTCCCATCTATAACATTAATACGAAGGGCAACTCTCTAATGATATAAACCCCACGTTTATCGGCATTGTCGCTTAGGCCATATAAATAAGAAACGCATGGAGAAGCTCCATAAGGATGGATTGCTTCACTCTTTTGATTTTGAATCATTTGAGACATGTGAGTCTTGTTTACTTGGTAAGATGACAAAGGCACCTTTCACGGGGCACAGTGAGAGAACAAGTGACTTGTTGGCACTCGTACATACTGATGTATGTGGACCAATGAGCTCAACGGCCAGAGGTGGTTATCAGTACTTCATTACCTTTACCGATGACTTTAGTAGATATGGTTATATCTACTTAATGAGGCATAAGTCCGAATCCTTTGAAAAGTTCAAAGAATTCCAGAATGAAGTACAGAATCATTTAGGGAAAACAATCAAGTTTCTACGATCAGATCGTGGAGGGGAATACTTGAGCCAAGAGTTTGGTAATCATCTGAAAGATTGTGGAATTGTTCCACAGTTGACTCCGCCAGGAACTCCACAATGGAATGGGGTGTCCGAACGGAGAAATCGCACCTTGTTGGACATGGTGCGGTCGATGATGAGCCAAAGTGATCTTCCGTTATCCTTCTGGGGATATGCTCTTGAAACAGCTGCGCTCACACTAAATAGAGTTCCATCTAAGTCAGTTGAAAAGACACCATATGAGATATGGACAGGGCAAACCCCTAGTTTGTCTTTTCTCAAAATTTGGGGATGTGAGGCTTATGTAAAACGTTTACAGTCTGACAAGCTCACACCCAAATCTGACAAGTGCTTCTTTGTGGGATATCCTAAGGAAACTAAGGGATATTACTTTTATAATCGGGAACAAGGCAAAGTGTTTGTCGCCCGACATGGTGTCTTCTTGGAGAAAGAATTTCTTTCAAGAAGGGTTAGTGGGAGCGAGTGCATCTTGAAAAAGTTCAAGAAACACCGAGAAAATGTTTCGGCGACCACGAACCACAACAGGAGGAGCAAAGAGTTGCGCCACCGGTTGTAGATACACCAGCCCCACGGAGGTACGAAAGATCACGTCGTGCGCCGACAGTACACGTGTGGAACAACGTGATATATTGTTGTTGGACAACGATGAACCTAAGACCTATGAGGAAGCGATGGTGGGACCCGATTCCAACAAGTGGCTTGGAGCCATGAAATCCGAAATAGAATCCATGTACGACAATCAAGTTTGGAACTTGGTTGATTCACTGATGGTGTCAAAACCATTGAGTGCAAATGGGTTTTTAAGAAAAGGCCGATATGGATGGAAATGTTCACATCTATAAGGCGCGATTGGTGGCGAAAGGTTTTAAACAGATTCAAGGAGTTGATTATGATGAAACCTTCTCGCCGTCGCAATGCTTAAATCTATTCGGATTATCCTAGCGATTGCTGCATATTTCGACTATGAGATATGGCGAGATGGATGTCAAAACGGCTTTCCTAAATGGAAACCTAAGCGAGGATGTATACATGATACAACCTCGGGGTTTTGTCGATCCGAGAATCGCCTGGAAAGATATGCAAGCTACGAAATCCATTTATGGATTGAAGCAACCATCTCGGAGTTGGAATATTCGTTTCGATGGAGTAATCAAAGGGTTGGTTTCATCAAAAACGAAGAAGAGGCCTGTGTTTACAAAAGGTCGGTGGGAGCACAATTGTATTTCTAATCTTATATGTGGATGACATATTGCGATTGGAAATGATATCCCTATGCTTGAATCCGTCAAGTCTTCATTGAAAAATAGTTTTTCCATGAAAGACTTAGGGAGGCAATATATATATGGCATTCGGATCTATAGAGATAGATCCAAGAGGCTAATTGGATTAAGCCAAAGTACATACATTGACAAGGTGTTGAAAAGGTTCAACATGCATGATTCCAAGAAAGGTTTCTTGCCCATGTCACATGGCATTAAGCTTAGCAAGAATTAGTGTCCTCGGACACATGATGAGCGGAATAAGATGGGTATGGTTCCATATGCTTCGGCAATTGGATCCATCATGTATGCCATGCTTTGTACACGCCCGGATGTTTCGTACGCTTTGAGTGCTACGACCAGATACCAGTCAGATCCAGGTGAAGGTCACTGGACTGCCGTGAAGAATATCCTTAAGTACTTGAGAAGAACTAAGGATATGTTCCTAGTCTATGGAGGTGAAGAAGAGCTCGTTGTAAGTGGTTACACCGATGCTAGCTTCCAAACAGACAAGGATGATTATAGATCGCAATCTGGGTTTGTGTTACGCACGAACGGAGGCGCGATCGGTGGAAGAGTTCCAAGCGGGATGCATTGCTGATTCTACAACGGAGGCCGAGTACATTGCTGCTTCGGAAGCTGCAAAGGAGGCATTTGGATCAAGAAATTCGTTTCGAGCTTGGTGTGATGACTAGTACGACTGGTCCAATGTCTCTCTATTGTGACAATAGTGTAGCCATTGCACAAGCCAAGGAGCCGAGGTCACATCGGAAGTCCAAACACATACTTCGGCGATATCATCTCATCCGCGAGATAGTGGACGAGAGGTGATGTCAAGATATGCAAAGTGCACACGGATCTCAACATAGCCGATCGGCGACAAAACCTCTCCCTCGCCGAAGCATGAGGCGCACACAAGAGCAATGGGTATTAGATACTTACATGATTGACTCTAGTGCAAGTGGGAGATTGTTAGTGATATGCCCTAGAGGCAACATGGAGATGTTGGATATCACGTCAATGTTTATGTATAAATGAATAAAGTGTTATTCGGTTCCATGAAATAGACATCTTGTATTGATCAATAAGTACGTGACTTATTTATGAGACTCTTTATGTATGAATCTATTTCTAAACGATCCCGATCATATGTCATATTGTTGGAACAAATATGATTCTAAGATCGGCATGTTTATTGATTGATGATCATGTCTCATAGATCATTGGTATGGAGATACCAAATCAATAAACATGGACACATGTGTTGGAGAACACATTGTTGGATAGACCCACCATGAGACACTACGGGAATTAATGTGCCATTAGTTAGTCTCGGGTAGTGTTGGTACAAAGTCCTTAGACTGAGATCACCATGGATTCCAACATATGTAGTAGCCTACTTTGGGACTACCAAACGCTATTCGTAATGCGGGTAGTTATAAAGGTAGTTTTCAGGTTTGCTATGAAACATGGAGTGGGATGTGAGTGATCAAGATGGAATTTGCCCCTCCTTTGGAGAGATATCTCGGGCCCCTCGAGGTAATGGATTATGGAAATGCATGGCCATGCTAAGTTGATTGAGGAGTCAATCAACGGACGGATAATCCAATACGGTTCGAGTGAATGGTTAAGCTATTGAAGGGATGGCACACATCTTGCCTATAGCTTAAGGTATCGTGAGGCAAAGGGATTTGTGTACACATTACAGGTTCGAGCCGATATTATTCTTGTATACTATGGTGTCAATATGTGCTTGCTAGGCGCGTGTTGACGGTCGGCTGAGTTGGACTCGAGCCGACGATCGGCCAAGTTAGACTATAGCCGAAACCGAGTATACCTGAACCTACGGGGTCGCACGCTTAAGGGGATAGAATAGATATTCGAGTTGGACTCGGATACGGCTCGATCGGATAGGGATCCGATCGGATAGAGTCCTATGGGCTTACGACGTATGGGCAGCCATCTCTATGAGATACGGATGAGATCCGATTCAAAATAGAGTCCTAATCGGCCACTAGTCCCGTCGGCCAACTCTATATAAAGGAGGGAGGGGTGGAGAGCTGCCACACGTCAATTGCATCGCGTGCAACGAAGTCGCCGAGATCAATCTCCACGGAAACCCTCCCACTTTCGAGCCAAACCCTAGCCTTGCATCGCGTGCTAGCACACGGGTGTACGGCGTTCGTCCCCGAACGTGTGGATACCGGTAGAGGCGGCTACATTGCGCGCTGTTGATCGGCTTCGGATCGGCTGCAATTGGAGCGATCGGCTGTGGTGGAATCGGTGCGGTCGGGCGCATCGGAGTGAGGCGTGAGAACGCGGCCGGACGGCTCGAATCGGGCGATTGGCGAATCGGGCTCTCCGGGAATCGGCTACACTTCCGGATCGGATTGCCACGATTGGCTATTCCGCTGCACTCTACTCAATCGGTAACGATCTATCGGCCCTTACTTGCAAGTGTTCTGGTTTGCGCGGTAAAAGTTTTTGTTTTCGGCTAGCGTAGCCTCCGCGTAACCCTTCACCTCAAGCAAAGGACATAAATTTATCCTGGTGGCGACAGATTACTTCACAAAGTGGGTGGAGGCGATTCTCCTCAGGAAAGTGGATTCTAAGGACACAATCGAGTTTGTCAAAGAACATATCATCTACCGATTTGGCATTCCACAAACAATAACAACAGACTAGGGATCTATCTTCGTATCAGATGAGTTTGTTCAGTTTGCCGACGGCATGGGGATCAAGCTACTCAATTCTTCGCCGTAATATGCACAAGCAAACGGACAAGCCGAGGCCTCAAACAAGAGTTTGATCAAATTGATTAAAAGAAAGATCTCTGAGTACCCTAATGTCATGCCCGGAAATTTATCCTAAATTTCTAGGCTATTTTGTGTATTAATTCCCTGTCCAGGACCAGCCAGGGTACACAAAATGACAAATCAATACACAGATCCAAAAGTAAATTAAAGCGTATAAATACTTACAGAAGAGGCACTTAGTCCTCACACTCGAAAGAAAGCAGCGGCAGCAGAAAAAGACGATCCTATCGGGGCTTCAGCTCCACTCCACAGGCAAACTCAACTGGGGTCTGAGCCTTGGTCCTCTAACACCATCTTCGACTCAGAGGCACTACACTTTTCAAAGGGGGAAGAAATTGCAAGGCTGAGTACAACCACCGTACTCAATAAGCCATGCCGGAAGAATGCAAATATAATGCAATGAGGTATAAAGGATTCATATATAGGGTTGTTTTGCAGAAAACCAGCATTTCAAAGCATTTAAATATTTTAAGGCATTTCAATAAACATGAGCCTATCTCTAGTCAAATTATTATCTAGTCGCGCACCAACGCGATCTTGCCTTAACCAAGGCCAACAAGTGCTAACTCCGATTCTTTTAGTTTTAAACAGAAATAAATTCTAACTTGGGTACATTGGTCGGCTTGCCCATAACCGAGGACGCGGCTATTCGAATAGATTTACTCTGATCAGAGGTGTACATCTTTACCCACCAGACATGTCTTCCTCACGTATTGCGACGTGCCACATGCCACCATGGCATACGGACGAAAGCCATGACATAACTCATCGCTTAGTACTGCCCTAAACAAAGAAGACCGACATAGACTTCCCCCGCCAGGTGCCCTGGGTCGAGCAGACAGTCTATGCCCCTAGGCATCTCGACTCGTTCTGAGCCTTCACTTGCGAGAGACGTCAACCCATGGGCTTCAACCCTTCCTAGGGCTTCATCCATCCCTATCCATGTCTTTTTTGTTTCTGACCACACTAGTCGACGTGTTAAGCCTTACCCATTAGACATGTGGTAGTACGGAAATGCTTTGCAACATAGGCCCGAAGACCGGTCCTTATGACGACCGAGGTGCAAATAGCAAAACCAAGCACCCCGTGCCCAGCCGAAAATATGTTTGGGGAATTTTGAAGGGGACATTTATTGCCACGGGTAAACAACCAAAATTTCCATCATTTACAAGTTATTCCTTAGTCTAATTATAGAAAACATCTAATGATTTCTATTCAAGCATGTCTAAGTGTCGAAAGTTGTTTTCGGCAATATGATTTCTGGGGTCGCAGTCGAGATCGCCAAGTGTCGAAACTTGGTTTCGGCAATATATTTTCTGGAGTCGCAGTCGAGATCGCCAAGCACAATGGGTTAGAAGAAGAAGAAGGTTTAGACAGGTTCAGGCCCTCTCGTGAGGTAATACCCTACTCCTGTTTCGGTGGATTCGATCCGCCGAGTGTCTTTATTGATCTCGTGATCTAAAGCTAAGAGCTAAAAGCTAATCTCCTATCGGAATCTTTGATCTAGAATCTGATATCCCTCAAGGGACACCCCTTACCCCCTTATATAGTCTTGGGAAGAAGGGTTTACAAGTCGAAAACCCTATCTTACTCTAAGACGGTTTCCTCAATCTTACCAAACCGTGACTATAGGCCGATTGCCTTATCTCTATCGGCAACCGTAACACCTAAGTCAAGTTCGGCTTACGAGATATAGCGGGCGCAATCTATCCCTACCTCTAGTCGGATAAGCTTGCCAAGTAGATACCCGATTGCCACAATCTCCACGGTAGCCCCGAGTCCTTTTCGGTCGACGAGACAACTCAGCTTAGACCAAAGCGGCACTCAACCAAAAAATTTCTTTGTCCGAGTGCTTTTGGCGCCAGTGATTCCATCATCTCTGCTGAATCTTCCCGAGTGGCTCCAAAGGCGTGAAGGCCTGGAAAATATAAATAAAAATTTCTCAAAAATAAATATCTAGGTGCATCTCTGATGCACCTAATTAGAATGTAGCCCCGACTATGTGGTTAGTCAAAAATAGGCTAAACATATAGTCAAGAACTATAAAAAATCATTCTCATGCGGATGCCTAGCTTATGCTAAAGCAATCATTGAAATCTCATTACCGGCAAGTTCATACTCAACGAGTAAATTTGCCCGAGTTACCTCGAACAAATAATTCAATCATCCCTCATGGGTAAAAAGCACTCGGTAAGCTCTTGCTTATCCGAGTGGATTTGCCAGTAATCCGGAATAAATATTTCATTCATCCCTCATGGGAAAACAAGTTTTTTCAATCATATGAAAAATATGACCAAGTTATTAAATAGCTTTTGCCATAATACTGGTCTCAATCTTATAAAGATCTTCACCAAGGTGGAAAATAAACGGCATCGGTAAGATTACCCGACCAAATGCCGAAAAACCAATCAGCCCTTGTTCACCAAGGCGGCTATAAAAACTCTGCTGTTGGTCACCTTCCAAATTGCATCGTGCGGCTTCTCATGAAGTCAAGCAAACCGCGGTATGGAAGGATCTTTAAAGGTATAGGGCACTCGGACACGCGCATATTGCCAGGGCAAATCTGCTTAAGCTCATCCGCTTAAGTCCCTAAGGACACGTATCGGACCACACCTTAGCTGGGCCGTAGATTTTCTTATGGGCTCGGCCCACTCACCAGAAAACCTAGCGCAACCCTCAAATCTTTCTTTAAAGACGCGAGGTCGTCCCGCCTCTTCGTCTTCCAAACGATTCCCCTTCTCACGGTGCTTGTTCAACGGCTCACCGCGGAGAACCCTAGACTCGCGCGCTCCCAAATCCGTCCGCCTAAGAGCTCGATCTCTGCAACAACCAGCCTCCATAGCCAACTCTCCCACATTCCATCGCCAAAGATCCAACTTTTTCCGGCCAGATCCACTTCCCATCAACCCATTCTCATGGCGGAGGAAAAAAGGATTCCCTTCGACCAATGGGCCGCTTCGGAAGTGAGGGAATCTACCCTCAAGGAGATGGTGAAGCACGGCGTGCTTCCGCCAAAGGAACTCGTGGGGTGGCGCCGGCGGCGGGGAGGACTTCGACCCCAAACACGGTGAGCTCCTTGTCTTCACTTCCTTTTTCTACTGCAGTTCAGCCTTCCCACCTCCGAATTCTTTCGGGGGCTTCTTGACTATTATGGTCTTCATCTTTACCATCGAACCCCAACTCGATGCTTCACATAGCTCTCTTCATTCATGTGTGTGAAGCCTTTCTTGGCATTCTTCCTCACTTCAATCTATTCCGTCGCATGTTCTATACGAAACCCCATCCGAACAAGGACCAACCTTGCGTTGTTGGCGGGCGAGCTTCCGGCTTCGCGGATCTCTCCGCAAAGACTACTTCTCTCTCCCTTTGAAATCTTCCAACAAGGGCTGGCATGCAGGCTGGTTCTACATCAATAACCTCGAACCCAGCCTGCCCGCCTTTATCGGTCTTCCTCCTGTCCCTAAGCCATCTTGGAGCACCGTCCCGGTAGCCCAAGATTGGGACGAAGCCAATGATCTGCTCGCGAAGATCCTGGCGATGAAGAAGAAGAATCTTCGCGGGGAACAAATCACTCGGCACTTCATCGGAGTGCCGGCGCGCCGATCAAGGAGCGGTCGGCCGGCCTTCGAGTATGAAGGCGGAACGGACCCCAATCGGGAGGACCGGATCCGCTCACATACGAGATCACGAAGATCCGGATGTACAAGCTCTTCTCATCCGGATCGCGTCGAGCGGGCCCTCATTCGCCGGTCCTCCCATTCGGCATCCATCGACCTCCTCCTCCGGTAAGCCGATAGGTTGCTTCATAGTATCTTCAATCTTGACGTCTTGTCTCTTAATGTTGCACCTTCTCTCTTCGGGAAAACACCTCTATCACTTCCAAGCCATATAAGGTGGCTCATGATGACGCGCCGCGTCGCCCGCCAAGCCGGCGGCGGGATCAAAATCAAGCGATCCGGTCGGGAAGCGGGCGCGCAGTGAGGACTCGAACAAGCGCGCAAGCAAAAGGCGGGCGATCATTGAGGATTCGGATGACGACGTCCGGCTCCTCCGGTAGAGACCCCGCCTCTAAGGCGATCACGCGGACGGCACCAAAGATCCGCCGGTCTTCCGTATGCTCGGCAAACCAAGTCTTGAACTCTTTCGCGGAAAACTTTTCTTTATCTTGCTGTATTCACCTTCGCGGGAGGCCCCGGGACATAGATCCCGCCGGAGGGGTGAGGGCCGACTCCGCTGTTGTTCCCAAAGTGCCGAGGCCGGTAGAGCCAAAACCGGAGCCCGCACCGAGTGCGAGCGTTCGGAGAAACGACCTTCGCCTCCAAAGGAGGACGCCCTAGGGAGGAGCCCCGGCCGCGGCCGGGATATCCCGGTGGAAAGCGATCATCGCGGGAGACACAGGCTGCGGCTCAAGCACCCCGTGGGGGTCACTCGTGCCTAGCCCGAAGAAGAAGAAAGCCGGCCGGCCGCTCCACCTAGGCGGCGGCCACCGAAACCGGTAAGGCTTGCTTGAAACATTCCTTCATTCTTTCAATCTTGAATCTCTCATGTCTTCATTTGTCTTTCTTGCTCACCAGCCACGGTAGAAGAGATCCCCGGTTGCGATCTTCGAGACACAGGTTCCCCCGATCGGAATCGAGTGGCGGGATTCGAAGCGAGAGGCGGGCATCATCCTTGGCCGGCAAGCGAGAAGGATGAAAGGGATGCCCTCGTCGAGAGCCTGAATGAGGCGACCCGACTGCTCAACGTAAGCCTTTGTCTTTCTTTTTGATTATGCCATCGTTATCTTTCAGTCGATCATTCCTCCGCTTTCGCGTGCGAAAGAGTATTGTCGCTCAATGGCAAAATCGAAGTCTTTGGAGAAGTGGTCCCCCACTGAACTCCTTAGAGGACTTTCGGCGACGGTGAAGGTCACTCGGGAAGAGGCCGCGTCAAGGGAAGCGGCTTTAAGGAAGGAGATCGCGAGCTTCGAGAAGCGAACCTCGACCTCCGCGGATCAATCGGGAGTAAGCCTGCCTCTCCCAGCTTTATCATGGTTCTCATGCTGATTTTGGCTATTGATAATCTTCTTTCGTTGTAGAAAATTCTTTGGAGGTCCACTCGCTTCAAGTCCAGTGGAAGCGGTCAGCCTTGACAAGGCCGAGATGGAGGCCGAATTTGAAGGTAACCTTCTTTGAGGTCAAATCCCATGTCTTTGCTTTATTTCCGAGTGCTTTGAATGATCCGGGCTTTTTGCAGCTTATAAGATGAAGACCCGAGCCCAATATGACGTCTTGCTCGGGCGGATTAAAACCAGCGACGACGAGATACGGGAAGAAGTCGCCAACGCCGCCACGCCGATCTTGCTGTCCTTGTTCGATCAAGGAGTTGGGGCCAGCTTGCTGGAGCCAATCGAGATCTTCGACAAGCTTCGGGCGCTCCCGAACAATACTGAAGAATATCACCGAAGCGGCCAACATGGGGGCTGGTCCGCTCTTGCACGGACCAAGTCCCTCTACCCCGAGTGGACATCCATTCAATCGGGAGGGCTTCGCCGAGGGAACAGCGGACGAGCAAGCCTTAGATATGCTTGAGTGAGGCGCAAGAGGCGGCGAAGAGGATATCTCTGGATGTAGTAAACAATCTCAAGCTCGAAGCGTATTCGGCTTTGCTTTGTGAATGTCATGTAACCGTAACATTCGACGTGGAATCTCTGTGACCACTTTTAGTTTATTTATGTCAATGCCTTGATTCGAGCTTTTGCGTGAAATTTCTTAAGTAGTTTTCGTCGTTGTCATCAAGCCTAGGCTCGATTAGGCCATCGGAAAACTCTCGGTCCTTAGACACCGAGCTCGAGTCAAAGGACATTAAACAATGATAAACCAAATTGTGCACAAAAATTTGATGAGGAAAATTTGAGCTTTATTGATATGTGTATCAGCCCGATTGCTAGCTCAAGAAGTCATCTTGCTTGAGGTTGGCATCAAGGAAAACATGAGGCTTTAGCCAAATTAAGCATAAAACCGTCGAAGATGCTCGATGTTCCAGAGTTCTCCACCATGGACCCGTCTTCGCGCTTTAGCCGGTAAGCACCGGGCCGAGTCACTTCGGCGATTATATACGGTCCTTCCCACAAGGGAGATAACTTGTGTCGGTCTTTGGTGATCCGGATCTTGCGTAGGACCAGTCGCCAACAATGAAAGCTCGTGCTCGCACGTTGCGGCTGTGGTATCTTCGAGCCCTTGGAGGTATTTGGCCGGCCGGATGAGAGCTGCCTCACGGGCCTCTTCCAATCGGGTGAGGTCATCCACTCGGTCGGGGTCGTAGCGTTCATCATTGAAGGCTGCGGACCGGAGGGACTCATACTCCATCTCATTTGGCAACATGGCTTCTGCGCCATAGACCAAAAAGAAAGGAGTTTGGTCGGTGGCCCGGCCGGGTGTGGTTCGCGGCGACCATAGGACCGAGGGGAGTTCTTGGACCCACTTGCCGGCGTAAGGGCTTAGCCGGTCAGCACGCGAGCCTTGATGCCTTGAAGGACCATGCCGTTTGCTCGCTCGACTTGCCCATTGCTTTTAGGGTGAGCTACTAATGCATAGCAGATTTTGATTCCAAAGTCTTCGCAGAATTCCTTGAAGATGCCTCCGTGAATTGAGTCCCGTTATAGTTATGATTACGTTTGGGGCCGAAGCGGTGCACGATGTTGAGAAAAAGTCTCGTGCTTTGTCGCGGTAATTGTGGCGGCGGTTTGGCCTCAATCCACTTGGAGAACTTGTCGATTGCGACGAAGAGGTGTGTGAAACCTCCGGGAGCTTTCTTGAAAGGGCCAACCATGTCCAGCCCCCATACCGCGAACGGCCGGGAAAGTGGGATTGTTTGAAGCTCTGGGCCGGGACATGGCTTTGTCGGGCAAAAACGGCAGCCTTCGCGGGTTCTTACGACTTTATCCGCGTCGGAGACCGCGGTGAGCGAAGAATCCTTGCTGTAAGCTTTGCGGACTAGAGTGCGTGCCGCCGCGTGGCTTCCGCATATGCCCGAGTGGATATCTTGGAGTAATTGTTTCCCTTCTTCGGGTGTGATGCACCTCATTAGAATTCCGGAGGGGCTTCTCTTGTATAGATCGGAGTCGACCATGACGTACGTTTGGCAACGACGCGGACGCGTTACGCTTCATCCCAGTCATCCAGGCAGCTCTTGCTTGAGTTAAGAATTTGATGAACGGCGTCCTCCGGTCGGTGTCGGTCATGGCGACTTCGTTGGCGGTTTGTTCGCTAGGAGTCGTCTTCGCCGTGACGGTTGGTTCGTAGAGATGCTCGACGAAGACGTCTCGTTGGAGCAGCTTCTCGCTTAGATCCGACTGCGCTAGTTCGTCGGCGGCTTCGTTGTTATGTCTCGGGACATGTGAGAGTTCTAGCCCATCAAACTTGTCCTCAAGCTTGCGGACCTCTTGTCGGTAGGCCTCCATAGTGTCGTTTAAGCGGGACCAATCCTTCATCACTTGATTGACGACCGCGGGAGTCGCCTTTCAATAAGCCGACGAATCCGAGTGAGTGCGAGGCGCGATCCATGTAGAAGAGCTTCGTACTCGGCGACGTTGTGTGAGGCGGAGAAGTGGAGGTGAAGGGCATATCTTAGCCTTTCCCCGGTCGGGGAGATCAGCACGACTCCCTGCTCCCAAGCCGGTGATCCTCTTGGATCCGTCGAAGTGCATGGTCCGGTGTTGGAGGTCTTCTCGAGGCACGTGTTCTTGCTGTTCGTCCACTCGGCCGGGAAGTCCACTAAGGCTTGTGACTTAATGGACGTCACGGGCTTAAAAGTTAAGTCCGGCATCGGTTCTAGGGCCCACTTGGCGATACGCCCGGTTGCCTCGCGGTTGTGGATGACGTCGCCGAGTGGGAAGGAGGTGATGACGGTGACCGAGTGACCACGAAAGTAGTGTGCCAATTTCCTCGCGGTTATTAGAACACCATAAAGCAATTTTTGTACACGAGGGTATCGGATTTTGGCTCCCGCCAATACTTGCCGACAAAGTAGATTGGCCTTTGAATTTTACGGGCCCGTCCTTCTTCTTCGCGTTCAACCACAAGGACCGTACTAACCACTTGGTGAGTGGTGAGACGAACGCAACGGGGTTCTGGGCGAGGCGAAGCCGGGCGGGTGGCGTGGTAAGAAATCCTTTGAAATCTTCAAAGGCCTTGTCGGCTTCGTGGTCCACTTGGAAGTCGTCTGTCTTCTTCGCGGCTGAAGAAGGGCATGCCTCGTTCGCCGAGTCGGGATATGAAACGGCTTAGTGCCGCCATGCGGCCGGTGAGCTTACGGGCGTCTTTCGATTACTCGGGGCTTCATGCTTAAGATAGCGTTGATCTTCTCTCGGTTTGCTTCAATGCCGCGATGTGATACCATGAAGCCGAGCGGTTTGCACGATGGAACGCCGAAGGTGCACTTCTCCGGGTTCAACTTCATTAGAAGGCCCGGATGTTTGCAAAGGTTTCTTCTAAGTCGGCGATCAGGTCTTCTTTCTGCTTGGTCTTGATGACAACATCGTCGAAGTAAGCTTCAACGTTCTTGCCGATCTGCGTTTGAAAACATCTTTGGATCATGCGCTGGTATGTGGCTCCGGCGTTCTTGAGGCCGAAAGGCATGGTGATGTAGCATAAGCTCCAAACGGCGTGATGAACGATGTTTTCAAGCGGTCGGATTCTTTCAAGCTGATCGGTGATAGCCCGAGTAACAATCCAAGAAGCTCGGGAGTTCGCGGCCGGCATTGAGTCGACGACTTGGTCGATACGAGGCAGCCGAACGGATCTTTGGGGCGGGCTTTGTTGAGGTCGGTGTAGTCAACGCACATGCGCCATTGCCCCGTTTTCTTGCGGACCGGGACTGGGTTGGCTAACCGGTCGGGATGAAGGACTTCTTTAATGAAGCCGGCAGCCAAGAGCTTTGCAAGTTCCTCTTTGATCGCGTCTTTTCGATCCTGTGCAAACCTGCGTAATCGTTGTTTTATTGGTTTGGCGTCATCTTTGACGTTCAAAGAGTGCTCGATCACCTCCCTAGGAATTCCGGGCATATCGAGATGGTTTTCAAGCAAAAACATCTTTATTATTTTGGAGGAAGGTGACGAGCGCGCTTTCCTATTTGGGATCTAGGTCGGCGCCGATTACGGCGGTTTTTGAGGGATCGAGACAAATCAAGGGAGATCTTTTTGGTCTTGGCGTCGCCGGATCCCGATTTGGCTATCTTCTTCGCGGGGACTTCGCCCTCTGCCGAAGTCGATGCAGCCAATCGGACTTCTTGTTGGCCACGTAATCTCTCGCGAGATTGGGCCATGTCGCAGCTCTCCTTGTCGCGGTGAAGGCTTGCCTCACGTCGCTGCGAAGAGTGATGACGCCGTTGGGACCGGCATCTTCATGCAAAGATAAGTGTAGTGAGGGATCGCCATGAACTTGGCAAGCGCGAGCCTTCCGATGATGGCATGATATGTTGTTTCGAAGTCGGCCACCTCGAAGGTGACGTTCTCCGTTCGGAAGTTCTCTCGGGCTCCGAAGGTGGCCGGGAGGGAGATATGGCCGAGTGGTGTTGAAGACAGCCAGGGATAACTCCGTGGAAGGGGCTGAGCTTGCTTTCGTTCGGCCCTCGGGATCTGCATTTCATCCATGGTCTTGGCGAACAGATGTTGAGGGCGCTGCCCCATCGATGAGGACGCGCTTGAGCACGATATTGCGGACCACGGGGTCCGGGGCGAGTGGATAGCGCCCTGGATGAACCACTCGGTCGGGATGATCCGAGCGGTCAAAGGTGATGGCCACTTCCGACCATCGTAGATGCGAGGACTTCGGGTTGAGCCGCGTTGACCTCCCGGTCGGTTAGCTTTTGTTTCCTCTTGGACTCATAGGCTAGCGGACCCCGAAGATGTGGTTGAGTTCCCCACTGGGTCTTGAAAAGGTTCGGCATTTTCAGCCGCGTTGTTCTTTTGGCGCCGGACGGGCCAGCCTCGTCGATCGGCTTCTTGTTGAGTCGCGCCGCGTATTGTTCAGAACTCGCTTGTAGATAAAGCAGTCCTTCGCCGCGTGCTTGTGATTCGGATGGTGGGTGCACTGGGCATTCATGATGGCGTCGTAGGCGGCGACTCGGGACGGCGTTGAGTATTGGAGGTCGCGGCCACTAGGTCTTCGGATCGGCGCTTGCGATCTTTCGGCCCTGGTTGCCGTTGCCGCCATCCTTCTTAGGATTTCGGCTTCCTCCTGCTTGCTTGTCCTCCCTTCGTCGGGCCGGTCTTGACGGGCGGCCTTAATGGCATCGTTGGATTTGGCGTATGAGTTCGCCGTCTCAAACATTTGTTTCACCGTCTTCGGTGGTTTGCGCCCGAACTTGCCGATAAGCGGCTCATCACGGACTCTCTTACGGAAGGCGGCGATGATGATGTCATCGGTGATGTTCGAAATCTTGTTGTGCTTCTCGGAGAAACGCCGAATATAATCCTTAGGGGCTCGTCCGGCTTCGGATGACGTTGTAGAGGTCGAAGTGTGTGCCGGGCCTCTCGAAGGTGCCTTGAAAGTTGGCGATGAAGTGGTCCCTCGGCTCGCTCCACGAGCCGATTGAGCCTCTTGGCGAGGCTTGTGAGCCAATTTACTGGCTGAGTTTGCGAGGGCCACGGGCGGGTAGTTGGCCATGGCTTTATTGTCGCCTCCTCGCAGCTCGGATGGCAAGGGTATATACGGTTAACCAAGATTCGGAGTCGGTCTTGCCATCGTACCTTTCAATCCCCGTGGGCTTAAAGCCACTCGGCCGGTGCACTCGGCGGAGTTCCCAGTGAAGGCTGGTACTCCGTCGTCGCCGCTATCGGGTGATCCCCTCCGATCTTCCCGAGTGCGCGCGTCGCGCTCCCGTAGCGGCGATCGAGGACTTCCCGCGAGATCACTCGGCGGGGTCTTCGTTGGCTGGTTGGGTAGCCGGTGCTGCGGCGGACTCGGTGGTGGACGGGTGGACGTCCTGTTTCGTTTGTCGCGGGAGTCGGCCGTTCGCTCTTGGTACCTCGGCGTGGACTCGCGAGGTGGGCCTCTTGGCCTAGTTGACGACCGAGCCGGCTCGGGCCTCCTGTAGTCTCCCGACTTTAGAGGCGGAAGCCGGCTTTATCGGCGTTTCGGCCACGGATTCGATCGCCTTCGCGCCGAAGTGGTGGGATGGCCGTTAGCCGTGGCGCGACGATGGTCTTGATCTTATCCAGTATAGGAGTCACGTTGGCGGAGCCGTCTCCATGACGGTGTCCAAGAGCGTGAGTGCGGCGATAGCGTTTTTGTGGCGTCTCGGAAGATGTTGGTGTTGCGAACCCGTGTTTGGAGGATGGCCTCCGGCGACCCGTCCGGCACGTAGATCCCGCTTCCTTTGTCGGCCTCGTCTTTGCGTTGTTTATCCTCCTCGGCTGTCTTGCGCTCAAGCTCCACTGCTCGCTCCTCTTCGGCAAGCCTTCGGCCATGGCTGAGTCGGACTCATCCGGCTCAGCCATGAGGACGTCAAGCACTTCGGCTCGCATCCATGTGGCAATCGGAGTTGTCGGCTTCGTCGGAAGGGATGCCGTAGAGATTGTCGGCCGGCGGAGCTGAGGTATCCATTGAGCTCGGAAGACGAGCGGGAGCCGAATGATGGGAGGATGACAGCGACCTCCCTTGATCCCGGGAAATCCGGATCCGGATCGCTCCGGTTCGAGTCGAGCTTGGGGATTAGGCTCCTCCGAGTGGATCGCCGCCAACTCGGGGAGAGAAGTCGATTGTAGATCTTGGCGACGTTTGGTAACCCAAACGGCACCGAGAGGTCTTCACTGAGTAGATTGCTTCCGTCGGGGAGGCGAGAAGATTGGCGCAGATCTCGGCGGCATCCGGTAATCCGAATGGCGCCGAGTGAAGTCCGTCGTCGGAGAAGGTGGATCGCATCTTGGTCTTCAAGATGTTGTCGAAGATCTCGGCGCTGTTGGGGAGCCCGAACGGCGCCGAGTAGGTCTTTTCCTTCGACGGTTCGAATCCGAGTCGAAGGAGGAGTCGTCGCGAAGTTGGCGGCGAAGTCGCCGAGTCTTGAGGGAGATCCCATCACGCTTGTCGGCGAGATTGTTGAAGAAGTCTCGGCGCGCGTCCCTACACGCACGCCAACCGCCGAAACTTGGTTTCGGCAATATATTTTCTGGAGTCGCAGTCGAGATCGCCAAGCACAATGGGTTAGAAGAAGAAGGTTTAGACAGAGTTCGGGCCCTCTCATGAGGTAATACCCTACTCCTGTTTCGGTGGATTCGATCCGCCGAGTGTCTTTATTGATCTCGTGATCTAAAGCTAAGAGCTAAAAGCTAATCTCCTATCGGAATCTTTGATCTAGAATCGATATCCCTCAAGGGACGCCCCTTACCCCCTTATATAGTCTTGGGAAGAAGGGTTTACAAGTCGGAAACCCTATCTTACTCTAAGACGGTTTCCTCAATCTTACCAAACCGTGACTATAGGCCGATTGCCTTATCTCTATCGGCAACCGTAACACCTAAGTCAAGTTCGGCTTACAGATATAGCGGCGCAATCTATCCCTACCTCCGGTCGGATAAGCTTGCCAAGTAGATACCCGGTTGCCACAATCTCCACACCAAGCACAATGGGTTGGAGGAAGAAGAAGATTTAGACAGGTTCAGGCCCTCTCGTGAGGTAATACCCTACTCCTGTTTTGGTGGATTCGATCCGCCGAGTGTCTTTATTAATCTCGAGTATCTAAAGCTCTTGCTTATGAAATCGTATATCTCTCAAGGGACGCCCCTTACCCCCCTTATATAGTCTTGGGAGGAGGGCTTACAGATCGGAAACCCTATCTTACTCTAAGTTGGTTTCCTCAATCTTACCAAACCGTGACTATAGGCCGATTGCCTTCTCTCTATCGGCAATCGTAACACCCAAGTCATGTTCGGTTTACGAGATATGGCGGGCGCAATCTATCCCTACCTCCAGTCGGATAAGCTTGCCATGTAGATACCCCATTGCCATAATCTCCACAAGTAGCCCCGAGTCCTTTTCGTCGACGAGACGGCTCAACTTCGGACCAAAACAAAGCACACAACCAAAAACCTCTTTGACCGAGTGCTTTTGGCGCCGAGTGATTCCATCATCTCTGCTGAATCTTCCCGAGTGGCTCCAAAGGCTGTGAAGGGCTGGAAAAATATCTAAAAAATTCTCAAAAATAAATATCTAGGTGCATCTCTGATGCACCTAATTAGGTGTAGCCCCGACTATGTGGTTAGTCAAAAATAGGCTAAGCATATAGTCAAGAACTATAAAAAATTATTCTCATATAGATGCCTAGCTCATGCTAAAGCAATCATAGAAATCTCATTACTCGGCAAGTTCATACTCATCCGAGTGAATTTGCCCTAGTCATCTCGAACAAATAACTCAATCAACCCTCATGGGTGAAAAGCACTCGATACGCTCATGCTTATCCGAGTGGATATGCCCGAGTCATCCCGAAACAAATATTTCAATCGTCCCTCATGGGAAAACAAGTTTTTTCAATCATATGAAAAATATGACCAAATTATTAAATAGCTTATGCCATAATACTGGTCTCAATCTATAAAGATCTTCACCAAGGTGGAAAAAATAAATAGCATTGATAAGATTACTTGATCAAATGCCAAAAAACCAAACAGCCCTTGTCATCAAGGCAGCTATAAAAACTTAACTGTTGGTCACCTTCCAAGTTGCATCGTGCCGCTTCTCATGAAGTCAAGCAAACCGCGGTATGGAAGGATTTTCAAAGGTACGGGGCACTCGGACACGCGCATATTGCCGGGGCAAATCTGCTTAAGCTCATCCGCTTAAGTCCCTAAGGACACGCGTCGGGCCACACCTTAGCCGGGCCGTAGATTTTTTATGGGCTCGGCCCAATCACTATGAAACCTAGCGCAACCCTCAAATCTTTCTATAAAGGCACGAGGTCATCCCCGCCTCTTCATCTTCCAAAAATTCCCCTTTTCGTAGTACTGTTCACCAGTTCACTGCGGAGAACCCTAGATTTGCGCGCTCCCGGATCCATCCATCTAGAAACTCGCTCTTTGCAACAACCGGCGTCTCGCAGCCAAATCTCCCACGTTCCTTTGTCAAAAAACCCAACTTTTCCGACCGATCAACTTCCTATCAACACCACTCTCATGGCGGAGGAAAAGAGGATTCCGTTCGACCAATGGGCCGCCGGATGTGAGGGAATCCACCCTCAAAGAAATGGTGAAGCACGGCGTGCTTCCGCCAAAGGAGATCGTGGGATGGCGCCCGGCGGTGGGGAGGACCTCCCAACCCTAAACATCGGTGAGCTCGTCATTTTCACTTCTTTCTTCTATTGCGGGTTCGGCCTTCCCACCTCCAAGTTCTTCCGGGGCTTTTGGAGTACTATGGGCTTCAACTCTACCATCGAACCCCAACTCAATGCTTCACATCGCCCTCTTTATTCATGTATGCGAAGCATTCCTTGGCATCCTCCCCCACTTCCAACTCTTCCGCCGCATGTTCTATCTCAAACCACATCCAAACAAGGACCACCCATGCGTCGTTGGCGGGCAGGTTTCCAACTCCGCAGATCTCTCCGCAAGGAGTATTTTTCTCTTCCCTTAAAGTCTTCCAATAAGGGATGGCATGCGGGCTGGTTCTACGTTAGCAACCTTGAACCCAGCTTTCATCGGCCTTCCTCCTGTCCCTAGTCCAACTTGGAGCAACGTCCCAGTAGCCCAAGATTGGGACGAGGCCAACAAGCGCTTGTGAAGATCCCGGCGATGAAACAAAAGGGGCTTCGTGGAGAACAAATCACTCGGCACTTTATCGGAGTGCCACGGCGCCGATCAAGGAACGGTCAAAACCGGCCTTCGAGTATGAAGGCGGAACGGACCCCAATTGGGAAGATCCCGATCCACTCAGCTACGAGGTCCGAAGATCCGGATGTACAAGATCTTCTCGGCCGGAATCGCAGTTGTGCGGGCCCTCATTCTGCGGTCCTCCCCTTCAGCATTCCACCGACCTCCTCCTCCGGTAAGCTGACTGGTCACTTGATAACGTCTTTCAATCTTGATATCTTGTCTCTTAGCGTTGTGAATTCTTTCTTCCGTAGGAAAATGCTTGTCACCTCCAAGCCATACAAGGTCTCCCACGATGACGCGCCGCGTCGCCCGCCAAGAAGCCGGTGGCGGGATCAAGATCCAAGGCGACCCGGTCGGGAAGCGAGCGGCGCCGAATGAAGACTCGAACAAGCGGGCGAGCAAGAGGAGGCTAATAATTGAGGATTCGGATGGCGATGCCCCGGCCTCCAGTCGAGACCCCACCTCTAAGGCGATCGCCGCGGACGGTGCCGAAGATCCGCCGGTCGTCCCGGTATGGTCTGTAACCGAAGTCCGAACTCTTTCGTTGAAAAACTTTCTTTACCTTTACCCCTGCTGTGTTCACTTTTGCGCGAGGCCCCGAGACATTGATCCCGCTGGGGAAGTGAAGAGCCGACCCCCCGGCTGCCTTCCGAGGTGCCAAGGCCGGCGGAGCCAAAGCCCCGAGCCCACAACCGAGTGCAAACGCTCCGGCAAGCAACCTTCGCCTCCGAAGAAGGATGCCCCGAGGAAGGAGCCCCGCCGCCGGCGGGATATCCCGACCGGAAACCGGTCATCGGCCGGAAACCTCGGCCGCAGTTAGAACACCCCGGCCGAGGGCCACTCGCCGCGGGGTCGAAGAAGGAGGCCGCCGGGCCGCTCCACCTAAGCGGCCGCCGAAACGGTAAGATTTGTTTCAAGTACTCTTTTGCTCTTTCAGTTTGAATCTTTCATGTCTTCATTTGTTCTTCTTATTTGCCAGCCACAGTGGAGGAGATCCCCAGGTTGCAGTCCTCTGAAACCTGGGTTCCCCCTATTAAGATCGAGTGGCGGGACTCGGAAGGTGAAAGGCGGGGCATCATCCGGCCGGCAAGCGAGAAAGATGAAAGGGATGCCCTTGTCGAAAGCTTGAACGAGGCGACCTGCTGCTCAACGTAAGCCTTCGTCTTTCTCTTTAATTGTATTATCATTATCTTTCGTCGGTCACTCCTCTTTTTTGTGCGCGAAGGAATATTGCCGCTCCATGGCAAAATCGAGGTGCTAGAGAAGCTGGTTCCCCACCTGAACTCCTTAGAGGACGTTCGGCGGCAGTGAAGGCCACTCGGGAGGAGGCCGCGTCAAGGAGGCGGCTTTAAGGAGGGAAATCGCGAGAGCTTCGGGAGGCGAACCTCGACCTCCGAGGATCAATCGGAAGTAAGCCCGTCTCTCCAAATTTCTTCATGGTTCCCATGTTAATCTCGGTTGTTGACGATCTTCTTTTGTAGAAAATTCTTCGGAGGTCCATTCGCTTCAAGTCCAGTGGAGCGATCGGCCTCGATAAAGCCGAGATGGAGGCCGAGTTTGAAGGTAAGCCTCTTTGGAGTAAAACTTCTTGCGCCGCTTCATTTCCGAGTGCTTTGAATGATCCGGAACTTTCGGCCTTACAAGGTAAAGACCCGAGCCCAATACGACGTCTTGCTTGGGCGGGTCAAACAAAGCGAAGAGATCCGGAAGAGGTCGCCAATGCCGCTATGCCGATCTTGCTGTCCTTATTCGATCGGGAGTTGGGGCCGATTCGTTGGAGCCGGTAGATATATTCGACAAGCTGCGGGCGCTCCCGACCGTATCCGGCCAACATCACCGGCGCCAATATGGGGGCTGGTGCGCTCTTGCGCAGACCAAGTCCCTTTACCCCAGTGGATATCCACTCGGTCGGGGGAAAACTTTGCGACGGAACGACCGACGAGCGAGGCCTTGGACATGCTGAGTGAGGCGCGGGAGGCGGCGAAGAAAATATCCATTGATGTAATAAACAATTTCAAGATTTGATTTGTCTTTCGACTTTGTCTTGTAAATGTCGCATAACCATAACGCTCGATGTAGAAGTTGTGATATATTTAGCTTATTTATGTTAATGCCTCGTCCGAGCTTTTGCGTGAAAATTCTTAAGTAGCTTTCGTCCGTTGTCATCAAGCCTAGGCTCGATTAGGTCATCGGAAAACTCTCGGTCCTTAGACACCGAACTCGAATCGAAGGACATTAAATAATGATAAACCAAATTATGCACAAAAGTTGATGAGGAAAACTTGAGCTTTATTGACATGTGTATGACCCCATTGCTAACTCAAGAAGTCATCTTGCTTGAGGTTGGCAGTCAAGGAAAACATGAAGCCCTAGCCGAATTAGGCATAAAATCGTCGAAGATGCTCGATATTCTAGGAGTTTTCTACCATAGACCCGTCTTCGCGCTTTAGCCGGTATGCACCGGGCCGAGTCACTTCAGCGATTATGTATGGTCCCTCCCATAAGGGAGATAACTTGTGTCGATCTTTGGTGAGTGCGGATCTTGCGTAGGACCGGGTCGCCAACAATGAAAGCTTCGTGCTCGCACGTTGCGGCTGTGTATCATCGAGCCCTTGAAGGTATTTGGCCGATTGGATGAGGGCCGCCTCACGGGCCTCTTCCAATCGGGTGAGGTCATCCACTCGGTCGGGGTCGTAGCGTTCATCGTTGAAGGCTGCGGACCGGAGGGATTCAAATTCCATCTCGTTTGGCAACATGGCTTCGCGCCATAAACCAAAAAGAAGGGAGTTTGGCCGGTAGCCCGACGGGTGTGGTCCGCAGCGACCATAGAACCGAGGGAAGTTCTTGGACCCACTTGCCGGCGTAAGGGTTTAGGCGGTCGAAACGCGGGCCTTGATGCCTTGGAGGACCATGCCGTTGGCTCGCTCGACTTGTCCGTTGCTTTTGGGATGAGCTGCGTGCGTAGCGAGATCTTGATTCCGAAGTCTTCGCGAGAATTCCTTGAAGATGCCTCCCGTGAATTGAGTCCCGTTGTCGGTTATGATTACGTTTGGGATGCGAAGCGGTGCACGATGTTGAGGAAAAGTCCCGTGCTTTATCGCAGTAATTGTGGCGACCGGCTTGGCCTCAATCCACTTGGAGAACTTGTCGATTGCGACGAAGAGGTGTGTGAATCCTCCCGGAGCTTTTTGAAAGGGCCAACCATGTCCGGCCCCATACCGCGAATGGCCGGGAAAGTGGGATTGTTTGAAGCTCTGGCCGGGACATGGCTTTGTCGGGCGAAAAGCGGCAGCCTTCGCAGGTTCGTACGACTTTATCCGCGTCGGAGACCGCGGTAAGCCGAAGAAACCTTGCACGTAAGCTTTGCCGACTAGAGTGCGTCTTGCCGCGTGGCTTCCGCATATGCCCGAGTGGATGTCTTGGAGTAGTTGCCTTCCTTCCTCGGGTGTGATGCACCTCATTAGAATTCCGGAGGGCTTCTCTTGTATAGATCGGAGTCAACCATGACATATGCTTGGCAACGACGCCGGACGCGTTACGCTTCATCCCGGTCATCCGGCAGCTCTTCTTGGGTTAAGAATTTGATGAGCGGCGTCCTCCAGTCGGTATCGGTCATGGCGACTTCGTTCGTGGTTTGCTCGTTGGGAGTTGTCTTTGCCGTGATGGTTGGTTCGTAGAGATGTTCGACAAAAACGTACTTTGGGGCAGCTTCGCGCTTAGATCCAAACGTGCGGCTCATCGACGGCTTCGTTGTTATGTCTCGGGACATGTGAGAGTTTGAGCCCGTCAAACTTGTCCTCAAGCTTGCGGACCTCTTGCCGGGTAGGCCTCCATAGTGTCGTTTAGGCGGGACCGGTCCTTCATTACTTGATTGACGACCACTGGGAGTCGCCTTTCACAATAAGCCGACGTATCCCGAGTGAAACCGTGAGGCGCGATCAATGTAGAAGAGCCGTACTCGGCAACGTTGTGTGAGGCGGAGAAGTGAAGGTGAAGGACATATCTCGGCCTTTCCCGGTCGGGGAGATCGGCACAACTCCTGCTCCCAAGCCGATGATCCTCTTGGATCCGTCGAAGTGCATGGTCCAGTGTTGGAGGTCTTCCCGAGGCACGTTCTCTTCTGTTCGATCACTCGGCCGGGAAGTCCGCCAAGGCTTGTGACTTTATGGACGTCCTTGCCTTAAAAGTCAGTCCGGCGGCATCGGCTCTAGGGCCCACTTGGCGTGCGTCCGGTTGCCTCGCGGTTGTGGATGACATCGCCGAGTGGGAAAGAGGTGAGCGACAGTGGCCGAGTGACCGAAAATAGTGTGCCAATTTCCTCGCGGTTATTAGAACACCATAGAGCGGTTTTTGTACACGAGGGTAGCGAATTTTGGCTCCTGCCAATACTTCGCTAACAAAGTAGATTGGCCTTTGAATCTTCGAGCCCGTCCTTCTTCTTCGCGTTCGACCACAAGGACCGTACTAACCACTTGGTGAGTGGCTGAAACGTAGAGCGCGGAGGTTCCCGGGGTTGAGGCGAGGCCAGACGGGCGGCGTTGTAAGGAACTCTTTGAAATCTTCAAAGGCTTTGTTGGCTTCCGCGGTCCACTTGGAAGTCGTCTGTCTTCTTTAGCGAGTCTAAAGAACGGCATGCCTCGTTCGCCGAGTCGGGATATGAAACGGCTTAGTGCCGCCATGCAGCATGAGCTTCGAACGTCTTTCTCGGTTACTCGGGGTTTCAAGTTTAAGATGGCGTTGATCTTTTACGGATTTGCTTCAATGCCACGATGTGACACCATGAAGCGGTTTGCACGATGGAACACCGAAAGTGCACTTCTCCGGGTTTAACTTCATTCGAAGGCCGGATGTTCGCAAAGGTTTCTTCTAAGTCGGCGATCGGGTCTTCTTTACGCTTGGTCTTGATGACAACGTCGTCGACATAAGCTTCAACGTTCTTGCCGATCTGCGTCTGGAAACATCTTTGGATCATGCGTTGGTATGTGGCTCGGCGTTCTTCGGCCGAAAGGCATGGTGATGTAGCATAGAGCCCCAAGCGGGGTGATGAACGATGTCTTCGAGCGTCGAGATTCTTTTAAGCTGATCGGTGATAGCCCGAGTAATGATCCGGGAAACTCGGGAGTTGGCATGGCCGTTGAGTCGACGACTTGGTCGATGCGAGGCAACCCGAACGGATCTTTGGGGCGGGCTTTGTTGAGGTCGGTGTAGTCAACGCACATGCGCCATTGCCCCGTCTTCTTGCGGACCGGGGCCCAGGTTGGCTAGCGGTCGGGATGGAGGACTTCTTTAATGAAGCCGGCGGCCAAGAGCTTTGCGAGTTCTTCTTTGATAGCGTCTTTTCGATCCCGTGCGAATCTACGTAATCGTTGTTTTATCGGTTTGGCGTCATCTTTGACGTTCAAAGAGTGCTCGATCACCTCCCTAGGAATTCCAGGCATATCGGATGGTTTTCAAGCAAAAACATCTTTATTATTTTGGAGGAAGGTGACGAGCGCGCTTTCCTATTTGGGATCTAGGTCGCGCCGATTACAGCGGTTTTCGAGGGATCCGACGGATCAAGGGAGATCTTCTTGGTCTTGGCGTCGCCGGGTCCCGATTTGGCCATCTTCTTCGCGGGGACTTCGCCCTCTGCGCCGAAGTTGATGCAGCCAATCGGACTTCTTGTTGGCCACGTAATCTCTCGCGAGATTGGGCCATGTCGCAGCTCTCCTTATCGCGGGTGAAGGCTTGCTTCACGTCGGCTGCGAGAGTGATGACGCCGTTAGGACCCGGCATCTTCATGCGAGGTAGGTGTAGTGAGGATCGCCATGAACTTGGCAAGCGCGGGCCTTCCGATGATGGCGTGATATCTTTTTTCAAGTCGGCCACCTCAAAGGTGACGTTCTCCGTTCGGAAGTTCTCTCGGGCTCCGAAGGTGACTGGGAGGGAGATATGCCCGAGTGGTGTAGAAGATAGCCACGGGATAACTCCATGGAAGGGGCTGAGCTTGCCTTTAGTTCGGCCCTCGGGATCTCGCATCTCATCCATGGTCTTGGCAAACGGGATGTTGAGGGCGCTGCCCCCATCGATGAGGACGCGCTTAAGCTCGATGTTGCGGACCACGGGGTCCGGGCGAGTGGATAGCGCCCGGGTGAACCACTCGGTCGGGATGATCCGAGCGGTCAAAGGTGATGGCCACTTCCGACCATCGCGAGATATTGAGGACTTCGGGTTGAGCCGCGTTGACCTCCGTCGCTAGCTTCATTTCCTCTTGGACTCATAGGCTAGCGGACCTCCGAAGATGTGGTTGAGCTCCCCACCGGGTCTTGAAAAGGTTCGGCATTTTCAGCCGCGTTGTTCTTTTGGCGCTGACGGGCCAGCCTCGTCGTCGGCTTCTTGTTGAGCTGCGCCGCATCGTTGCGAACTCGCTTGTAGATAAAGTAGTCCTTCGCCGCGTGCTTATGATTCGGATGATGGCTGCACCTTGGCGTTCATGATGGCGTCGTAGGCGGCGACTCGGGGACGGCGTTGAGTGTTGGAGGTTGCGGCCACTAGGTCCTCGGATCGGCGCTTGCGATCTTTCCGCCCTGGTTGCCGTTGTTGCCGCCATCCTTCTTAGGATTACGGCTTCCTCCCGCTTGCTTGTCCTCTCTTCTATCGGGCCGGTCTTGACGGACGGCCTTAATGGCGTCATTGGATTTGGCGTATGAGTTCGCCGTCTCGAACATTTGCTTCACCGTCTTCGGTGGTTTGCGCCCGAACTTCCCGATGAGCGCTCATCACGGACTCCCTTCGGAAGGCGGCGATGATAATGTCATCGGTGATGTTCGGGATCTTGTTGCGCTTCTCGGAGAAACGACGAATGTAATCCTTCGAGGCTCGTCCGGCTTTTGGATGACGTTGTATAGGTCGAAGTGTGTGCCGGGCCTCTCGAAGGTACCTTGGAAGTTGGCGATGAAGTGATCTCTCGGCTCGCTCCACGAGCCGATTGAGCCTCTTGGCAGGCTCGTGAGCCAATTCGGCGAGTTTGCGAGGGCCACGGGCGGGTAATTGGCCATAGCCTTGTTGTCGCCACTGCAGCTCGGATGGCAAGGGTGTATACGGTTAGCCAAGATTCGGGGTCGGTCTTGCCATCGTACCTTTCAATCCATGTGGGTTTAAACCCACTCGCCAATGCACTCGGCGGAGCTCCCGAGTGAAGGTGGGTACTCCGTCGTCGCCGCTATCGGGTGATCCTCCAATCCTCCCGATCTGCGTCGGCGCGCTCCCGGTAGCGGCGATCGAGGACTTCCGCGAATCACTGGACGGGGTCTTCGGTTGGCGGTTGGGTAGCTGGAGCTATTGCGGCGGACGCGGTGGTGGACGGGTGGACGTCCTTGTCGTTTGTCGCGGAGTCGGCCGTCTCGCTCCGGTATTTTTGCGTGGACTCGTGGGGTGGGCCTCTTGGCACGGTCGTCGCGACCGATCCGGCTCGGGCCTCTTATAGTCTCCCGACCTCGAGGCGGAAGCCGGCTCTTGTACGCGTTTTGGCCACGATTCATTCGGCCTTCGTGCTTGAGGTAGTGGGGTGGCCGTTTGCGTGGCGGCGACGATGGTCTTGATCTTGTCGAGTATCGGAGTCACGTTGGTAGGTGCGTCTCCATGACGGTGTCCAAGAGGGTGAGCGCGGCAACGGCGTTACGCTGTGGCGTTTTGGAAGATGTTGGTGTTGCGGACCCGTGTTTGGAGGATGGCCTCTGGGTAGATCGTCCGGCCGCACGTAGGTCCCGCTTCCTCTTTTCGGCCTCGTCCTTGCGTTGTTTCTCTTCTTCGGTGTCTTGCGTTCGATATCCATCTTGGCTCGCTCTTCTTCACAAGCCTTCGGCCATGGCTGAGTCGGACTCGTCCGGCTCGGCCATGAGGACGTCAAAGCACTTCGGCTCACGGTCCATGCGGCGGTCGGAGTTGTCGGTTTCGTCGAGGGATGCCATAGAGGTTGTCGAAGCCGGCGGAGCGAGGTATCCATTGAGCTCCGAAGATGAGCGGGAGCCGAATGATGGGAGGATGACGGCGACCTCCCTTGATCTGGGTAACCGGTCCTGATTGTTCCGGTCCGAGTCGAGCTTGGGGTGTGGGCTCCTCCGAGTGGGTCGCCGCCGACTCGGGGAGAGAAGTTTGCTGAAAATCTCGGCGACGTTTGGTAACCCAAACGGCACTAAGAGGTCTTCATCGAGTAGATCGCCTCCGTCGGGAGGTGAGAAGATTGGCGCAGATTTCGGCGGTATTCGGTAATCCGAGTGGTGCCGGGTGAAGTCCGTCGTCGGAGAAAGTAGATTGCATCTTGGTCTTCAAGAGGTCGTTGTAGATCGTGGCGCTGTTCGGAAGTCCGAACGGTGTCGAGTGGATTTCTCCTACCGACTGGTCCGAATCCGAGTCGAAGGAGGAATCGTCGACGAAGTTGGCGGCGAAGTCGCCAGTCTTGAAGGAGATCCCATCAAGCTTGTCGGCGAGATTTGTTGAAGAAGTCTCGACGCGCGTTCCCCTACCGGCGCGCCAACCGCCGAAACTTGGTTTTGGCAATATGATTTCGGGGTCGCGAGTCGAGATCGCCAAGCACAATGGGTTGGAGGAAGAAGAAGATTTAGACAGTTCGAGCCCTCTCGTGAGGTAATACCCTACTCTGTTTCGGTGGATTCGATCCGCCGAGTGTCTTTATTAATCTCGTGTATCTAAAGCTCTTGCTTATGAAATCGTATATCCCTCAAGGGACGCCCCTTACCCCCTTATATAGTCTTGGGAGGAGGGCTTACGATCGGAAACCCTATCTTACTCTAAGTTGGTTTCCTCAATCTTACCAAACCGTGACTATAGGCCGATTGCTTTATCTCTATCGGCAATCGTAACACCCAAGTCATGTTCGGTTTACGAGATATGGCGGCGCAATCTATCCCTACCTCCGGTCGGATAAGCTTGCCATGTAGATGCCCCATTGCCATAATCTCCACACTAAGCATATTCCTAAGCTTGCTAGTGAGTACCACATATATAAAGTGCTCACTAGTTTTATTTTTTCTAGGGTTATCAAGGATCATAATACAAGTAGTAGGGCTATAACAAGGAGAATCGGTAAGGCTAAATAAAAAACAGTGATAGACGCGGGAATTTAATAAAGCGAAATACAATAATTTAAATAAACATAAGTTTGTAAAGCGGGATAGCAATATGATCAAAATGACATGACTTGCCTTGATCCTTTGAGCAAATCTTCTTTTCCTCGCGAGCGCGAACCTCCAAAACGACGAAGTCTACACGCTGACACGCAAAACAAGGAAAACCCTAATAGAACCAAATAAACAATACATGGAAAGTAAACAAACATGTAGAGCTCAATTTTAGATGAATTTTAGAAGTTTTGGACCATTAAATGGATTCTAGAAATTAAATTGATTTATTAGGCAATTTTTAATTATTTTTGGAAGGAAAAGAGCAGGATGACGATAGCTGGAAGGATGGCGAGAGGGCGGCTCACCGTGCGCTCAACGGCGAAGAGGCGGCACGGCGCGCGCAAACGGCAAACGGAGGAAGGCCGGTGCACGGGTGTCGACACGGGGACGAGGGCGAAAACAACCGAACGGTGAGAGGGCGGCGCGGCGGCGCGGCCGCACGGTGGTGAGGGACGGTGTGGAACACGCTGCCGCGTTGCCGGGTGCGGAGACGATGAGGCCACGGGCGACGTGCGCTGGCAAGGAAGAATGGCTTGCCAAAGATGGTACCGGTGAGGATGATCATGGGACGCTGGTGACAAACGACAAACCAAGCGGAGGCGGCAAAGGAGACGACGCCACGATACCGGGAAGGATATGACGGCGTCGGATAACACTCACTGCAAGGCGGCGGGAGGCTGCCGGAGTGGCGTCGCGAGGCGAGGGAGAGGCACCGTTAGCGGCGGGGTTTGGTGTGTATTCGGGGAAACGGGCCTTGGCGAGGTGGAGGCGTGCTGCAATGCCGTAGGTGGCGATGGCGCAGCCAGCCGGCGCACGGGCGAGGAGAAAGGCCAGCCGGAGTTGCGCCGGTGAGGTGGATGGGCAAGCCGGCCACGGCGGTCTTCGGATGAAACGGGCGAGGCCGAGGGAGAGGAGGTTGCTGCGGCGCTGATGGAGGTGGTGGCAAGGTCTTGTGCTTGCTCGGCATGACAGGGAAGGGCTGCCGAAGTTCGCCGGTGCCAAGGAGAGGAAGCCGAGCGGAGGGATGGAGGGAGAGCAAGGGAGCTCGAGGTGGTGTGTGGGGAGTGAGGAGGGTCTTTGGGGGCTCCCTTTTGTAGGCCGGGGAGAGGGGGAAGGGCGCCGGGGAGGGGAATGGCCGGGAGCTTGCCGGCGGCTATTCATGGCGGCCACTCAAAGGGAGTTCAATCCAGCGAATTAGAGCACTAGTAATTGGGAGAAACATGGGGGAATTGATGAGGAGGTGAAGGGGAATCGATTTACTGCAATTTAATTGGAGATAAGAAGAACAAGGAGGCGGATTGGGGTGGCCGGCGGCGCTAGGTTTTCACGGGAGAGACGAGCGGGCGCTTTCTTTGGAGGAGGAAGACGACACCGTAGCCCTAGGGACGCAAAGCGTAGACTTTTCTTCCAAATTTCCTTGAATTTTTATCTATACTTCCAATGCTCAAATAATTCAAAGAAAAATCCTGAAATTAGATGAATCCTCAAAGCATTTAATAAAAATTCAACCAGATTATTTACTGATTAATTAATTTATTTAAATAATTACTTAAATGTTCTTTGTATTATTAAAATTATTTACGGAGCTCCAAAATTTCACGAAAAATTTCGGAGAGTACTTTAGGGCATGGAGATTATTTAAAAAATATTTACAGCCATGATTTTTAAAGGAAATTTTTATTTCCTTAATACTTTCACTTGATTAATATGCTTTTCATTTTATTTAATTTCTAGAAAATGAGTTATTTAATGATTTTAATCCCGAAGGAAAATCGGGCGTGACACCTAAACAGTGGCATAGCCGATTAGCCGAATCACCGTGGGCGTATCGGATGGCATGCCACGGGTCAATTCAAGTCCCTCCGTACAAGGCCGGTCTATGGACATGAGGCGATTGCCATGGGAGAGCATCGTCGGCTCGAGACGCATTCAGCTACGGGATCAACTCACAGTAGACGATTATTATCACCTGATGATGGACGAATCGGAAGATTTAGTTTTATCCAGGATGAGGGCCTTGGAAAAAGTCACAAAGGATAAAGAACGAGTAGCTCGACATTATAATAAAAAAGTGGTACCTAAATCTTTCGAGGAAGGCGAACTCGTTTGGAAATGGATCTTGCCGATCGGATCTAGAGATAACAAATTTGGCAAGTGGTCACCGAATTGGGAAGGGCCTTTCAATTTACAACAGCTAGATGTCTTGCCGCAACAAGGCATCACCTTTAGGCATTTTTACGCAACATTTTTTTACTAAGTTTTCTACGATCGGCTAGTGATTGGCCAACAATGACGGCAGCAATGCGTGAACGGCTCGAATTCACAATTTTGTAGACACCGAAGCTATCAAAAAAACTTGGGGGCATATACGTACACGAGCCAATTGCAAAATTGGGCGTCGGGAATTTTAAGCTTTTAAGCTTTGTAATCGGCATCCAAATGAAAGCGTTGGAAGTGATTTGGATCAACGACCGTAATCCAAGTGTTGACACCGACGGTTGTGGTGTGGTTTCGGAATCGGCAACGTGATGCGATGCGGGCGGCGGGGCCGATTTCAACATGAGCAATTCAAGACACTACGCGAGGCCGAAGCCGATCTCATCTACAAGCACAAATGCAAAAGATCGACAACTATACTACACATAAGTTAAAGCCGATTACAAGTACGAGTGAATCGATTAAAGTCCAACCCCGACAAAAGTCGACAAGCATAATACGAGGAGCGGTAGCCTATTTCGAATGTTAACATATTACAAACTCATTGTTTTAAGAAATCGGCTATGGCCGACAACGCCGTTCGCCCGATCTGGTCTATCGTTCAATAACCCCGACGTCGTCGGCCTCGGACCCTGCCACCTTGGTCGGATGCCCTTCACCAGGTCTCGTAAATGTGCCACGCCTGCCTTGATACCTTGGCGTTGAGCTTTGGTCTCGGCGGCAAGCCGGCCATGTACTCCTTGTGGACATCGATCTCGTTCGTGACTTGAATGAGATCGGCCATCGCCTGATCTTGGCGTGTGAGGAGTTGCTCAAGCTTGGTCGCCGGCTTAGTCTTTAGGCGGTCGAAGGCGGCTTTCGGCTCTCGATGGCGTCCTTGGTCG